>JAQIUQ010000925.1:337500-697500 GCA_030378365.1 Hybognathus amarus | reverse complement strand
GCATTAAAATGAGAAAAAATGTAACAAAAAGAAATCAAAAGACATTAAGAATAGATAAAAATGTGCGATTAATCGCGAGTTAACTATGACATTAATGCGATTAATCAGCGATTAAATATTTTAATCGTTTGACAGCACTAATATATATATATATATATATGAAGAGTTCAGATGCAAAAGCCTCTAAATGCCATCTGAAATGTTCTTCTGAAATGACCATTTTTATCAAGCTTGAATATTTAAGTTCAGTAATTTCACTTAAATGACAATTAATAGGTAATCTTCATTGCCATTTAAGTGAAATTACTGAACTTTAAATATACAAGCTTGATAAAAATGATCATTTTCAGAAGAAAATTTCAAATGGCACTTAGAGGCTTTTGCATCTGAACTCTTCATATATGAACTCTTTTGTAGATTTGTAGTTGACTAATTAAATGCAAGTAAATTGCTGATGTACTGTTTGTACATGATGCTCATATATTTATGAATCCGAAAACAGTTTCAACTACATTTGAACCAGGATGCTTTGGCTGGTCACAGTAAATCCTCTTACAGGCTGCTATTGTTTAACACAAATGCCTAATTTATCTATGCTGCCGCTTCATCGCTGTAAAGTGTGTGTGTGTGTGTGTGTAATACTCATTCTCTCTCTGTAATAAATTCCTCCACACTCTTACAGTCTTTTCTCTGTTGGTCTGTCTCACTGATTACCGTCACTGCTGCTCCTCTAATTAACTCTGTGTGTGAGTGTGTGTGTGAGAGAGAGGAGCAGCTAGAAAATCACTGTGTAAATCTCAGGCTGTTCCAGCACGTTTCCTGATGCGCTTGCATATTAAAGGTGAAAATCCATTCTCACGATCTTGTGTGTTTGTGTACTGTATATTTAGTGTGTGTGTGTGTGGGTTTGTGTACTGTATATTTGAGTGTGTGTGTGTGTGTGTGTGTGTGTGTGTGTGTGTGTGTGTTTGTGTACTGTATATTTGAGTGTGTATGTGTGTGTGAGTGAGAGAGTGGGTTTGTTTATGTGACTTATGACTAATGACGTGTATTACACTGGTATTACAACTTATTGGTGGTTTATGAGGACATTTCAAAAGTCCTCATAAATCAAATGGCTTAAAAAACATAAAAAAACAATGTTTTATCAAAAAAATAAAAAATGTAGCTGTCTCCTGTGATGGTTAGGTTTAGGGATTGAGTTAGTGTAGGGGGATAGAATATATAGTTTGCACAGTATAAAAACTACTTAACGCCTATGGAGAGTCCTCATAATGCTGTTGCACTAACATGTGTGTGAGCGAGTGTGTGTGTTACAGCTAGACTGATATATATCGGCAGAGCGATATTATCGGCCGATATTAGTCATTTTCCAAAATATCGGTATCGGCAGTTATAATGGCCGATAAATGAATATTTAAAAAATAAAATGAAAACGGACGAAACAAGCTTGAACCGTGTCATGTATAGTTTGTCCACTCAGAGGGCACTCTACACCAGCCCTGAGTTGGTCACGAGACATACATTGCTTGAATAACAATTAAAAGAACATCTGCATCAGTTTTCTTAACTCAAATAAGCATGACGAAATTTATGACTATCATGTCCAGTTTTGCTGCTGTTAAATAAGCCGAGAGTGAAGCGGAATTAGCTAGTAATATTTACGTTACGTTCTTACAGTGTAGTTGACTGACTGTCCTTTTAACTTTTGACAATGTGACTGAAGTATTTCTTTAATAGCGCGTGACAGTTATAGCAATGAGACGCATCATCTCTCCTTGGCCTGTTATATTGAAAATGTATGTTTTACAATTTGCAGTATGACGTAATCCATTGCTAAATTATGGCTCGTCATAGACTAGCTAACCACAAAGCTAGCTAATGCCACTATCATCAGTCTGTTCTGTTGTGACAATAAAAGAAACAAGTTTCTTTTTTAAAAAATGCATTATCATATATATCTTTAGTTAAAACTCATAAATATACTACAAATAACTAATGTTAGGGAAATCTGCTAATGTTTTGTTGCGCGTTTCTGAAAAAAAAATAAAATAAATATATCGGCCGATATGTTGGAAAATTGTATTTTAAGGCCAACAAATATTTGTATCGGTATCCGGCCTTCAAAATCTTTTATCGGTCGGGCTTTAGTGTGTGTCTGCTTGTGAGTAAGTGAGTGTGTGTACATATATGAGTGATGTGGTTTACATACAGTTTTCTTTGATTTTTACTCACAATATAAAACATTTGTTAATATACAAAATTAAAACAATGTAAAAGTAAATAAATAAATAATGAAGTAAATTAAATAAGTACAATTTAAAATGTATATTTTGTTATTTTTTTTACTTTTTATCATTTAATTTTTTTTTTTTTAAATATATAGATTTAGACTATTTTACTTGTTTATTTTACTTTTTATTTTCTATTTTTTTTTTACTTTATCTATTTATTTGTTTGTCATTTATCTAAACCAATTGATAGCTACTGTAGCTTCATGACAGAGTAGCATTTTCAACCCCTGTAAAGCGTAGGTGTGTGTGTGTGCTGTGTGTGTGTGTGTGTGTGTGTGTGTGTGTGTGTGTGTGTGTGTGTGTGTGTGTGTGTGTGTGTGTGTGTGTGTGTGTGTGTGTGTGTGTGTGTGTGTGTGTGTGTGTGTGTGTGTGTGTGTGTGTGTGTTGAGAACTGATGTCCATCAGAGAGGCCGAGTAGCAGTGACCCGTCCGTTCTCCATCACAAACGTCTCTTTACGGGTCATGAGGACTTCTGAAGAGTCTCTCTCTCTCATCTCTCTCTCTCTCTCTCTCTCTCTCTCTCTCTCTCTCTCTCTCTCTTTGTCGTGTGTGTGTCATCTCTTCGGACAGTTTAGGGCTGAATAACGCTGACAGAAAACGGGAAATGATAGACAGGCGTGAGACGCGCATGCTCATAAATCGCGTGTCTCTCTCTGTGATTTATGAGACGTGTGTGTGAAGACAGTCTTCACCTCCTCGAGCCCTTCACCCGCTTTATTAATGATCGCGCGAGCGCCTCGTCTCGCGTTCTGAAGTTTAATTTCATTTCCATCAGATGCGGACAGCAATGTCTTTAAACGCTCATCCTTTACACTGCTGCTAAAGAAGCATCACTCACTCTGGAATCACAGATTCAACAAACTCTCATCAATACCTGTGCCATCTCAGGACACACTGCTCACACACACTCAACTGAAATAGTAATGTCGTTCATTAACCAGTCCTTCATTTTGAACGAATCTTTAATGCGACTTGGACTACGAGTTGTCTCAGAGAGTGATTAGTTCAGAGTCCTTCGTTCTTTTGTCACGTGACTTGCCGTATTGAATAGCCTACTAATTCACAACCGTTTTACAAACAATCACGTATTTAAAGGGATGGTACACTTTGAAATAAATTTTTGGTATGTTTTATCTTACCTCAAGGACATCCAAGATGTAGGTGTCTTTGTTTCCACAGTATTTTCAATTTTGATATTTTTAGGTCAAACCGTTCTTGTCTGTCAGTCATATAGTGGAGGTCTATGGTCACCACCTCAAAGAGCATGCACAGAGAAGTCCAAATTAAACATGATTTAATGACTCGTAAATGTAAGTACACATTGATGGCCTAAGACACGAAACGAGCGGTTTGTGTGAGAAAACCAACATCGTTTTTACCTCTTGTTACAAATTTGTTAAATTTGATGTAAATCAATTTATTTAATAATAAATTGTTGATATATCGATATTATATTGCTATAAATTATATATTAAATAGTTTTTTTTAAATATAATAGCTCTGTTTTAATTATTTACATTAAATGTATTATGTATCATTTATTTAATATTACACTCTAAAAATTGCTGGGTTGTTTTAACCCAACTTTGGGTCAAATATGGACAAACCCAGCCATTGGGTTAAATTTTTTTAATTACATTTTTAACCCAACATTTGGGTTTGTCCATATTTGACCCAACGTTGGGTTAAAACAACCAAGCAATTTTTAGAGCGTATATTAATATGAATGATACATTGTGTTAACTGTAGTGAATCAGATGATATGATGATGAGATGTTCCAGTGGACGGGATGAGTCCTGCTATACTGTGAGATCCAGTTAAAGGAACTCTCGGATTTGGAGCGGATCCACAGTTTTAACTCGATTACTGAGAGCCGGTTATTGAGTTTTCTGTGAGCCGCTCTTCTCTGTGTGTCAGTCCACTGACTGAAGTCAAACGCGCTCACAGGAAGTGATGCGCCCACACAACAAAATTGTGTGTTTGATCCGAACACACACAGCTGATAGTACTACCTTTGTGTTATTGAAGTCAGTCATTCTTCTGTATTTCGCTTTGCTTTTTTTTTTACTATACACTCTTAAAAAGGTTCTTTATTGGTGTCGAATGGTTCCATGAAGAACCTTTAACATCCATAGAATCTTTCAGTTCCACAAAAGGTTCTTTATAGTGGATGTTCTTTAGATTTTTTATATGTTCTTCACACTAAGAAGAAAAAAAGGTTCTTTTAAGAACTGATCACTGATTCTTTGCGGAATCCCAAATGGTTCTTTATATGACATCACCGTTAAAAACCCAGTTAGTTATTAAAGCGATAGTTCACTTAAAATTAATTTTTGGTATGATACCTCAAGGGCATCCAAGATAGGTGTCTTTGTTTCCACAGTATTTTCAATTTTGATATTTTTAGGTCAAACCGTTCGAGTCTGTCAGTCATATAATGCAAGTCTATGGTCACCACCTCAAAGAGCATGCACAGAGAAGTCCAAATTAAACATGATTTAATGACTTGTAAATGTAAGTACACATTGATGGCCTAAGACATGAAACGAGCGGTTTGTGTGAGAAAACAAACAGTATTTATATTGTTTTTACCTTGTTACCCCAGATCTGATGGCACGGGCGATTTGTGGCTTTTGTTGCAAGAGGTAAAACGATATAAATATTGTTGGTTTTCTCACACAAACCGCTCGTTTCGTGTCTTAGGCCATCAATGTGTACTTACATTTACGAGTCATTAAATCATGTTTAATTTGGACTTCTCTGTGCATGCTCTTTGAGGTGGTGACCATAGACCTCCATTATATGACTGATAGACAAGAACGGTTTTACCTAAAAATATCAAAATTGAAAATACCGTGAAAACAAAGACACCTACATCTTGGATGCCGTTGAGGTAAGATAAAACATAGCAAATAATAATTTCAAAGTGAACTATCCCTTTAAATCAGATTCAGTAAGATATTGATATCTTTTTCTGATATCCGACTTTTGAGACTGTATTGAGTCAAACAATAGTTCTATTATGTTAAATAAAACACACGTGTGTCATGGAATGTCTTTTCTGAGTGAAAGTAGGATTATTTTTCAGTGTAGTGAAGGTGGTCTTTTAAAGGAGTGCTGTCTCTTTAAATGCTTCGCTATCAGATGATGTAATCAGGTTTGGTTTTCATTCAGAGCTCTATTTAACAGGACAGAATCAATGCCCATCTCAGTGGATCTTTGTCAGGGTAGATGTTCATTTTAATCGGACGTGAATGAGAGCGAGGGATGGATGGATGGACGGACGGTCCGGTCAATATGTTCAATATTTTGTTTTCTGAGTGATTGACAGACGGGAGTGTGTCCACGTGTAAGTCATTTAGCGGGCTAGTTTAAAGTGTGTGTCCTGACTCAGATCCAGGGTTTATTATTGTAGTACGGTTTTAGTCGTGTTTTTTTAGTGTCTGAAATATTTTCCGTGTGTGTGTGAGTTCAAGTTTAAACGAATTAAATATTATTTGTGTTACACATTTGTTTGTTTTATACTTTTATTTTTTCATTCCCGCTCTGTTCTGAATACTGTTATATTTGTAGGATGGTGGAGTGAGGGGAACTAAAATACATTCATAACTTTTGTAATGTTTATTCTTGTTAATGCTAATAATCTGTTTCTGAATGTAATGATAAAATGTGAGTTTTTCCTCTCAAAAATGCCATTTTGACTTATTTGTGTAACTTATTTTCTATAAAAGGCTGTCAAGGAGTTAGTTTTTGTTGTTCTGCGTGTGTGTGTGTGTGTGTGTGTGTGTGTGTGTGGCCTCGGCAGGTAGTTGCTGTAGCGCTGTGCAAATTGCAGCAATTAGCATGTAAATGATCATGAGTTGAAATGAGAGGAGAAAAATAAATATTGATGCTAATTCCTGGCGGTGGAGAAAAACAAGTCTTGTGTGTGTGTGTGTCGGTGTGTGTAACCTTAAAGCTCATTTCCATATGTTAATTGGCCAGTTGTATGTTTTGATTATACCGAGGTTCAAAGGAATCAATCAGTGCTGGGGATAATTAGTATGATGGAGGCGGAGCCTACCGGGTCACATGATCACCATTGTGCTTCGTTAATGTCTCACACTGAATAATTCAGTCGTGATCACTTTAAGTGTGTGTGTGGCTGTAATTTGATAATCTTAAGAAACCCAATGGACTGTAAAGCACTCAAGACTTTTTAGTTGTTGATTTTCTGATCTCACAGGGAAATCACACCACGGTTGAACAAAATTCATCATTTAAGAAATAAATCATAATTTTAATCTGATTTAAATTTGACTGTAAATCGCAGGATGTTGAATTAGGATGTGAGAACAAAAATGAAATGAATATAAATGCTGCAGTCGCACGACGAGAGGTTTATTCATGAAATGTAAATGTATGCATTATATTTATTAGAGGTTTCTGGGAGATTGGTGGCGTTTTCACCCATAGGCCATAAAATAAATGAAATGAAAATTGAATTATTTGAAAGAAAGGGGTCAATAAGAAGTCTATTCTGCTCGCCAAGGCTGCTTTTATTTAATCTAAAATACAGTATATGTATACATTTATTGCTTGCTTAAATAAAAAATAAATAGAATACAGTAAAATCAGTAATATTATGAAATATTATTACAATTTAAAGTAGCTGTTTTTTATGTGAATATACGTTAACATGTAATTTATTCCTATTTTCAAAGCTGAATTTTCATCATCATTACTCCAGTCTTCAGTCACATGACCCTTCAGAAATCACTCTAATATGATTAAGAAACATTTATGATTATTATCAGGGTTTGAAATATTTCTGTGGAAACTGATGCATTTTATTTTTCAGTATTCGTTGATGAATAGAAAGCTCAAAAGAACAGCGTTTCTTTGAAACTTTTATATAACTCTCATCCAGAAGTGTGTGTGTATCTGTATGTTGTGTGTGTTTGAAGCGAGTGTGTGTTGGTTTCTGTAGGAGATGGTCCACTAATCAGACGGTAGATAACATCTGTATCCGCTCTTACTGTAACTCACACGCTTTACACTGTTCACACTCCTGTTTGTGTGCAGCCACATGTGCACACTTATTATGGTGAATGTGATGTGCTTTATTAAGTGTGACTCTCAGTTATTGTGTGTGTGTGTGTGTGTGTGTTATGATGATGCTGCTTGTGTCTCGTGTTGGTCATAATTGCTGCTCTATTGATCTGTAGCTCCTCTTGCTGGGCGCTGAAACGCAAATGAAAGCAACTCCATGCTCAGATCAGGCGTGTGTGTGTGCGTGTGTGTGATCACATTTTTTATTTACAAGTTTGTCAATGAAATTAATGTACTATAATTTAATTTGCTAATATTTTTTAATGAATATTATAATTAAATTATTAGTGCTGTCAAACGATTAAAATATTTAATCGTGATTAATCGCATCAATGTCATAGTTAACTTGCGATTAATCGCAATTAATCACACATTTTTATCTATTCTAAATGTCTCTTGATATCTTGTTGTCGCATTATTTTGTTCTCATTTTAATGCTCTTATTAACATGTAAAAGTGAATTGGCTTGCTTTGTGCAATTATTATTGTTTTGCATTTAATTTGCATTTTTATTTGCATTTAATTTGCATTTTTTTGCAATTATATAACATTGGCATATGCTGTGTTCAATTTCATACTAACATTCTCACTTGGAGCAAATAATCCCTCACACAATGTAACACTGTCCATCAATAAAAGGGGGAAGGAAATACTGACGAAGTCCTGATATTGACGAGGGGCGGAGAATTCGCATCAGATTGCATCAAAATGGTGTGTGTGTGTGCTTGGCCATCATCAAGTGTTGTTTCAGACTGGACGTGCTGCGATGATGATAGCTCAGTTCACAACGACAAAACACACAGGTCACTTTGCTTTCGTCAATGAAACCATTTGGCAACTTTTTAAAAGTAAACTTTCAATTCAGACTCTTATTGGCATCCATTTCGGCATCTCGCGCTCGTCATCCACTCTAAATGTAACGTTAACCTACTATTTGGCTAAGTCGTTGAGTTCGTGCGACAGCTCTGGATATCTAGAATGCTCGGGCAATCGGGCTTAAAATCATGTAGTGTGAACTAGGCGAGTAGAGGTTAACCGATTCATCGATTTTGCCGATATATCGGTACCGATATTTGATTGGTGGAACTATCGTTATCGGCAAAAATCCACACCAACGGTTTTTTCCGGGTTGTGTCCGTTGCTGGGGCGGCTGAGAAGAGTGTGCTGTCATTACACAGTACAATAGCACTGAGAATAGACCGCTGGCATTATACAGAGCGAGAGCGGCCTCTAGAGGACAAATAACAAACTATCACTGGCTGGGATGCTTACGTTAACATGTGAGGCAGCGCGCAGCATGGAGAGAACACAAGCACTGAGAGTGTTGACACTTCAGATTAGTGGACGACCGATATATCGGCCGATATTTGGCATTTTTCTAAATATCGGCATCAGGCCGAATTCGTTTTTCTGATTGGCCGATGTGTTTTTTTTTGTGATCAATATTTTTTATTTAAGTTAACATATCAGATACATATCAAGGAACCCTGAACTATATACAAACAGATGCCATGAAAACTCTTCACATATAAGAAAAAATATATATACATACACAAAAAATAAATAAATAAATAAAAAAAATAAAGAAAAATAAATATATATATATATATACACTCACCGGCCACTTTATTAGGTACACCTTTCCAACTGCTTGTTAACACTTAATTTCTAAGCAGCCAATCACATGGCGGCAACTCAGTGCATTTAGGCATGTAGACATGGTCAAGACAATATCCTGCAGTTCAAACCGAGCATCAGTATGGAGAAGAAAGGTGATTTGAGTGACTTTGAACGTGGCATGATTGTTGGTGCCAGAAGGGCTGGTCTGAGTATTTCAGAAACTGCTAATCTACTGGGATTTTCACGCACAACCATCTCTAGGGTTTACAGAGAATGGTCCGAAAAAGAAAAACATCCAGTGAGCGGCAGTTCTGTGGGCGGAAATGCCTTGTTGATGCCAGAGGTCAGAGGAGAATGGCCAGACTGGTTCGAGCTGATAGAAGGGCAACAGTGACTCATAACCACCCATTACAACCAAGGTGGGCAGAAGAGCATCTCTGAACGCACAGTACATCGAACTTTGAGGCAGATGGGCTACAGCAGCAGAAGACCACACCGGGTGCCACTCCTTTCAGCTAAGAACAGGAAACTGAGGCTACAATTTGCACAAGCTCATCGAAATTGGACAATAAAAGATTGGAAAAACGTTGCCTGGTCTGATGAGTCTCGATTTCTGCTGCGACATTCGGATGGTAGGGTCAGAATTTGGCGTCTACAACATGAAAGCATGGATCCATCCTGCCTTGTATCAACGGTTCAGGCTGGTGGTGGTGCTCATGGTGTGGGGAATATTTTCTTGGCACTCTTTGGGCCCCTTGGTACCAATTGAGCATCGTTGCAACGCCACAGTCTACCCGAGTATTGTTGCTGACCATGTCCATCCCTTTATGACCACAATGTACCCAACTTCTGATGGCTACTTTCAGCAGGATAATGCGCCATGTCATAAAGCTGGAATCATCTCAGACTGGTTTCTTGAACATGACAATGAGTTCGCTGTTACTCAAATGGCCTCCACAGTCACCAGATCTCAATCCAATAGAGCATCTTTGGGATGTGGTGGAACGGGAGATTCGCATCATGGATGTGCAGCCGACAAATCTGCGGCAACTGTGTGATGCCATCATGTCAATAGCGACCAAACTCCCTGAGGAATGCTTCCAGCACCTTGTTGAATCTATGCCACGAAGAATTGAGGCAGTTCTGAAGGCAAAAGGGGTCCAACCCGTTACTAGCATGGGTACCTAATAAAGTGGCCGGTGAGTGTATATATATATATATATATATATATATATATATATATATATATATATATATATATATATATATAAATAAATACGAAATTACAGAGAGAGGGAGAAGTAGGATGTCAAAATCGTAGTTCTTCTAACAGAATGTTTGCAATTTTTGTCCAGCTCTGAACAGTATTGTCACTTGCGCCATTGACCTTGGCAGTGGTGCCTTCCAACAATGCAATGTCTCTGAAATATGATACCCATATAAAAGATGTTGGTATGGACGGCTCTATCCATAGCTTTAAAATAGTCTTTTTAGCAGCCGTACTAGCTGACAGTAAGGCCCTTTTTTGATAAGCATTCAACTGAAGGGCAGAGTCATCTAAAAGTAGAAAAATCAAAGGGTCTTGAGGTATGTCCAAATGAAGGATTTTCGAAAGAACAGTAATTACAAAGGTCCAAAAAGAAACCACCTTTGGGCATTCCCAAAACATGTGTAAATAGGAACCTATTGCAGAAGAGTTGCATAAATGACAATATGGATCAGATCTGACCTTCATCTTAAATAATACACTAGGAGTAATATAGGCCCTATTAATACATTTATAATGAATCATCTGATGAGCCAGGTTCTTAGATGCAGTAAAACATCTGGCCCATACCACATCCCAGTCAGGTTTAGCTAGGCCATCCTTTCCCAGGAGTGGACAGCTTGATTGGCCGATGTGTTTGAGGTGGGACTTTTATTTTGGCAGCGCTGAAGACTTTTATTTTGTCGGGCGGCGGTGCGCACCTGAGAAGAGAACGCTCCTGATCAGTTGATCATTAGTTTCATTAGTTCACTTCATTAGTTTACGATCTTTGTCAGTCATATCTAATACTTTATTTGATTACCAGTTCTGAAGCCCCAGTTCTGCCAAACAAAGTAAATGGTATGTGGAAAAGTAATGCGTTTGCTTTTAAATTATTTGTAACAGAAAAGGCAAACAATCAAAAATTATTTATCGTCAACATTAAGCAAATGCGCATCTCCATCATTTAAACAAATCTCTGAATATCTAATAAACACAAACCTTGCAGATTTAATCAAATCCAGCTGTGATATCTTGTGAACTGTGCAAATATAAATATCGGCTTTATATCAGCCATCGGCCACCCTGATCTCTGAGATATCGGCATCGGCCATCAAAAAACCCATGTCGGTCGAACCACTACTTTAGATGCGCTTTTAAACACAGACAGCGAAACGAATGAATACAGAACACTAAAGCACATATTGCTATATTGTTATAAAGTAATTCATTTGTTGACTAAGGTTAGATACTGCATCAGCAGAGAAAGAACAGAAGTTTGCCGTCGAATCTGAGAGGAATAACATTAGTTACGGCTACCTCAAGAGATTAAGCAATGTGACAAAAACACACGCAGACTTGTCCCAAATGTTTTATGTAGCAATTGTTACCATCTATTTGCATTAGTTTATTTCCACCTGTTCACTTTTATGCATTCATTAGCCATGGAAGTTGCATATTTAAGGCTAGTGACGTGATTGCTTTCTCAACATTGATATGCTCATGCTGCCGACAGAAACAAACAAATCAGAAACGCTTTCGATTTCAGTTCTTTTTACAATACTTAGACATTGTTATTTGAATCATCAAGTGTTTCAAAATCTAAGCAAGTAAAGTGAGAAACTACATGTAATATAGATCTACATTTATGTCATTTTAATGCTCTGGTTTTTGCAGATATTAAAATATGTCCATCTACTTTAAGTACGAAATCATATGAAAATGGTAACACTTTACAATTTTAGCATTAAATATGGGTAATAAATGTTGTAGAAGTATCTTTCATTGTTAGTTTTTTTTATTTCAACATTTACTTATACATTTTAAATTGAGTTAAATTTTTATTTTCTGTTATCACCGAAATGTACTACGAACTAACATGAATGCTCAAGGTACAAATGCATAGCTCCAATATTCGTACATGCAGTAAAAACGTATATTGCATAGTGCATAATAGTTCATGAAAGCTAGCGAATACATCCTTGTTAGCAAATGGGACTTGCAAAGTGTTACCTATGAAATTTACATACGTTACATATGTGTTTTTAGGTTATAGCTTAAAAAAACATTTGACCCGTAATATTAAACTTCTCATTTTAATATATTCATATTTATATATTTATTTTATCTATTCTAGCACATTTCAGTTCAGCACTGTTTTCTTTGAAGCGTTGTGTTTGTTTTTAATCCCAGTATCCATTAATAAAAAATATCGGTTCAATAATCGGTTATTGGTATGTACGGCCAAACCTAAATATTGGCATCGGTAAATCGATCGAACTCTACCTATTAGTTATATCTCTTCCCAAAGTCTACACTTCTCAGATTATTGTTAAAGTGAAAAAAAGTTTAAAAAGTGAACTTAAAAAAGTAACAGAATTGTATGTTTGTTATGAAAAATGCACAAAAATACTATTTTCTATTTTTATATGAAATATATATTTTCAAAATCACGTTTTACTCTAAAACTGAATGAAAATCAAAGCCATAAATATAAACAGATCTCAAATTTGAGCTGGATATCTAAAAAAAATAGCTTTCAGTCAGATGTAGTTTGGCCGCAGTACCGAACGCTTCCACTAGATGAAATTCGTCTTGTGAGGAGCACAAGTGTGACTGTTTCATACAAGACCATTTAACCTTTTCGAATCACGTCCATGATTTTGTTTGTGTGTGTTCACACTGCAAGTGCCAAAACGTTTACCAAGTGTCGTACCATTTTGATAAAAAACGTAAAATGTAAAAAATCTGAGCGTCAAGTGTGCATAATTTTGGCAAAGCTTTCTCTGAGCTTTTGTTACGCATGCATTTTCACTTTTGAACACGATAGATGATGGCTTATATTTTGTGTTTGCAGAGTGTGTTGGATCTGTGTGTGTGTCTCTTCATGACCTGAGCAGCGCATGTCTCTCTCGCAGCTGCACTTAGTGAATGAATATTTCATACGGTCTTCATCCGTACAAATCCTCCTCTCCTCCTGCATGAACGTGCCGAATCAAAGAGCGCGTGTTTAACATTGAACATGTTTGATAGCAGCTCGGACACGCTTTATCTGTGCGCCACTTTATTATTGACGTGGCATTATTCCACCGCATGTTTCATTGCGAAGCGCATTCCATGTTGCTTTAGGTTTAAGTCGGCATTGATCTGAGATGTGTTTTGGTCCTGTTGTGTGTGTGTGAACTGTATCTCATATGAAAAGTGTTTTTGGGGTCATGCAGCTTTACTGATTTGATTTGGTCTTTCATGGTTAGCAGACGAACAATTCATGTGCGATGACACTGTGGGCATGCATGCACAAAAAAAGGAATGTTAAACATTGAAATATTTATCATAATATTTATCATTTATTCATTTTTTGCTCATTAATTATAAACCCAAAGCTTACGCAAGTTACACCGGAGAAACTGAAGTCAACCATGTGTTGTGATGAAGACATAATGTTACAACTGATTACAACTCAAGTAAATGCTGTTTTTTACTTTCTTTTCAACTAAGAATCCTGAAAAAAAAAGTTTCCAATTAGAATGATTTCTGAAGGATCATGTGACACTGAAGACTGGAGTAATGCTGATGATAAATTTAGCTTTGACCACAGGAATAAATTACATTTTAACATATATTCACATAGAAAACACTTATTTTGAATTTTATTATTTTTTCACAATATTACAGCCTTTACTATATTTTTGGTTAAATAAATGCAGCTTTGGTGAGCAGAAGAGACTTATGTAAAATATATTTAAAAAAAAACTAGCATTCTATGTTTAGGCAAGTGGAATATCATAATTACAAATTGGGGTTTTATCATGATAAGTGAGTATAATAAGATGATTAACACCATCAAAATAACTAAACACTTGATGCATTTACAAAATCTGACACAGTTTAGTGATTATTAAAAGCTGATCAGAAAAGTCAAAAATTGTAAGGCTATATTTTGATGAGGGTCAAATTTCTGTTTGATTGATTATTTTGTGTTTCTGTCAAACACCCATAGTCCTGATCTAATCCAGAGTCTAAGCCTAAAATCCAATTGGTTGATCAAAATTTTGAATACATTTAAGATTCCAAAGTGAAAATCTCATTCGCATCGATATAATGTTCAGTGTTCTAATCAACAGCTGTGATGTCATTGTAATATTTACATTCTGAGTCGCTGCATACTAAGTCTTTTATTTCTTGTTCTGTTCCCTGATAGCACACGTACATCACAGAGACGTCTATTTGATGTGTGTGTTTACATCTGGAAGACGTACTTTTTAGAGTGTTTGCTCATCAGCACTACGTCTATAGGACATTTCCTGTCAGATGTCAAATAGACGTTTAAAAGACGTCTTTAAGATGTAATGGTATAGAATGTATGTTAAACTGACATCTTAAAGATGTCAATGAGATGTTGGTAAACAGCAGATGCTCTCCAGATGAAGTGATCTTCAACAGACATCTTTCACGGTGTGTGTTGATTCTCGCACGCAACCGACAGAAAATCAACAATCGTGACAAGAAATAAAAAGCAGCTCTGATTCTGCATTTCATTTAAAAAAGACTAAACCAAAACAAACGTTCCTACTTTAAGTGTGTGTTTGAGAATCAAAACGCTAGCGTAACAAGTCTCTTTAGCTCATCAATGCTGCATTTATTTGTATTAAAAAGCTATGTATGATCAAAGCTGTATTTTTATCATCATTACTCCAGTCTTCAGTGTCACATGACCCTTCAGAAATCACTATACATTCATATTATCAATGTTAAAAACTGTTCAAAATCATTTGCAACATTATAAAACATCGATACTCATCCAAATCCTTTGTACGGCAGTGTAAATGGATGTAAGACGTAATAAAGAGTGTGTAAATCATTATTTTGGTGATGCTACTGGCTCTGAAGCTTTAAATGAATTGCAGTGGTTTCATATTTTGTCACAAACTCTGACCAGAATGTTTGAGGAATATCAATAAACGCCTCTATTAAATGTCGATGAGCCCATCCAGACCTTCCTGCTGTGATTTGTATCCACTCATTGTGATTTAATGCTGTTTTTCCTCTCAGAAACTATCTGTGTGTGTGTGTGATGGATCAATAGCTGCTGCTTTTGCCGCGTTGTTGAAGCTCCTGCTTTTTTTTCTCTTTTTCCTTCTAATATGCGCGCAGAGCCGGTTTGCGTGTCCGGCGGTTTCCCCGTGGCCCGACATGAACATAATGGACTCTGTCATGTGAGACAAGCGGCGCTGGTTAATTACTTCACCAGGACTCTGCCCTTTTCTCTATACTCCGACTGCAAAGAGCTCTCGGGCGTGTGTGCCGGCGCTCCACCGTACAAAGCCCCGCGTAATTATTCCTTCTGTGGCGCGGGTGGAGAGGTGCGCGCGCGGGAATTATCCGTCCGGGACGCCAGAGCTTTGATCACGCGTCACCGTCACTGACAGGCATCTGAAGCTCATCAGCAGATAAAAGAAATCCGCAGCAACGCTTGTGCTCGACCGGACAAACACCGTTCATAAACAGTCATGCCATTCAATAGCCTTGTCATCTAGTTATGAATGCTAATTAACCTTGGGTAATAAACAACACTTTTTATGCTGCCGCCACTGCTAGATCTTTCCGGAAACTTCGGGACAATTGATGTCAAACTTTTCCTGTTGCATTTATGGATGCTAATGTGTTTTTTAAATGCGATATTTCTTTCTAAACAGCATCCATGTGTATGACACAAAGTTTTTAGCATTCAACTTCGCTGTGTTCTTGCACACGTGAAACATCAGGTTAGATGTTATTTTGTCAAGTTTTGATGAATTTGTTGATAAGTGGTTTGCTCGGGACTGCAGGTCTTGTCTTTCACTCATAGCTTGTTTTATCTGTTAGTCGTAACACTGCAAAAAAAATGTGTTTTTGTTGTTGTTGTTACTTGTTTTGCAGGCTTAGTATCCTTGAAACAAGATGAGTGTGCTTGAGAATCATCTCTGAATAAGATATTAGCAAAATATAAATGTATTTTGTTTTCATGCACTGACAGATTTGTTTCATTAGTTATACTTATAACAAACAAAAGAATGCCAGTTCAGTAAGACAAAATACAGTTGTTTTAAAGGCGCAATCTATAAACAAGTCTTAAATTATGCAGTCTTGCTTTTCAAGGTAATTTATCTTGTTTTTTTATTTTATATTTCATTTTACCTAAAAAATGAGACAAACATTCTATAATAAATGATAAGTACACGTTTTTTGTTATTATAACTGATATACTAATATAGTATTTAGGTATATTTTGAATTGCCTTTATTTTTTGTATTTATATTTTTAATTTAGTTTAAATTTAACTACTTTGTTATGTGCTTTTATCATTTTATTAGCTTTTATTCATTTTGACTATATATTAGTAATTTTATTGTTATTTCAGTTTGTTTTAGTACTTTTAGTACTTTTTCATCTGACATTTTATTTTATTTCAACTTTATTTGAATTACCGAAAGCGACAGATCCCAAATTTAAGCTACATTATATATTTGAGTTTGCATTTAAATGCATGTGTTTGTTTGAATTGTACTGCACTGATATTATTTTCACTACTTTTAGTGCTATTTTTTATTGGACTTCCTCATGCAATAGTTTTGTTGAAAGAAAAAGATCCAATCTAGAGTTTGGTGATATCAGTCAATGAAGAAGACGAATAATAAATAACAGTTTTTATTCAAATTTAATGCACTAGAATAATAACAGAGAGAAAAAAACACCTTATTTATAAATGAGATCCGAACAGGAGTGACTTATGGTGCATTCACATTGGACCCGAATAGTGCGTCAGGCGCAAGTGATTTCAATGTTAAGTCAATGCAAAGACGCATTACGCGCGTAAAACATTCCTGGGGCGCGAATGAGGCGTAGAGCACGATTCGAGCTCTGTTTTTGCTCTCAAGAGCAAATACAGAGTGATGACTCTCTCGATGAATGCTCGATCGACATAAAAAAGATGGCTGCCAACGAGTTTCGATTCTGATGCGCGTGATGAGCGCAAATTTCGCTTCAAACTTTTCTTTTACACACGTCAATTTCGCTCTTGACCCGCGAATGGATTCAGTGGTCAAGCGTATAACTAAACGTGGTAGGCACGAATTTGACGCGCTGTTAGCATCTGGTGTGAACGCACAGTTTGAAGCATTTATACAAACCAATTTTAACTAAAAACAAAAAACTTTTTTATGCATTTTGGCCGTTCATTTACACAACAATGTGGTTTTTGGGGGCTTGAAAATGCAAACTTTTGAAATCGTGTTTTCAAAGTGCTTTTTTATAAAAACAATACTGTTATCAACTTCATGAAAACAAAAGAAATGTGAATTTGTGATGTGCATGCGTACTACGTGTTCATTCATTAGGTGACGTTACGTGTCATTTTCGTGGAACCGTGTGAATGGGCATCAATAACAACGTTGGCATCTGTATGTGAAAATCACACAGGAAAAAAAAACGTTTCCATTTTTGTACACTGTTGTCATGTAAACGTGCCCTAAAACACAGGTGAAATATATACAAACTATAAAAAAGGAAACTACATCAGGAACAGGTGAACATAATAAATGAAAGAGTTACTATATAAACGAAAGAAAACTAAACAGAGTTGGGAAACTAGAACTAAAGGAAACTAGATCAGGAACAGGTGAACATAATCAATGAATCAAAGAGTAACTATAGAAACGAAAGAAAACTAAACAGAGTTGGGAAACTGGAACTAAATGAAGCTAGATCAGGAACAGGTGAACATAATCAATGAATCAAAGAGTAACTATAGAAACAAACGGGGGAGTAATGAGTTACCAAGATAACTAAACAGAGTGGGGATACTGGAACTAAAGATATGTTTACACAGCAATGATATATCTTTGTTTCCCTACCTTTTTCAATTGATTTTTCCACGTACAGATGACACCATTGTCAAAACGATCCCCATTTACATGGATCCGCGAAAAAGAATAAATACGCTGTATTCTGCTGCCAGGCCAGTGGATGGCGATGAAACTATTCTGAACACGTAATGCACATGCATGACTTCATCGTCTTCAGAGATTTACGTTTTCGTTGTTTACACGGAGACCGTTTTCAGAAACGTGCACTTTGAAACCCGTTTTCAAAAGTTTGCGTTTTCAGGTACCAAAACACCGTTGTCGTGTAAACAAACGGCCAAAATGCATACAAAGTTTTACGTTTTTAGTTGAAAACGGTGTCATGTAAACAGCTCCTAAATTACCAAAATGTCAAAACTCAACCAAAACTAAATTTTATCTCAAGAAACCAATGGTGTCAAGCCTGGCAGTATTCTTGACTATACACGAACACAAATGAGAATTGACAGCGGTAAAACAGGGAAGATTTGCATTTAAAGTTTTAGATGAGTTACCAAGATAACTAAACAGAGTGAGGAAACTGGAACTAAATACATGTTTACACAGCAATGATATATTTTTGTTTCCCTACGTTTTTCCTTTGATTTTTCCATGTACAGATGACACCATTGTCAAAACGATCCCCATTTACACGGATCGCGAAAACAAATAAATACGCTGTATTCTGCTGCCGGCCAGTGGATGGCGATGAAACTCTTTCTGAACACGTAATACGCATTCATGATGTCATCGTCTTCAGAGATTTACGTTTTCGTTGTTTACACGGAGACCGTTTTCAAAAACGTGCACTTTGAAACCCGTTTTCAAAAGTTTGCGATTTTCAGGTACCAAAACGCCGTTGTCGTGTAAACAAACGGCCAAAATGCATACAAAGTTTTACGTTTTTAGTTGAAAACGGTGTCATGGAAACAGCTCCTAAATTACCAAAATGTCAAAACTCAACCAAAACTAAATTTGACTAAATTTGATCTCAAGAAACAAATGGTGTCCAGTCTGGCAGTATTCTCGGCTATACACGAACACAAATGAGAATTGACAGCAGTAAAAGAATGGAAGATTTGCATTTAAAGGTTTAGCTTCAACATGCAACAACATGTGAACATAATCAATAAATCAAAGAGTAACTATAGAAACAAAAGAAAACAAAACAGAGTTGGGAAACTGGAACTGAAGGAAACTAGATCAGGAACATGTGAACATAATCAATAAATCAGAGTAACTATAGAAACAAAAGGGGTAGTAATGAGTTACCAAGATAACTAAACAGAGCGAGGAAACTGGAACTAAAGATATGTTTACACAGCAATGATATATCTTTGTTTCCCTACGTTTTTCCTTTGATTTTTCCACTTACAAACGACACCATTGTCAAAACAATCCCCATTTACACGGATCCGCGAAAACAAATAATTACGCTGTATTCTGCTGCCGGCCAGTGGATGGCGATGAAACTCTTTCTGAACACGTAATACGCATGCATGATGTCATCGTCTTCAGAGATTTACGTTTTCAGTTGTTTACACGGAGACCGTTTTCAAAAACGTGCACTTTGAAACCCATTTTCAGAATTTTGCGTTTTCAGGTACCAAAACGCCGTTGTCGTGTAAACAAACGGCCAAAATGCATACAAAGTTTTACGTTTTTAGTTGAAAACGGTGTCATGGAAACAGCTCCTAAATTACCAAAATGTCAAAACTCAACCAAAACTACATTTTATCTCAAGAAACCAATGGTGTCAAGCCTGGCAGTATTCTTGACTATACACGAACACAAATGAGAATTGACAGCGCTAAAACAGGGGAAGATTTGCATTTAAAGTTTAAGATGAGTTACCAAGATAACTAAACAGAGTGGGGAAACTGGAACTAAATACATGTTTACACAGCAATGATATATCTTTGTTTCCCTACGTTTTTCCTTTGATTTTTCCATGTACAGACGACACCATTGTCAAAACTATCCCCATTACACGGATCCGCGAAAACAAATAATTACGCTCTATTCTGCTGCCGGCCAGTGGATGGCGAATGAAACTCTTTCTGAACCCGTAATACGCATTCATGATGTCATCGTCTTCAGAGATTTGCGTTTTCGTTGTTTACACGAGACCGTTTCAAAAACGTGCACTTTGAAACCCGTTTTCAAAAGTTTGCGTTTTCAGGTACCAAAACGCCGTTGTCGTGTAAACAAACGGCCAAAATGCATACAAAGTTTTACGTTTTTAGTTGAAAACGGTGTCATGGAAACAGCTCCTAAATTACCAAAATGTCAAAACTCAACCAAAACTACATTTTATCTCAAGAAACCAATGGTGTCAAGCCTGGCAGTATTCTTGACTATACACAAACACAAATGAGAATTGACAGCGGTAATAGAGGGGAAGATTTGCATTTAAAGCATTAGATTTACTTTTTTTGAAAAAATTGGTGCGATTTTGCTTTCGTGAAGAACGCCTGTTTGGAATGACTCGAAGGTGATGTCATGAGTAAACGATGATGAATACAACCATGTGACTGTTTAAAAACAAAGCATAGGAATGCAGTCATTTTATGGCACGCGTTGGGTTTGGTCAGTACTTCAGAGGTGAGATGTGATCTAACCCCGCAAGCCCCGCTGTGAGTGTAGCTTTACTCCATTATCCAGACACCGGACCGGGCCTGCGGGGGCCTCTCCATCAATGATTCAGGGATTTAGGAGGACGAGGGGCTCCTCGTGCCAATTAGACCATCCCGGGGACAACAGCGTGTGGTAGAGATGGAGAAAGACGGATAGCGAGGGAGAATCTGACCGGATCTTCAACCCCCAACTCGACCTGATTATTCGCTTGCTCCCCAGCGGTGTCATTAAAGAGAGGGAGTCATTACCTCGAAGGAAAGACTCAGTTCTTCCTCCGCTGGGAAATCTCAGCCTCTTCAGACGAGCTCAGAGGAAGGGAAGAGCATTAGGATCAGATCTCTTTACCTCCAGTCGCTGGTTCACGCTCGCACAGAGCCGGGGAAAACGCTCGTGATTCACTCACGTAATGGCACAAACAGGCTTTGATTGCCCGAATTGACACAGAAGGCGGTCAGAGACTTCAGTTTTGTCTGTTGCAGGGATTCCAGGATTTGCTTTAGCAGTTAAGTTGAGATTGAGGGTTTTTTTTAAGTTTATTTGCCAATAAGTGGTCAGATTTAGCCGTTTTTTTCTGTAAATCTCTCCTGAATCTTCCAATCAGAAGCTTCTCCACATGAGAAATGAGCCGTGAAGACATCCGTGCCGATTTAGCATTGTGGAAAAGTAGGATCCTCTTGAAAACAATGTAAACTCCTAAAGTTTGATGGTCGTTTCAACCTCACATATTCTCTTAAAAAGTCTTCTGATAGTCTAAAATCAGGCTCTGGTTTATTAAATCAGAATATCAAATATGAATTGAAAGTAATATAATACAATAACATTGTATAGATATAATATTTCTATATATGATGATTCGTATAAATCAATATATTAATTCAAATTAGAATATCTATAGATTAATTGAAAATAATAATATACAAAAAATATATATTTCTGAAAATAATATTAATAATTAGAGCTGTCAAACGATTAATAACGCATCCAAAATAAAAGTTTGTGTTTACATAATATATGTGGGTGCACGGTGTATAATTATTTTATATATAAATATATAAATACACACACATGCTTGTATATATTTAAGAAATATTTTCACGTATATACTGTATATAGATTTATATATAATTTATATTATATATAAATATAAATATTTTATATATAAATTATATATTTTTTCTTAAATATACATGCATGCGTGTATATATATATATATATATATATATATATATATATATATATATATATATATATATATATACAAACAAAAGAATTATACACAGTGCACCCACATATATTATGTAAACACAAACTTTTATTTTGGATGTGATTAATCGCGATTAATCATTTGACAGCCCTATTAATAATTAATATAAAGTTAATATTCAGTGAAAATAGTTTTACTAATCAGTATTATATTAATTTAAGTTAGAATTTTCAACATTAATTGTTAATAATATATAAACCTGTTGAATATGTATACATACACTATTCATATTGTTAAATATTATTACAATTTAAAATAGCTGTTTTCTATGTGAATATATATTAAAATGTAATTAATTCCAGTGATCAAAGCTGAATTACTCCAGTCTTCAGTGTCACATGATCCTTCAGACATCAATATGATGATCTGATGCTCAAGAAACATTTATGATTATTATCAATGTTGAAAACAGTTTTTTACATGTTTATTTCAGGATTCTTTGATGAATAGAAAGTTCAAAAGAGCAGAAATAGAATTTATCAGAAATAGAAATTTATCAGAAATAGAAATCTTTAGATTTATTAAACACGTTTGGGGTCAGTAAGAATTTTTATTTTATTTTTGAGGGAAAGAAATCAATACTTTCATACATGAAGGATTAGTTAAATTGATCAAAATTTACAGTAAAGACATTTATAATGTTAATATATATATATATATATATATATATATACTATATATATATATATATATATACATATATATATATATATATATATACATATATATATATATATATATATATATATATATATATATATATATATATATATATATATATACGTGTATATATATACATATATATATATATACATATATATATACATATATATATACATATATATATACATATATATATACATATATATATACATATATATACATACATACATATATATATATATATATATATATATATATATATATATATATATATATACATATACATATACTATATATATATATATATATATATATATATATATATATATATATATATATATATATATATATACATATATACATATATATATATATATACATATATATATATATATATATATATATATATATACATATATATACACATATATATACATATATATATATATATATATATATATATATATATATATATATATATATACATATATATATACATATATATACATATATACATATATATATATACATATATATATATATATATATACATATATATACATATATATATATATATATTAAATAAATGCTGTTCTTTATATTTATAGAGAGAGTTTTATTACTTATATACTTCTATAATTTTGTGTTTTCTTTCATTTTAGTGCACATTCATCTACATTTAGTTTCCACAAAATTGGGTAATGATAATAGCCGTGTTTATTTCCTTCCAAAATGTCAATTTATTACAGCGAGCAATCTGTGTCCCTGTCCCGTCCTTTCACCAGCAATGCCTCCCAGTTGCGCACAGGTTTATAAAGCCTCAACCAATCGTGAATCCACCGTTCACCGAGGCAGCGGCCGCCGTGATCGACAGTGGCCATAAAATCCCACGCGAAGATTACGATGATTCTGTCGCGCATCACTCCATCACTCCCGCACCGTCTGTCTCCTCCCTCGACGCTCCTCCCAGCAAAGTCGCATTTTCCATTTTGAGATTGAATCCCTGCTCCTTTGTGAATAGAAGCGAATTACACTGAAAAGCCCTGATTGATTCTTACCAAACACAATAGTTTGAGCGCTTAAGTCAGTGACACCAGGTGCCGCCTCCTCCTCCTCCAGGACATCTCTGTGTCCGTTATGAGTGTTTATGGATGAATGGGGAAAAACGAGAGACTGAATCCGTCTGAGACGGTCTTTATGATGTGTGTATCCGTAAAGCTCACTCATACTGCAGTTTAGCTTCAATAAACGCTCTTCCGGAAGTTTGAGTGGTGTTTCGGTGGTCCGATGAACTCTTCTCTCTCCGCAGTTGAAGGCTGAATTGATTGGTCGTGGGACGAGGCCTTTAAGTGCTGTAACTGTGCATGTAATGCGCTCAGGATCTCTCATTACATGCATTAGAGCGCTATTAACTGGAGCTGGACTCATACACTCTGACACATTCAGGGTATGTTGGGAGGGAAAAGTGTGTCCAGGTCTCTCCCAGAGGAACCGTTCGGCCTAATGTGTTCTGAACACACACACACACACACACACACACGCACACTCGGCGGTCCTGTCGTCACCTCACCAGTGATATATGGATCATCTTCATGTTTGATTTCTCTCCAGAGATCAGGGTTGTTGTTTAATTAGTGGTCCACCGATGTGGGTTTCGTAATGTGACGACCGAGAGATCGATTCCCAAATAATGCTGGTAATATAGCGTGCCTGCTACTTATGATCAAAGAAAAAAACTGTGTTCGATTAATATTAATATTATTATATAATTTCGTATTTTTCCGCCATTCAGTTTTATTTGATTAGTCACCTACATATACTGCAGAGTATTCACTGTTATATTTTTGTACTTTTTTTGCTTAATTTATCCAATTAAATGTTTTTAAAATTGTACGTTTTATTGCATTTTATTTAAATTTCAAAAAGAAATACTGAATACATGGAAATAAAACTAAAAAATGTAAGGCAAAATGGTAAACATAATGAATATTTCTCAATGTTTATAGGTGACTAACCAAAAAAAATATAGTTGTATTAATGTATATCTATTTATAAATTATTAATATTATAAATCTATAGATGTTTGCATTTAATACTATTTTTTCCATAAAATGCAATTAATTTAGTAATTTCAGTGTGTGTGTGTGTGTGTGTGTGTGTGTGTTTATGTTTTAAGTTATGTTTTCTGTTGTGTTGTTTTATGTTACTGTATGTTGCATTGTTACGTTATGTTATATGTTGCATTATGTTGTTTACGTTGATACGTTATGTTGCATTGTTACATTATGTTGTGTTACATTGATCTTGTTACAATATGTGGTGTTGTGTATGTTACGTTATGTTGTTACATTGTTGCATTTTTTCTTGTTACGTCATGTTACGTGCATGTTACGTTATGTTGTGTTGCATTATGTTGTTACGTTATGTTACGTTATGTTGTGTTGCATTATGTTGTTACGTTATGTTACGTTATGTTGTGTTATGTTACGTTGTTGTTGCGTTATGTTGCATTATGTTGTTACATGTTACGTTATATTGTGCTATGTTATGTTGTGTTATGTTATGTTGCGTTATTTTGTGTTGTGTTACGTTATGTTACGTTCTTTTGCATTGTTATGTTGAGTTACGTTATGTTATGCTACTTTCTGTCATATTAGGTTTTGTTGACGTTAAGTTACATTGTTGCGTTTTTTTTGTTTTTGTTACGTTACGTTGTTGTGTTACGTTAAATTATGCTACTGTTATGTTTGCATTGTTACGTTATGTCAGAGTTATGTTACTTTTACGCCATATTAGGTTTTGTTACGTTACATTTAAGTTACATTGTTGCGTTTTTTTGTTTTGTTAGGTTATGTTTATGTTGTTTTATGCTGTTATGTTACGCTTTATTAAGTTTTATGTCCCATTCCACTCCATCTGCTATAAACAGCAGGAGTTCGGAGGATGTTAAAAAGCGAGGCTAGTTATCGGCGATCCGTCCTCTATCAGTCTTAGATGGGCACTTAATCATGAAATCATTGCGGTTTCTGCTGAAAGTCATCAGATGCCCACCCGCCCCTTGACATTTCAGTCGTTCCCGTCTAAATCCAGCCAGGATTCCGTGAAGATTCCTGATGAATCCAGTGCGCGGCCCTGAAATCAAGCACTGCGTTCTGTTGCTCAGTTTTTAATGGCATGAATGACGGATTACAGCAAATGTCACGGAGAGACGTGATTGAACGGTTTGAAGAGTGTCACTTCAGTGTCTATAATTACTGACAGAACTAGTGTAATGCTGAGAGATTAACAGCTCTGATGGATTCTTGTGGGATTCTTGTGTCTGTTTATGATGAAAGTGAAGTTATAGTAGTAATTATGATACTTTGCTGAAATCTGTCTAGTGTGTGTTGCCTCATTATAAAGCAGTCTCAAAGACATATAATGACTCAAACTCAAAATCCTAAAAATAAAGTTCCTAGTAACTGGTTAAAGATTTCCATAACTTTTTTTAAGAATGTTATATTTTTTTAATCATTGTTCTTTCAAATTCAAAAGTGCATCATTTTAAGTGACATTTGTGTCATTTTAATCATGCATTTGGATAGTTTGTTTTCAATTCACAGATTTTTCACTCAATATAGTTTTCCCTGTTTTTTTGTTTGTTTTTTTAAGCATGGAAAGAATTTTGTAATATAATTTAGTATTTTACTGATCTAAATTACTGATTTAAATATATAGCATTCCTATGTTCCAAAGTAGTGAATAAATTAGAAAAGATATATATATATATATATATATATATATATATATATATATATATATATATATATATATTCTCATCCAAAAGTTTGTTTACATAAAAATATTTGTGTGTACTGCGTAGAATTATTTTGTATATAAAAACACACACACATGCATGTGTATATTTAATAAAAAAAATATAAAATATATAATATAATATATTATATTAATATATATTTATAATATATTATAATATAAACTATGTAGACATTTACAGTATATAAATGCAAATATTTCAAGTATGTATACATTTGTATATATGTGTGTATTTATATACAAAATAATTATACACAGTACACACACATTGTGTAAACACTAACTTTTATTTTGGATGCTATTAATCGTTGCCCAGCAGTTGTATATATATGTGTGTGTGTTCTAACAAGAATATTTAATTCTTTTCTTTAATACATTGTTTTCTTTTAAGTAGTACTTAAATTCCGTTCTTTTTTCTTCTGCATCCGTCCGTTCCTTTTTCTTAATACAAAGTTTAAGTAGAATTACAATTCTTAAAAATAATCTTCTTTAAAAAATAAAGTTCAGATTACCTCCAACTTGTCTTAAATTCCCAAAGGTAAGATGGATAAGTTTAATGAATATATTGGGTTGTTTCAAATTAATTATTAATAACCGAGCCTTTGGCAAGAACCATCATACAAACACCAATGCCTGTCATTAAATTAAGGAAAAACAAGATGTTCTTAAAGGGACAGTTCACCCAAAAAAGAAAATTATGATTTACTCGCCCTGAAGTCATCCTAGGTGTCTATGTCTTTCTTCTCTCAGACGAACACAACACTCTTTGGGCATATAGGCCTTCTAAAAGTTATAAATATGGATATTTTTCTTACACGGACGCCATCGATTCACTTCACAAGGCCTTTACCTAACCCGCCAGAGCCGTGTTCGAGGACTTTTATCATGGATGGATGCACTTTTATGCACTTCCAAAGACATTCACTCCCATTATAAAGCTTGGAAGATCCAGGACATTTCTATAATATAGAATGAGGATGGTCATGTATAGGGTTGGGTATTGTTTGAATTTGAACGATTTCGATTCTTTGTTTTCGAATCCCGGTTCCTGAACGATTCTTCGATTCCAATTCTTTTAAGAGGCAGGGTCAAAAAAGTTTAGCTAACCTTGCTAACCAATGGTCTTTCTGAAGGAAATACTCCTTTCTAAAAGGAAATACTTCTTCTGTCACAAATACTCCTTTTGCCACAAATGTTGCATTTTGCCGAGATTTAGTTTTTTTTTTTAGAAAAGTGAAGCCTCACTTTTGGACCACCGACATAAGCTACTCATGTTCAACTCGCGCAGGTTATGCCAACACTTCCGGTAGACGCTTCTTCGTTGGTGTTGTTCAGCGGTTTCTTCTTCCGGTCGACGAACTGTGAATATCGAAACTAGGAATCGAAATTTTAACTTTTGAACGATTCCGGAAAAGCGAAAAGTTAGTCCCGGTTCCAGTCAATACTCAATTCTGATACCCAACCCTAGTCATGTACACCTACACTCTTAGGCTATGTTTACACGGAAACAATTCTGAAGAGAAAACGCAAAAGTGGCGTTCGTCATCAATTTTTTATTCTGCGTTTAGACGAGCGTTTTGTGTGGGAAATTCGCGTGCAAATGGTGACGCAAATGTCTTAGAAATCCAATGTAGTATGCACTCCAGGTGGCTAGGAGTGCATACTACAGACAACACCAAGTCCACGCGCCTGCGTACAACCTTCAAGTCAAGTCAAGTCACATTTATTTATATAGCGCTTTTCACAATACAGATTGTATCAAAGCAGCTTCACAGTGATAACATGACAGAAGTACAACACAGATAAGTAATATTGTTAAATGGTAAAAACCGACTAAGCAAGCCAAAAGCAAGGCAAAGCAAGGCGACAGTGGCAAGGAACCAAAACTCCATCAGATTGGATGGAGAAAAACCTTGGGAGAACCTAGGCTCTAGTCGGGGCCAGTTCTCCTCTGGCTTACATTCATATTGTTTATATATAAATATTAAATATAAATATTGTTCATATATAATATGGAGCCATAACATATCGCCAGCGTTGAGTCGTCTCTTCACAGGCGTCTGGGGCATCTGAGATCCCGTGAGAGGCTGGATACAAACTGGACCTGACAAACGCCATTTCCTCGGGACAACCGTCCCAGAGATAACAGCAGAAAGGCAGATGGGAGATAATTAGCATAGCTGATAATTACCTTCACTGTCAAGCAGACTTTTGCGTTTTTACCGTTTACACGGGAACACAACGGTGGAGCGTTTAAGATTTCCACTCTGGAGGGTGGTTTCACTTTTGTGCGTTTTTAAGCCCAAAAAAAAAACCACCGTCGCCGTGTAAGCGAAAGGCACATCCGATAAAATATTTTTACGTTTTCACCCGGAGCGTTCTTGTGTAAACAGGGACTTAGAAGAAAGTGTTCTATTTAGAACCAGAAATGTTTCCATCCCCGCTTCATATACTGGAACTCCAAAATGAGTTCTACATAGAACCATTTTTTGGGTAAAAGTTTCTATTGGCCAAGATGGAACCCCAGGGTTCTATATAGAACCCAGAGGAACCCTTTTTTCAAGTGTATAGAACCTTTTCAGGGGTTCCAAATGACGTGACGCTGATAGGAACTTTAAGGTTCTATTTAGAACCTTTTCTCTAAGAGTGTAGGATGAGGCTTCAGGGTCAGTAAATCAATGGGATCATTTGAATTTTTAGGTGAACTGTCCCTTTAAGGAAATATCCAATATTTTCCAAGAATTGCCCTATAGGAACATTCTCACGCACTTTCTTCCTGTGATGTGTGTTTCACAGCTCTCCGTTCCTCTGCCTCTAAAGCGCTCTGTCCCGGGGGCCTCCCATCTGGGGTTCTGATGGGGTCCCGTCCTGGGCGTTCGCTGACTTTTATGCGTTACCTCCGATGGAGCCCCGAGGACGCCAGCGCGCGCTCCTTAAACTCTAAAAGCTTTAGAAGATTGGGCTAATAGATGTGCATCTGCTCAAATCCCGCCGAAGACGCCGAAGCTCCATTGATTTCCAGGATCATCTCGAGCCGAGATTGATTGGTTTTTCCTCTTCATAAAGCTCTCCACACTCCAGCGTGTCCCGAAGCCGGAGCTCCCCGCACGTAGCCGGCGCGGGGTGAGAGTTTGGAGGTGGGAACAGCTGGCGGACACCATCTGATGTGTGGAGGTTCATTCAGGTCTGAAGCTGGTAATGCGCGCATCAATCTCAGCGCCTCAGCCGAGACCCGACAACTCCTCACAGGAGTCCTCCGAATCAATCACCCTTCCATTTCTCCGGCTCTCCTCCTCCTCTTTCTGTCCGTCGCTCTACTTCCACCCGTTTCTGTTTGCGAGTGATGCAAACCTGAAGTGGTGATGCCACCAACTTCACTGTGTGTTTCGCTGGATCAGCAGTTTTCAAAACATCTTCTCCACTCGTTAACTAGTTCTCCAGCATGTGGAAGTGAGACTTCAGGACATAGTGTCCATGTTTTCAAGTTTCCATAGAAACCGCATTCACAGCTGTTCTAAGTTTGAAACTTCTGAAAGATTTATTTATTTATTTTTAATAATTTAGGATGATCCGTGTCTTTGTCTTGTTCTAATATCTGTTAATAGTTACTTTCAAGCATTGTATGATTGTTTGAGAAGTGCTTCATAGTCATTATACTGTAGATCATCACCTGACACCATTACATGCCTGTCAACCAATCAGAATCTAATATTCAAAACGGCATTGTCACTTTTTTTCTCTTTTTATTGCATTTTAGAAGATTCGTTTTTAATTCTCATATTAGTCACTCAATAGTTTTCCCTGTTTTCGATATTGTTTGATTTTTTTTAAAAATAGTTCTTAAGTAGTATTAAAACATAAATATGTAACTATTTTACTATGGCTTATCCCCGAAGCATTTTCTTCTTTTTTTTTATAATTTATATTTTGTTTATATTTATATTTTCATTTATATTTTTTATTTATATATTTTGTATTTTATTTCTAAGTAATATATAATATAGCTGCATTTAAAAATACAAATAAAAATGTATATTGTTTTTTACTACAAATTAAGCACACACACACACATTTTCAAAAAAAAAAATGTATATATATATATATATATATATATATATATATATATATATATATATATAGTATATATATATATATATAGTATATATATAGTATATAATTTATTTTGTATAAGCAAGATAAAATAATGATATTATGTATTATATAAGCTCATTAATTTAAATAAAAATAATTCCTAATATATTTATGTGTTGAGGTCAATACATTTTTAATTAATATTTTAATTAAATTTTGACTATATGAAATAAACTCCTCGAAAAAAACTAATTAAAATAACTGTTAAACTGTTTTTAAAGTGTCAAATGAATGTGTGTGTGTGCGCATGTGTGTGTTTCAAGATATTTTTAATCTTTGTGTTTGTCTAAGTTTCCATAGAAACCGCATACGCAGCTGTTATAGTTTAAAACTTCCAAAAGATTTTTTTTTTTATTTGAGGATGATCGCGTGTCTTGGTCTTGTTCTAATCTCATGCTAATCGTTACTTTCAAGCATTGTATGATTGTTTGAGAAGTGATTCATAGTCATTATACTGTAGATCATCACCTGACGCCATTACATGCCTGTCAACCAATCAGAATCTAATATTCAAAAAGGGATTGCCACTTTTTTTTTAAACTCACACATTCATCACTCAATAGTTTTCCCTGTTTCGATATTGTTTGCTTTTTTTAAAAATAGTTCTTAAGTAGTATTAAAACATAAATATGTAACTATTTTACTATGGCTTATCCAGAAGCATTTTCTTTTTTATCATTTATATATTTTTTATATTTATATTTTCATTTATATGTTTTATTTATATATTTTTTTTAAATATTTTTTTTAATTTTATTTCTAAATAATATATAATATAGTTTCATTTAAAAATACAAAAAAATGTATATTTTTATTACTAATTAAGCGCACACACACACATATATTCAATTATATATATTTTTTAATAATAGTATATAATTTATTTATATAAGCAAGATAAAATAATGATATTGTATTATAGAAGCTCATTAATTTAAATAAAAATAATTCCTATATATTCATGAGTCAATACATTGTAATTCATATTTTCATGTAATTTTGAATATATGAATAAACCCTGGATAAACTAATTAAATTAACTGTTAAAAATGCTAAAGTTTTAGATTTGTAAGATTTTGGTAATATTTTTAAAATGTCAAATGAATGTGTGTGTGTGTGCGTGTGCGTGTGTGTGTGTGTTTTACGTATTTTTACTCTTTGTGTTAGTTTGTTAACTGGTAGTGTGACTGTAGTTGACCTGATCTAAGTCATGAGGAGTTTAGCTCAAGTGCAGCAGTGATGACAGAGAGCAGGTGAACACACACACACACACACACACACACACACACACGCTCAGGGCTCTGATGAAAGATTCATGGATCAGTGGTCCCGTGATGACAGACGCTGATCAGTTAATTGCTTTTCTCCCTCAGTCACGCCGGCCGCCGTTAGAGCTGGACGTCCCAAACGCCTCCTGACACGTGTGTGTTCAGTGAACGTCACCTGACCCATGTGTGTGTGTTTAGTGAACCTCTGCCTCTTTCAGCTGAGTGTGTGAAATCTCTTCCTCTGTCAGCTGTAGTCACAGATCAATTCTGCTCCTCGTCAGTGCAGTTTAAGACAAGCATCACTTTCACTATTGCTCACACTGTACTGCACTGTTGTGTGTGTGTGTGTGTGTGTGTGTGTGTGTTGTCCTACAGCTTTGAATGATTCTCGTTTGTTTATTTTGGCTATTTTCAGCATGTGTCGATCTCATTTGCTGTCGTTTAGTTGTATAATATACAGTCCCGAAAAATAGACTTAAGTTACAAATCATCTGAACACAAAATATAGAGTTGTTCTTAAAGCAAAACATTTCAGTATCAGAGTATGAATAGTCTTTATTTGCTGTTATTCTACTATATTTGATAGTAATATTTTGAATTAGATTTTGTTTATATTTCTGTTTTTAATTACATTTTACTTTTACTTCATTTTACTTTACTAGGGCCCTATAAAATCCGTTTTATTCTTACCCAAATTCCATTTTATTTTTTCCCAAATTCCGTTTTTTCCATTGTAATTCTGTGCAAATTCCGTTTTTTTTCCGTTTTAATTTTTGGGAATTCATTTTTTTTACCCTTTACTGTTATTTTAGTTGTAAAAAGAGTGTCCTTTTTATTCTGTGATTGCAGAAATTATAGGGCCCTACTTTACTAATTTCTGTCATCTTTATTAGTTTTGTTGTTATTGCTAAAAATATGTTGGACAGTTTTACACATTTTTGCTATGTTAGTTTTACTTTATCTATGTTGTTATCAATTTAGTTTTTAAAACTTGAAGTTAAATTGAATGAGAAATGAGCTGAAATGAAAACGTTTTGTTTTTATGGTTTCTAGTAAACGACTGATAACCCGGCCTCAGACTAAAGTCGAGTTGAGTGAATTCATTGTAAGATGAAGAATAAAAACACTTAATCTTTGGTATTAAATGATGTGTTTTAGGTGTAGATTTCATTACAGAAAAGCTTGCATACATACAGAGAAAGCGTGCACTGATAAATCGATCCAAAATGAAATTGAGGAAGACATGAAACACACACAAACACACACACAGTGGCATCAATTATGTGTGTGGTCACCAGCCCTCCATACAATTCAATACATTTAATTGGACGAAGGCAATGAAGTGTGTCTTCTCAGTGCTCTCTCTCTCTCTATGGGTCAGTAATGAGGTGAGGTGTAGGAGGTTTTGTCAGTTTGCATCATATAGTTTTACTTCTTAACTTTGTCTCATTAGAGCTCATGAGTGTTGAATATTGTGTGTGTGTATGTGTGTGTGTGTGTGGTGTGAGACCTGAAGGCAGATGTATTGGACACCTTTATTATGTAACATAAATCTAAAGTTTTCGGCATAGAAATATATTTGCTTGAGAACATCATATTTTCCCCTAAGGATTCAATGAGAGGCTTGATGTTATACGGATATATTGTATGAGGTTATATAGAGGTTATATTAAGAAGTAGACTCATTTATTATTAATAATAATATAATAAAACATGGACTCAGGTCCATTAAATAATATCTTAACAGATGTGATTATATGATGTAATTGTGATTTTAATAATGTAAATGTTAAAATGAACTTAAACTGAGAATTAATAAATGCTAGATTAGTTCGAATGAACTGACATTAAACCAATATGAATATAACTAACTAGTGTTAAATTAAACCTCAGGATACACTCTGCAGAAAAAAGGTACAAAAGTTGTCAGCTGGGAAAAATTTTTCATTTATAGATGCTATTATGTACATTTAGGTGCTAATATGTAAAATTTTAGGTGCTGTTATGTACATTGTAGGTGCTAATATGGACATTTTATGTGCTAAGTATGTTACATTTAGGTGCTATTATGAACATTTTAGGTGCTATTATGTACATTTTAGGTGCTAATATGAACATTTAGGTGCTATTATGTACATTTAGGTGCTAATATGTACATTTTAGGTGCTATTATGAACATTTTAGGTGCTAATATGGACATTTAGGTGCTAATATGTACATTTTAGGTTCTATTATGTACATTTAGGTGCTATTATGTACATTTAGGTGCTAATATGTACATTTTAGGTGCCAATACTGTACATTTTAGGTGCTAATATGTACATTTTAGCTGCTATATATGTACATTTTAGGTGCTAATGTGTACATTTTAGGTGCTATTATGTACATTTAGGTGCTAATGTGTACATTTTAGGTGCTAATATGTACATTTTAGGTGCTAATGTGTTACATTTTAGGTGCTATTATGTACATTTAGGTGCTAATGTGTACATTTTAGGTGCTAATATGTACATTTTAGGTGCTAATATGTACATTTTAGGTGCTATTGTGTACATTTTAGATGCTAATATGTACATTTTAGGTGCTAATGTGTACATTTTAGCTGCTATTATGTACATTTAGGTGCTAATGTGTACATTTTAGGTGCTAATATGTACATTTTAGGTGCTAATATGTACATTTTAGGTGCTATTATGTACATTTAGGTGCTAATGTGTTACATTTTTAGGTGCTAATATGTACATTTTAGGTGCTAATGTGTACATTTTAGGTGCTAATGTGTACATTTTAGATGCTAATATGTACATTTTAGGTGCTAATGTGTACATTTTAGGTGCTATTATGTACATTTTAGGCACTAATATGTACCATTAAGGTACCAGCATGCACCCTTTAGGTACAGCTTTTGGACCTTTTTTTCACAGAGTGTAGAAAATATTAGGAACGGCAAGAAAAGATCCGTAGAAAAACGTGAAGTATTTCATGAAATACAAATAGCTGTGTTCTCAACTTAAAAAAAAACAAGTTGTAAAGCTGAATGTTTGGTGAATCCAGCCTCTGCTGTGTTACATTAAAGCGAACGAACACTTTAAACCATCTTTCCTCCTCTCCGGTCTTGTGTTTGGATTCAGGCAAGATCATTGGGACAGATTTTCTACAAGCTCTCAGGAATGATCTCTCTTTCTATCCGAGATAATTACTCTTAATAACCCTCCCATTAACAAGATGAGGATCATGCATCATTAACGCTTTTATATCCTTCATATCTTCATCTCTCTCTCGAGCGCCTGAGGGAAACATCATCCTCCATCTGAACCAGAGGAACACGCACTTCTGAGGAGAGATTTACTGTAGACATGTACTCCAACGCACATCTAATCCGACTCCTTTTTGTTTATTTCCTTGCGAAGTGTCATGTCTCGCCCACCTCATTATATAAAGTTATATACCTGCATAAATACAGCACATTCACATAGTGATGCACCTTTCTTCCAAAGACAACATGACAGAAACACAGGCAAAGGTCTAAAACCAAAACACGACTAATCAGAGAGAAGCTCGCTCAGAAATGCTTTTTGACACATACAAGACTTCGCAAAAGAATGACAAACACAGGGCTTAAATAGGCATGATAATGAGACACAGGTGTGAGTAATCAACCATAATGAGTCCAGGAATTGGGTTATGGGAAATGCAGTTTGTGATAGGAAAGTAAACGAGTGTGTAAGAGTGCCCTCTGGTGTGTATCAAGGGTACTCCAGCTGGTGGATTTGGCGTTTTATAAAATGATCTTGGTGGTTTCCAGTTGTTCTGTTGTGGTTTATTTGACAATAACTGTCGTTTTTAATTGAGTTGAGGTCTATATTTGGCATGTGTGTTCAGTCCGGCAGGTCTGGACTCAGTCTGAGATCACGAGCGAGATGTGCGGTGGTGTTTATTAGTGTGTTATGTGGTCCGGTGAGAGTTGCAGGAGGCCTCGCCGTGTGTCATAAGAGTTTAAAATGATCTTCTGTCTTTTTGCTTTATTAAGACACTTTCAGCTTCAGTCTCAGAGGACAAACGGGCCACGGATGCCTGTTGTAGATCGATTACTGCGAGTCTCAGAATACACACACACACACAACATAAAGCGCTGTCTCTTTTTTACGTGTGTGATACACAGACTTAGAAATAACACACTGATTTTACATCATTTGAAGAATATGTGAGAGGGGTTTGAACTGAAACTATTCCAAATATAATATTTAGTTCTGTTTACTTTCTGTCCTACATTTATGTTGTAGACAATAATTAGAGTAATTGGATGGCAAATGGTGAAAAGTCTCATGCTTTTTAGATGTTTCTCCTGAGAAAATGACTTGTGTGAGTCACAAGATCTCAATGCTATCTCAAACTGAGCTCAGATTTGCCAATATACCAAAGTCTATGAGTAAAACTCAGAGATCTCAATATGAACATAAATGGTCCTCTGTTAAAGGAGTTCACTTTAAAAAAACTTTTGCTGATAATTCACTCACCCCATGTGCATCCAAGATGTCCACGTCTTTCTTTCTTCTAGTTGAAAAGAAATTAAGGTTTTTGATGAAAACATTCCAGGTCATTCCATTTTCTCCATATAATGGACTTCAATGGGAACCAAACGGTTCAAGGTCCAAATGAGAGTTTCAGTGGAAACTGTTCAAAGGGCTTTAAATGATTCCAGACGATGAATAAGGGTCTTATAGGACCCTTGGAGTCATGACTTGAAAAGATTCGTTCATTTTGATGAATGAGTTTGAACAAGAGAGTCACGGAACGCTCATCACAGAACAGAGCAAGGCGAGCATTTGAGCGTATAAAACTTAAACTTTGTTATTTATTTATTAAATGAGTGATCGTTTCTCTAGATAAGACCTTTATTTATCGTACTGGAATTGTTTAAAGCCCTTTGAACAGTTTGCACTGAAACTGTCTTTTGGACCTTGAACCGTTTGGTCCCCATTGAAGTCCATTATATGAAGAAAATCCTGGAATGTTTTAATCAAAAACCTTAATTTCTTTTCAGACTGAAGAAAGAAAGACATGGACATCTTGGATGACATGGGGGTGAGTAAATTATCAGCAAAAGTTTTTTTTTTTTTTTTTTTTTTAAGTGAACTACTCCTTTAAATGATCTGAGCTGCTCTCCACATTTTTTTTTTTTTAAAGCTCTAGTGTATTTCCATACATCCTGATTCTCACAATCAACACAAACAGAACTTAATACAAACCAAAACTTATCTCAGCAGAATATGGGCATTCGTTATTTGAAAAAAGGCTCGGTTGTTTGGAATCTTTGGTTCCATGAAAGATGGAATCTTTCCATTCTACAAAAGATTCTTTATTGTGGAAAAAGGTTCTGATTAAAAACATTAGTTCACTTCAGAATTAGAAATTTCTGATAATTTACTCATCCCCATGTCATCCAAGATGTTCTTGTCTTTCTTTCTTCATTTGAAAAGAAATTAAGTTTTTTTTAGGAAAACATTAAGATTTTTCTCCATATAATGGACTTCAATAGGTCCAACGATTTGAAAGTCTAAATGTGAGTTTCAGTGCGGCTTGACATGTAATCCCAGCCGAGGAATAAAGAGTCTGATCTAGAAAACCATCAGTCATTTTCTACTTTTTTTTACTTTTCAGACTTAATTCCTTGGCTGGGATCAGTATAGAGCCGTTGAAGCTGCACTGAAATTCACATTTGGACTTTCAACCCGTTGGACCCCATTTGAAGTCCATTATATGGAGAAAAATCCTGGAATGTTTTCCTCAAAAAATGTAATTTCTTTCTAACATTTCTAACATCTTGGAAGATATGGGAGAGTAAATTACTCAGGGAATGTTAATTCTGAAAATGAACTAATCCTTTAAGCACTGTTGACTGAAATGTTCTCTGAGGAATCAGGAAACCCCCCTTTTGGAAGCTGAGTGTTTAGTATCCGAGGTCAAGCAGCGCAGGGAGATTGTGAGACGTCAGGGTCGTGGTCTCAGCTCTGTCTGAAGGGAGAAGCATCGAGACTAAGGACACAACACGCTGTTTGTTTTGCCAAATTTATTCCCTCACAAATGAGGTGTAAAAACGACACAGCGGAGCTTTCAAGCGCGCCGAATGAGAGACTAATAACCGCGCGCCCGATGGACAGACCTGCTGTAAATTGGCCTGCCGCCCCTCTCGCTGCTCTTTCTTCCCGTTGTTGTGCTGTAATTGGAGGGAACTGAAGGGGAATCCTCCACATCAGAGTCGAGACGCTGCGAGTGTGCTGGCGTGGGTTATCTCTAGCGGAGACTCTCGCTGCTAATGATCAGGTTCAGGGCTGTGGTTCCTGCGTACAGTGGGTTATTTCAGTTTTACATGATCGTTTTACACTCTCTTGACCTGATGTACTTACTGTACCTTCCACTTTATATAACTTTTTATGCATTTTTTTGAGAAATGATTTCGTTCAGTTGATCAAATTGATCAAAAGTGACAGTAAAGATAAATCCTGTTCTTTTGAACTTTCATATTCATCGAAGAATCATGAAAAATACCGCAAAAATATGAAGCAGGCGCAACTGTGTTCAACATTGATAATAATCATAAATGTTTCTTGAGCATCAGATCATTATATTCGGATCATGTGACACTTAAGACTGGAGTAATGATGATGAAAATTCAGCTTTGATCACAGGAATAAAATACATTTTAAAGGAGTAGTTCACTTTTTAAAAAAAACTTATGCTGATAGTTTACTCACCCCCATGTCATCCAAGATATCCATGTCTTTCTTTCTTCAGTTGAAAATAAATTATTTTTTGATGAAAACATTCCAATTTTCTCCATATAATGGACTTCAATGGGAACCAAATGGTTCAAGGTGCAAAAGACAGTTTCAGTGCAAACTGTTCAAAGGGCTTTAAACGATTCCAGATGATGAATAAGGGTCTTGCCAAGTGAAACAATCGCTCATTTAATAAATAAATAACAAAGTTTAAGTTTTATAAGCTCAAATGCTCGCGCTTGCTCTGTTCTGTGATGCAGCGTTCGTGACTCTCCTGTTCGAACTCGTTTATGCGAAATGAACGAATCTTTTTTCGTGTTATTTGGTTCATTCAAGGAACAAAATGAACGAATTGACTCAAAAAAGATTTGTTTTTTGTGATGCGACGCGCATCACAGAACAGAGCAAGGTGAGCATTTGTGCTTATAAAACTTAAACTTTTTTATTTATTTTTGAATATTTATTTATGAAACGAGCGATCGTTTCGCTTGATAAGACCCTTATTCATCGTCTGGTGTCGTTTAAAGCCCTTTGAACAGTTTGCAGTGAAACTGTCTTTTGGACCTTGAACCGTTTGGTTCCCATTGAAGTCCATTATATGGAGAAAAATCCTGGAATGTTTTCATCAAAAACCTTAATTTCTTTCAACTGAAGAAAGAAAGACACGGATATCTTGGATGACATGGGGGTGAGTAAATTATCAGCAAAAGTTTATTTTTTTAAGTGAACTACTCATTTAACATATATTCACATAGAAAGCTATTTTGAATTCTAATAATATTTCACAATATTACTGTTTTTACTGTATTTTTGATCTTATAAATGCAGCCTGATGAGTGAGAAGAAGACTACTGTTCAAATATTACTGAAAGTGATACTTTACTTCTTTTGTACTAATGTACAGTAGTGAACGTCTGAAGTTGATCAAAACCTTTCATCAAAGTTATTCATGAATTTTGAACAATACCCGTTCTTGTCTTAGGACAACTTTGATGAACTTTTTTGATCCACTTCAAATGTTGACTACTGTAGTTTACATCAGGAAGAGTTGAGTCACCGAATGCTGATATTATGTAAATATGGGCGGTCATATGTTAATTAGCTCATGATGTGCTATATTAACCTATAGAAGAGCACATCTTTTTCAGATCATTAATAAATACAAATTCCCAGAAGAACTGAAAGTCTTGTCTGTGTAGAGGTGTCTCCTGACGTCTTTGTCCTGTCTCTCTGAAGGTGTGTGAGAGCAGTAATTAGTGTGTGTGTCTGTGTGATTGTGTGTGAATGCGAGGGCATCTGACCCTGAAGGTCTCTCCAGGACGCTGGCGTTCTCTTCTGATCTGCAAGCCTTTTTTTCTGGTCTGGTTCATCTGCCCCCAGAAAATGTGTTTGTCACACACTTCAGAGCAGCAGTGGAGATCAGACGGCAGCAAGGCGCTGGCTTTGTGTTTCGCTAATAAGCTCCTTCTTTCTCCCCGTGTGACTCAAGCGATTGCCCTTTTTAAAGAGAGAGAGGGAAGAGTGTGTGTGTGTGTTTCCCTGCTGCGCTGCTTTGATACTCAATGCTTTGTACTGTGCTTTGCTTTGCATCATGAAAGTGTGTTTTCAGAGGTGTTACGCCACTAGAGTGTATTTGCAGGTCGGTAAGTTGAGTTTGAGTGACTGGAATACTTGCATACTACAGAGTATTTTATAATATTTGTGATCTTTACTTTATAATAATTGTATATTTGATGTGTTTTATATACACTACTGTTAAAATGTTGTTGGGGTCCTGAGGTGTTTTCTGGGCCCTGGAGATGTTTTGACATGCTCTGACATTTGTGCTTATTTCTGTTTCTGTTAAGCATTTTCATGGCTAAAGTCTGATTACACTATATTCAGCTCAAACTCAGCTACAAATAATATGTCCGCAGCATGTATGTAAAAGTTTGTAGTTTTGTGGAAATTACGTTAAATACGCGGTTTGTGTTTGTGGAAAAAAATAAGTAATTGCGATAAGGCCATAAAACCCATGCTGAATATTTGTTCACAAGACTTTTTTAGTGAGAGACTAGACATATACTCAATATCTCAGCTCTGTATGCCATTATAGATATTCTAAATATCTCAGCTCTGGAAGGGTCTAGAGCCTCCATTTTGCACTCAGATCTAAGTCCCATGGCCCTCTATCAGAATCCAGAGTTTCAAGAAAATCAAAATTTTGACCCGAAAAAAAAACGTACAGTGGTACCACTTACGTTTTTTTTTGGGTCAAAATTTTGATTTTCTTGAAACTCTGGATTCTGATAGAGGGCCATGGGACTTTAGATCTGAGTGCAAAAATGGAGGCTCTCAGACCCTTCCAGAGCTGAGATATTTAGATATTTATAATGGCATACAGAGCTGAGATATTGAGATATTTACAATGGCATAAATGCTGATGAAATCTCAATATCTCAGCTCTGGAAGGTGTTAGAGCCTCCATTTTTGCACTCAGATCTAAGTCACATGGCCCTCTATCAGAATCCAGAGTTTCAAGAAAATCAAAATTTTGACCCGAAAAAAAAAACGTAAGGGGTACCACTGTCGTTTTTTTTTCGGGTCAAAATTTTGATTTTCTTGAAACTCTGGATTCTGATAGAGGGCCATGGGACTTAGATCTGAGTGCAAAAATGGAGGCTCTAGACCCTTCCAGAGCTGAGATATTTAGATATTTATAATGGCATACAGAGCTAAGATATTGAGATATTTACAATGGCATAAATGCTACGTGAAATCTCAATATCTCAGCTCTGGAAGGGTCTAGAGCCTCCATTTTTGCACTCAGATCTAAGTCCCATGGCCCTCTATCAGGAATCCAGAGTTTCAAGAAAATCAAAATTTTGACCCGAAAAAAAAAACGACAGTGGTACCCCTTACGTTTTTTTTCGGGTCAAAATTTTGATTTTCTTGAAACTCTGGATTCTGATAGAGGGCCATGGGACTTAGATCTGAGTGCAAAAATGGAGGCTCTAGACCCTTCCAGAGCTGAGATATTGAGATATTTATAATGGCATACAGAGCTGAGATATTGAGATATTTACAATGGCATAAATGCTACGTGAATATCTCAATATCTCAGCTCTGGAAGGGTCTAGAGCCTCCATTTTTGCACTCAGATCTAAGTCCCATGGCCCTCTATCAGAATCCAGAGTTTCAAGAAAATCAAAATTTTGACCCGAAAAAAAAACGACAGTGGTACCCCTTACGTTTTTTTTTCGGGTCAAAATTTTGATTTTCTTGAAACTCTGGATTCTGATAGAGGGCCATGGGACTTAGATCTGAGTGCAAAAATGGAGGCTCTAGACCCTTCCAGAGCTGAGATATTTAGATATTTATAATGGCATACAGAGCTGAGATATTGAGATATTTACAATGGCATAAATGCTACGTGAAATCTCAATATCTCAGCTCTGGAAGGGTCTAGAGCCTCCATTTTTGCACTCAGATCTAAGTCCCATGGCCCTCTATCAGAATCCAGAGTTTCAAGAAAATCAAAATTTTGACCCGAAAAAAAAACGTACAGTGGTACCCCTTACGTTTTTTTTTTTCGAGGTCAAAATTTTGATTTTCTTGAAACTCTGGATTCTGATAGAGGGCCATGGGACTTAGATCTGAGTGCAAAAATGGAGGCTCTAGACCCTTCCAGAGCTAGATATTTAGATATTTATAATGGCATACAGAGCTGAGATATTGAGATATTTACAATGGCATAAATGCTACGTGAAATCTCAATATCTCAGCTCTGGAAGGGTCTAGAGCCTCCATTTTTGCACTCAGATCTAAGTCACATGGCCCTCTATCAGAATCCAGAGTTTCAAGAAAAATCAAAATTTTGACCCGAAAAAAAACGACAGTGGTACCCCTTGTCGTTTTTTTTTTTGCGGGTAAAAAGTTTTGATTTTCTTGAAACTCTGGATTCTGATAGAGGGCCATGGGACTTAGACCTGAGTGCAAAAATGGAGGCTCTAGACCCTTCCAGAGCTGAGATATTGAGATATTTATAATGGCATACATGCCAGTTGTAGATATCTGAGATATTTACAATGGCATAAATGCTACTATAAGTATCTAAATATCTCAGCTCTGGAAGGGTCTAGAGCCTCCATTTTTGCACTCAGGTCTAAGTCCCATGGCCCTCTATCAGAATCCAGAGTTTCAAGAAAATCAAAATTTTGACCCAAAAAAAAAAACGACAGTGGTACCCCTTATGTTTGTTTTTTTTGCGGAAAAATAAGTTTCTCCAATTTTCTTGAAACTCTGGATTCTGATAGAGGGCCATGGGACTTAGATCTGAGTGCAAAAATGGAGGCTCTAGACCCTTCCAGAGCTGAGATATTTAGATATTTATAATGGCATACAGAGCTGAGATATTGAGATATTTACAATGGCATAAATGCTACGTGAGATCTCAATATCTCAGCTCTGGAAGGTCTAGAGCCTCCATTTTTGCACTCAGATCTAAGTCCCATGGCCCTCTATCAGAATCCAGAGTTTCAAGAAAATCAAAATTTTGACCCGAAAAAAAAAAACGACAGTGGTACCCCTTATGTTTTTTTTTTGTGCGAAAAATAAGTTTCTCCAATCTTCTTGAAACTCTGGATTCTGATAGAGGGCCATGGGACTTAGACCTGAGTGCAAAAATGGAGGCTCTAGACCCTTCCAGAGCTGAGATATTTAGATATTTATAATGGCATACAGAGCTGAGATATTGAGATATTTACAATGGCATAAATGCTACGTGAGATCTCAATATCTCAGCTCTGGAAGGGTCTCAGAGCCTTCATTTTTGCACTCAGATCTAAGTCCCATGGCCCTCTATCAGAATCCAGAGTTTCAAGAAAATGCAAAATTTTGACCCGAAAAAAAAAAACGACAGTGGTACCCCTTATGTTTTTTTTTTTGTGTGAAAAAATAAGTTTCTCCAATCTTCTTGAAACTCTGGATTCTGATAGAGGGCCATGGGACTTAGACCTGAGTGCAAAAATGGAGGCTCTAGACCCTTCCAGAGCTGAGATATTTAGATATTTATAATGGCATACAGAGCTGAGATATTGAGATATCTACAATGGCATAAATGCTACGTGAGTATCTCAATATCTCAGCTCTGGAAGGGTCTAGAGCCTCCATTTTTGCACTCAGATCTAAGTCCCATGGCCCTCTATCAGAATCCAGAGTTTCAAGAAAATCAGAAAATTTTGACCCAAAAAAAAAAAACGACAGTGGTACCCCTTATGTTTTTTTTTTGTGCGAAAAAATAAGTTTCTCCAATCTTCTTGAAACTCTGGATTCTGATAGAGGGCCATGGGACTTAGACCTGAGTGCAAAAATGGAGGCTCTAGACCCTTCCAGAGCTGAGATATTTAGATATTTATAATGGCATACAGAGCTGAGATATTGAGATATTTACAATGGCATAAATGCTACGTGAGATCTCAATATCTCAGCTCTGGAAGGGTCTAGAGCCTCCATTTTGCACTCAGGTCTAAGTCCCATGGCCCTCTATCAGAATCCAGAGTTTCAAGAAAAATGCAAAATTTTGACCCGAAAAAAAAAACGACAGTGGTACCCCTTATGTTTTTTTTTTGGTAGAAAAAATAAGTTTCTCCAATCTTCTTGAAACTCTGGATTCTGATAGAGGGCCATGGGACTTAGACCTGAGTGCAAAAATGGAGGCTCTAGACCCTTCCAGAGCTGAGATATTGAGATCTTATGATGGCATATAAGCTGAAATATTCGATATTTACAATGGCATAAATGCTACGTAGATCTCAATATCTCAGCTCTGGAAGGGTCTAGAGCCTCCATTTTTGCACTCAGATCTAAGTCCCATGGCCCTCTATCAGAATCCAGAGTTTCAAGAAAATCAAAATTTTGACCCGAAACAAAAAAAAACGACAGTGGTACCCCTTATGTTTTTTTTTTTGTGCGAAAAATAAGTTTCTCCAATCTTCTTGAAACTCTGGATTCTGATAGAGGGCCATGGGACTTAGATCTGAGTGCAAAAATGGAGGCTCTCAGAGCCCTTCCAGAGCTGAGATATTTAGATATTTATAATGGCATACAGAGCTGAGATATTGAGATATTTACAATGGCATAAATGCTACATAAGATCTAAATATCTCAGCTCTGGAAGGGTCTAGAGCCTCCATTTTTGCACTCAGATCTAAGTCCCATGGCCCTCTATCAGAATCCAGAGTTTCAAGAAAATCAAAACTTTTGATCCGAACAAAAAAAAACGACAGTGGTACCCCTTATGTTTTTTTTTTTGTGCGAAAAATAAGTTTCTCCAATCTTCTTGAAACTCTGGATTCTGATAGAGGGCCATGGGACTTAGATCTGAGTGCAAAAATGGAGGCTCTAGACCCTTCCAGAGCTGAGATATTTAGATATTTATAATGGCATACAGAGCTGAGATATTGAGATATTTACAATGGCATAAATGCTATGATGAGATTCTTAATATCTCAGCTCTGGAAGGGTCTAGAACCTCCATTTTTGCACTCAGATCTAAGTCCCATGGCCCTCTATCAGAATCCAGAGTTTCAAGAAATCAAAATTTTGATCCCGAAAAAAAAAACGACAGTGGTACCCCTTATGTTTTTTTTTGTGCGAAAAAATAAGTTTCTCCAATCTTCTTGAAACTCTGGATTCTGATAGAGGGCCATGGGACTTAGACCTGAGTGCAAAAATGGAGGCTCTAGACCCTTTCAGAGCTGAGATATTTAGATATTTATAATGGCATACAGAGCTGAGATATTGAGATATTTACAATGGCATAAATGCTACGTGAGATCTCAATATCTCAGCTCTGGAAGGGTCTAGAGCCTCCATTTTTGCACTCAGATCTAAGTCCCATGGCCCTCTATCAGAATCCAGAGTTTCAAGAAAATCAAAATTTTGACCCGAAAAAAAAAAACGACAGTGGTACCCCTTATGTTTTTTTTTTTGTGCGAAAAATAAGTTTCTCCAATCTTCTTGAAACTCTGGATTCTGATAGAGGGCCATGGGACTTAGATCTGAGTGCAAAAATTGAGGCTCTAGACCCTTCCAGAGCTGAGATATTTAGATATTTATAGTGGCATACAGAGCTGAGATATTGAGATATTTACAATGGCATAAATGCTACGTGAGATCTCAATATCTCAGCTCTGGAAGGTGTCTAGAGCCTCCATTTTTGCACTCAGATCTAAGTCCCATGGCCCTCTATCAGAATCCAGAGTTTCAAGAAAATCAAAATTTTGACCCGAAAAAAAAAAAAACGACAGTGGTACCCCTTATGTTTTTTTTTAGTGCGAAAAAATAAGTTTCTCCAATCTTCTTGAAACTCTGGATTCTGATAGAGGGCCATGGGACTTAGATCTGAGTGCAAAAATGGAGGCTCTAGACCCTTCCAGAGCTGAGATATTTAGATATTTATAATGGCATACAGAGCTTGAGATATTGAGATATTTACAATGGCATAAATGCTACGTGAGATCTCAATATCTCAGCTCTGGAAGGGTCTAGAGCCTCCATTTTTGCACTCAGATCTAAGTCCCATGGCCCTCTATCAGAATCCAGAGTTTCAAGAAAATCAAAATTTTGACCCAAAAAAACGACAGTGGTACCCCTTATGTTTTTTTTTTTGTGCGAAAAAATAAGTTTCTCCAATCTTCTTGAAACTCTGGATTCTGATAGAGGGCCATGGGACTTAGACCTGAGTGCAAAAATGGAGGCTCTAGACCCTTCCAGAGCTGAGATATTTAGATATTTATAATGGCATACAGAGCTGAGATATTGAGATATTTACAATGGCATAAATGCTACGTGAGATCTCAATATCTCAGCTCTGGAAGGGTCTAGAGCCTCCATTTTTGCACTCAGATCAAAGTCCCATGGCCCTCTTATCAGAATCCAGAGTATCAAGAAAATCTAAATTTTGACCCGAAAAAAAAACGACAGTGGTACCCCTTATGTTTTTTTTTTGTGCGAAAAAATAAGTTTCTCCAATCTTCTTGAAACTCTGGATTCTGATAGAGGGCCATGGGACTTAGACCTGAGTGCAAAAATGGAGGCTCTAGACCCTTCCAGAGCTGAGATATTTAGATATTTATAATGGCATACAGAGCTGAGATATTGAGATATTTACAATGGCATAAATGCTACGTGAGATCTCAATATCTCAGCTCTGGAAGGTCTAGAGCCTCCATTTTTGCACTCAGATCTAAGTCCCATGGCCCTCTATCAGAATCCAGAGTTTCAAGAATATCAAAATTTTGACCCAAAAAAAAAAAACAACAGTGGTACCCCTTATGTTTTTTTTGTGCGAAAAAATAAGTTTCTCCAATCTTCTTGAAACTCTGGATTCTGATAGAGGGCCATGGGACTTAGACCTGAGTGCAAAAATGGAGGCTCTAGACCCTTCCAGAGCTGAGATATTTAGATATTTATAATGGCATACAGAGCTGAGATATTGAGATATTTACAATGGCATAAATGCTACATGAGATCTCAATATCTCAGCTCTGGAAAGGTCTAGAGCCTCCATTTTTGCACTCAGATCTAAGTCCCATGGCCCTCTATCAGAATCCAGAGTTTCAAGAAAATCAAAATTTTGACCCGAAAAAAAAAACGACAGTGGTACCCCTTATGTTTTTTTTTTTGTGCGAAAAAATAAGTTTCTCCAATCTTCTTGAAACTCTGGATTCTGATAGAGGGCCATGGGACTTAGATCTGAGTGCAAAAATGGAGGCTCTAGACCCTTCCAGAGCTGAGATATTTAGATATTTATAATGGCATACAGAGCTGAGATATTGAGATATTTACAATGGCATAAATGCTACATGAGATCTCAATATCTCAGCTCTGGAAGGGTCTAGAGCCTCCATTTTTGCACTCAGGTCTAAGTCCCATGGCCCTCTATCAGAATCCAGAGTTTCAAGAAAATCAAAATTTTGACCTGAAAAAAAAAAACGACAGTGGTACCCCTTATGGTTTTTTTTTTGTGCGAAAAAATAAGTTTCTCCAATCTTCTTGAAACTCTGGATTCTGATAGAGGGCCATGTGACTTAGACCTGAGTGCAAAAATGGAGGCTCTAGACCCTTCCAGAGCTGAGATATTTAGATATTTATAATGGCATACAGAGCTGAGATATTGAGATATTTACAATGGCATAAATGCTACGTGAGATCTCAATATCTCAGCTCTGGAAGGGTCTAGAGCCTCCATTTTTGCACTCAGATCTAAGTCCCATGGCCCTCTATCAGAATCCAGAGTTTCGAAGAGAAAATCAAAATTTTGACCCGAAAAAAACAAAAAAAAACGACAGTGGTACCCCTTATGTTTTTTTTTGTGCGAAAAAATAAGTTTCTCCATTCTTCTTGAAACTCTGGATTCTGATAGAGGGCCATGGGACTTAGACCTGAGTGCAAAAATGGAGGCTCTAGACCCTTCCAGAGCTGAGATATTTAGATATTTATAATGGCATACAGAGCTGAGATATTGAGATATTTACAATGGCATAAATGCTACGTGAGATCTCAATATTTCAGCTCTGGAAGGGTCTAGAGCCTCCATTTTTGCACTCAGGTCTAAGTCCCATGGCCCTCTATCAGAATCCAGAGTTTCAGAGAAAATAAAAATTTTGACCCGAAAAAAAAACGACAGTGGTACCCCTTATGTTTTTTTTTTTGTGCGAAAAAAAAAAGTTTCTCCAATCTTCTTGAAACTCAGGATTCTGATAGAGGGCCATGGGACGTAGACCTGCGTGCAAAAATGGAGGCTCTAGACCCTTCCAGAGCTGAGATATTGAAATATTTATAATGGCATAAATGCTACGTAGATCTCAATATCTCAGCTCTGGAAGGGTCTAGAGCCTCATTTTTGCACACAGGTCTAAGTCTCATAGCCCTCTATCAAAAGCCAGAGTTTTGAGAAGATCAGAGAAACTCAAAATTTCAGACCCGAAAAAAATATATAAAAAAACGACAGTGGTACCCCTTTGTTTTTTTGCAAAAATGGAGGCCCTAGACCCTTCCAGAGCTGAGATATTGAAATATTTATAATGGCATAAATGCTACGTAGATCTCAATATCTCAGCTCTGGAAGGGTCTAGAGCCTCCATTTTTGCACTCAGGTCTAAGTCCAATGGCCCTCTATCAGAATCCAGAGTTTCGAGAAGATCAGAGAAGCTCAAAATTTCAGACCCAGAAAAAAAAACGACAGTGGTACCCCTTTGTTTTTGTTTTTTTGTGGCGAAAAAATAAGTTTCTCCAATCTTCTTGAAACTCAGGATTCTGATAGAGGGCCATGGGACTTAGACCTGCGTGCAAAAATGGAGGCTCTAGACCCTTCCGGAGCTGAGATATTGAAATATTTATAATGGCATAAATGCTACGTAGATCTCAATATCTCAGCTCTGGAAGGGTCTAGAGCCTCCATTTTTGCACGAAGGTCTAAGTCTCATGGCCCTCTATCCAAATCCAGAGTTTTGAGAAGATTGGAGGAACTTAATTTCCCCCCCCCCCCCAAAAAAAAAACCCAAAGGGGTACCACTGTCGTTTTTTTTTTGGTTCGAAATTTTGAGTTTCTCTGATTTTCTTGAAACTCTGGATTCTGATAGAGGGCCATGGGACTTAGACCTGAGTGCAAAATGGAGGCTCTAGACCCTTCCAGAGCTGAGATTGAGATATTTACAATGGCATAAATGCTACGATGAAATCTCAATATCTCAGCTATGGAAGGGTCTAGAGCCTCCATTTTTGCACGGAAGTCTAAGTCTCATGGCCCTCTATCAGAATCCAGAGTTTCAAGAAGATCATAGCAACTCAAAATTTCAACCAGAAAAAAACAACAGTGTTACCCCTTTCGTTTTTTTTGGGGCGAGAAATTAAGTTTGCGCTTGGTATACAGTACTGCTGGAATTTTTTTGACCTTGAGAAAAAGCTTTAAGTATAGACCAACAAATTCAATGTTTATTAATTTATTTCATGTTGGTACATTTTTGGGAAGTACACCTGTTTTGATCTGATGTCCATTGGAATGGACAAAAAAAAAAATCACAATGAAAGCAATTACATACATTTTTTTTTCATTTGTTTTCATTTATAGAAACCTCATGAGCTGGGAAAATGTACTTTTATATTTTTCAGAAACTTGAAACATAATTCAGGTCTGAGGGGGTTAACCTTTTCTCTTTTAGGTTATGTTTGGAATGTTTATGTTTGACTCTTCTCTGTGTAAAATCTACATTTTGTGTAAAATAAATAAATAAATAGCAAGTAAGACTTAAAAAATCCTGTTGTTAACTAAAAAAAGTTTTCAGGGAATGAAATACAGTTGAAATAGATCAGTAAATTACAAAATAATTTATAGTTAACTAAGTGTTAGATTAACTTAATTTACACACATTTATATATATATATATATATATATATATATATATATATATATATATATATATATATATATATATATATATATATATATATATTTACTAAACCTGAAATTAAAGTATTTCTATATAGCTTTATTTTTAACTTTGTAGACAGAGATATATTATATAAAAAATGTGATCTGACGGCAAAAAAATCAGTAAATACTGTTTTCTCTTTGAGTTCAGGTTTTGAATGTTGACGTTTTGACTCTTTTTCTCGGGTTACAGTGTAAAATGGACCTTTAGTGGAAAAAGAAATTGCAAGCAAGACTTAGAAACAGTCCTGTTTAATATTCAGAGGCATTCTGGGAGACCGCATGTGTTGAGTCTGGGGTTAACCCTCGCTAGTGAACGCATGCTAGCTCTGAAACTGAAGTGTCGAGAGTCTGACACACTCGACACACACACACACATCAGTCCCTAAGGATGAAGAACTGCTTTGTTGTGATCTTGGCAGACTTCATGGAAACACAAACGCGGGACATCCGCTCTTCATCCGCTCTTCAGGACGCGGCGTCAGCTTTAGTGAAGCGTAGCACAGAGAGCCTCTCTCGCCCGGCCTGACGGGTCACACACACGTGTCCGTTCAGCCCAGCTTTACCCAGCAGAGACACAATCTCCTCTAGAAGACACACAACACAGTTCATCAACACTCTTACACTGCAGAGCGATTCTAGCGGCATCTAGTGGCGAGGTTGTGAACTGCACCCAACAGTTACAGTGGCCGACAGGAAGTGATGTCGTTGTCTGAGACAGCAGAGAGTAGACGTTACCTTCTTTAAGGATAAATGAAGAAATTATGTTTACTTACTTATTCAGTAAAGCGATATGTTATTGTGTCTTTACAAAAACATAGAGAAAATCTTCTTTAAAGCTGTGCATATGTTGTTGATTTACTGCATCCACTCACAAAAATACATGTTTTATATATTTACGGCTAGAAATGTACAAAATATCCTCATGGATCATGATCTTTACTTAATATCCTAAAGATTTTCGGCATAAAAGACAAATGTATAATTTTGACTCAACACACTGTTGTCTATTGCCACACACACACCCATGTGACTCGCGACCCTAGGTTTAGTGATCCAGCAGCGTATACAGGTGAAACTGGAAACATTAGAATATCGTGCAAAAGTTCATTTATTTCAGTAATTCAACTACTGGATTACAGAAATGCAAACTCCAAAGTCAAAATGAGAATATTGTAAAAAGGTTTTCATATCTGTAAGTCATAATCATCACAATTATTAACAAAAAGGCTTAAAAATTTCTCACTTTGCATGTAACGAGTGTGACGCACACACACACACACACACACACACCTGGATCATTATCTGCCACGGTCACCAGGTAGAACAGCCCCTGGTCTGACAGCAACTGTGGAATCATGGGAAAGAATCGGTCCATCACTTCCCTGCCGCGAATCCCACCGGCCCACGACGCCTCGATCCCACGACCGCCCACCTGTGCAGAGCACACACACACACAAGTCAAGTCACCTTTATTTATACAGCGTTTTACAATACAGATCACACCTTTACAGAGAATTAAGTTCAGTGATGCTTCATTTCTATATAATAAAGTTACTAATTTAGTTCATTTATATATATATATATATATATATATATATATTACAGCCTCTAGCTAGTCCAGAGCCGCGAAAAGGTCCATTCCGTCCTTGGGCCATAGGAAACCGGACGGGGGTTGGTGGACGAGCGTGCCGACCCCCCAAATTTTTGGAGGACCTGCCGACGGCGCGCCCGACCACCCCGGGGGGCCGACGGGGAGGAGCACGAAGTTTCGGGACCCCGGAGGCAGTTCCGCAAAGGCCCCCTCGGTGGAGCCACCCTCGAAACGTCCCAAGAACCCACTATTCGTCCGACCGACCACCACTTCCACAAGGCGACCGGCCCACCCCCGCCCACTGACCGGTCCCCGGACACGCCCCGTCCCAAGAAACCACTATTCGTCCAATAACCCACTATATTTTTAAACGTTTTACGCATTCATTCAATATGCCGCAATTGGACGCGGTCCCACCGGCAATCTATGGAATGGGGATTCGGGTAGTGTTTTCGATAGACATTTTAATTAAAGTTTCTTTCATGATAAAACTAGTTTACTGCACTCAGAGGGGCCACCTGAGTCCGTAGCACCAAGTGCCATCCCATAATTCCACCGTCCACGAACCCACTATTTTTATAATGGCATAAATGCTATGTGGGAATCCATATCTCAGCTCTGGAAGGGTCTAGAGACTCCATTTTTGCACTCCAAAAAAAACAAAACACAAAAACCAAAGGGGTACCACTAGCCATGTTTCCATCGACACATTTTTATCCGAATTAAGTGATATCGAATGAAAAATACCTTATGGAAACAGTAAAATTCGATGAATTTTCATGAATATCGACTAAAATGAAATACGTTGGGTCTCATCGGATTTTCTCTTGATCGATATAAGGCTAATGCGATAAAAGCTGATGGAAACGTTATTTTCCGAATAAATAATGAATTGCGATTAAGTTTTAGGCCCTTTTATGGTTGCAACACGTCAGAAGACGAGTTCATTTCCGGCCAGTCTGTTTGCGCACACATGGCGGATGTCAACAAAGACAGATGTAAGTGGACAAAGTAAAAAAAAGCTTCAACCACAGGGTTTCCGTGAAGTGTCTCAGAACCAGGATCTCCCAGAACTGATGGAGCGCTGTCGTTCCCACACCTCCGCTGTCGTCGAGCATTTACGTGCATCGGCATCATCATAGCAATGTTTATAGCGTCGTTGTTTTCTTAGGTTAGTTTTGCTTGTTTTTACGTGGCTTGGTTGAATTCTAATGTATAATGTGGTCTGTTATTTCTGGTTAACTGACTGCGTTTTTAAATCAATAAACTCGTTTTTAAGTCAATATTTTGTGTCAAATTATTGATTTATTGATTTATTTGTTTGATTTATATGTAATAAGCAGAATAATGTATAGCGAGGCGGTTGTTATAGCGAATACAACCCCGGCTAACAACCGCCTCGCATATACATTATCCCATTCATATGATTGCTATCAGCTGGCACATTCGCATTATTAGGCTACAACTTGTGAAATATTGATCGTTTGTTGGTAGATGGCATGATCCGTTTTGTCTAACAAAACTTTGTTCGCAAAAGTTTGCTTGAATGTTGTTCGATTCAGTGCGAAAATTAATGGAAACACCTTAAAATGTCTCAAATCAATTCGATATACCAATTTGATCGCAAAACAGCATGTGACGTCATTACGTACAGGTTTTTATTCGCTTTAAAGCCGTTGGATGGAAACACACTTTCACCAGCTTTATTCGCATGAGTTTTTTAACCGAACTTCATATAATTCAATTGAAAAGTGGATGGAAACATGGCTACTGTCTTTTTTTTTTCGGGTCAAAATTTTGAGTTGCCCGATCTTCTTGAAACTCTGGATTCTGATAGAGGGCCATGAGACTAGACCTGAGTGCAAAAATGGAGGCTCTAGACCCTTCCAGAGCTGAGATATTGAGATTCTCACGTAGCATTTATGCCATTATAAATATCTCAATATCTCAGCTCTGGAAGGGTCTAGAGCCTCCATTTTTGCACTCAGGTCTAAGTCCCATGGCCCTCTATCAGAATCCAGAGTTTCAAGAAGATTGGAGAAACTTATTTATTCCACTATAGATAAAACTGCGAAAGGGGTACCACTGTCGTTTTTTTTTCGGGTCAAAATTTTGAGTTGCTCTGATCGCCGTGGCGTCCATCAGATCAACGTGTGATCATCAACCAGTGGAACTCTGAGTGAGTGAGAGGAGGCGGTCTCATTTGCATATTCATAGAACCGCACATACTGAAATGAGGCAAGGGTGTCGAGTTACATTAAGATATTATTATTTTTTTAATGATCAAAGATGTGTTTTAAGGGATATAATTAATGACTACAGGAGGACTTTAATGTTTTTACAGCTAGGGGCACAAATCATCTCTGAATAGTCCTACGATTACATCAACACAGCACAAACTGGTCACATGACTTCACACTGGCTTACCTCCTCTGACGGTGTGACGACATACGGCGGATTGAAAACAAGCACGTCCACTTTTCCCAGCAGCCTCGGCAAGAGACACTCGACCTGTGACACAGGACAGAACTGGTGAACTCCTGGACGGATGGACACGGGCGGCACACACAGATGAAGCCGCGGCTATAACACCAGCGTCTGGTCAGATCTCAGCGTAGAAACACAGCTAATGAAGCGGCTGTCCATCAGCGTCTCTCACCAGGTCTGTGACGACGGGCTGCAGCCGGAGCTTGTTGAGGTGTGACGTCTCGAGTGTGTAGAGAGCAGCCGACGGGTTCACATCAGTGCAACTGCACAACACACACAACACAGCTTTATTCAGTACAGATCGTTTCAAAGCAGGAAGAATCAATGATCAGTTTGAGTCAGTTCAATGACTTTCAGTTTTGCAACCCACTGATTTCTGTTCTCGCAGACACACACACATAGAGACAGACACTCTCACACACTCTTAAACACAGACACTGACTCACTCGCTCACTAACTCACTCATTCATTCACACACTCACTATCTCACTCACACAGACAGAAAGTGTCTTATTCCTGCACCCATGGTGTGTGTGTGTTCTCCTTCACTCACAGATACAGCGCGTCAGAGCCGATCACAGACGCCAGGAAGGCCGATACGACACCGGATCCGCTGCCCACCTCCACACACACACACGCTCTGAAAACACACACACATCAGAAGATCAGACCGGTTCAGAGGCGTCTCGAAGAGTGAAGAGTCACATGACCAGCCCAAGTGTTATAACGGGTGTCTGATCGCACACTGACCCGTCTGAAACCACAGCTGATGTATTGGTTTATGTCCATATGTCATTAAGACATCTCAAACAATGTCATATTTGCATTCAAATGGTCATAACTGAGCGAATGACACTTAATGACAGTTGTCATGATTGAAACGATGCATGTTGTGAAAGGATCGATACAAATAAACGTGCGTTGAAGTTTGTCTGGAGTAAATCACCTGCTTCCCTTCAGGCGATCGGCGTCGCTCTCCAGCGCGTCCATCAGGAGGAAGGAGTCCTCGGCCGGCTCGTACACGTCGGAGAACGAGGAGCCGGGAGCGAACAGGGGCGTCGGGAACATCAGCGTCTGAAAGCCAATCAACAAGAGTTATGAACACTCATCCTTAACTCGGGTCATTCTGACCCCAGAAAATTAATAAAATACAGTGTTCATCAGAGGGACCCAGACCCTGGAGTTTTGTCACACTTGAACCACAAATACACAAAATTTAAATTTTTATGGATTCAAGGAGTTTTGTGGTTTAAAAAAAAAAAATCCTTCCCTTGCAGGTCTTATGAATGAATGGAATGCTACTGTACATATAGAAAAAGCTAAAATTTTAGAAAAAATATATTTGATAATGTCTACATTCATTTTGACCTGAAACTCCATGACGTTTGTCGCACTTGAACCACAAATACACACGTAGGGCTGTCAAACGATTAATCGCATCCAAAATAAAAGTTTGTGTTTATATAATATATGTGGGTGTACTGTGTATAATTATTTTATATATTTAAATACATACACGCTTGTATATATTTAAAAAATATTTTCATGTATATACTGCATATAGATTTATATGTAATTTATATTATATAAATATTTTATATATAAATAATATTTTTTTCTTTAATATATACATGCATGTGTGTGTATTTATATATATAAAATACTTATACACAGTACACCCACATATATTATGTAAACACAAACTTTTGGATGCGATTAATCATTTGAGAATTGATGCGAAAGTAACTAATCAAATGTGACCCCTTTAGGAATGAAACACACATACAAATATCTAAAAATAGACCCAGCGGAACAGCTCCTCTGCTCCATATAGAGATATAAGCCCATCTAGAGGCATGAAATATCATGTGTTATTAATATATTCCACAAGAGCTCACAGACTCCCGGTTATTTTGAATCTAAGAATGTGAGGAATGTGCTTAAATTGCTATTTATTTATTTTTTATTGACCAAATCTAGTAATTTAAAGTTAAATAAAATAACAAAAATAAAATTGTTTTAAAAAAATATTAAAATGATAGTTTTAGGGCTTCGGGTCATTTTGACCCGTGAGGGAGAGACGTGTTATAAAGTGTGACGGAAGGATGAGCTCGTCATGACAGTGGCTGTCACACTGGTCTCTCTCCTCTATTGTGTCGTATATCGAGTGAAACACTTCTGGAACAAGAACACATGTGGGCGGGGCTTGATTGTGTCTGTGGGGAATTGATTGGATGGTTGTGGTTTGCTATTGGCTGATCTCATGTGAGTGACAGGTTAAAGCCCCGCCCTCGTCATCAGAGAAGAGATGCTGGTTCAAGATTACCAGAAATGTAACACAATAATGATAAACTCTAAAAAAATATCAATTGTCCATTCCAGGCTGACTTTAACACACACACACACACACACGAGTCCAGTCTGCTCGCTGGGTGGCCACACGTTTCTACACAGATTTTACACGCTTCACGCTGCCAAACCAAACCGTCCTCAATCTGGTTTTAAGTGTTGTTTCACACGCAAACGGCTTGATTGTGGGTTTTATGGTTGTGTTTTCTGGGCTTTGGCAGGGCGCAGCGCTCGACGGTGTGAACGTTAAGAGCCCCGAGCGTCTGAAAGCGAGAAGATTAAGAGAAGAGAAGTTTACAAGGTCTTAATGAAGTCTATAACTCCGGCAGCATCCGTCTGAGCGACACGTGAGCCTCAGCTCCGCTCACAGAACCCCCGAACATCTGGACTCTCGGTAACGCTGATGATCCCTGAGAGCTTACACACACGTTACACGCTCACATACTGGGTCTGTCTGTCTGTCTGTCTGTCTGTCTGTCTGTCTGTCTGTCTGTCTGTCTGTCTGTCTGTCTGTCTGTTGTCTGTCTATCTATCTTCCTGTCTGTCTATCCATCCATCCATCCATCCATCCAATAATAATAATAATAATAATGAATTTTATTTATAAAGCACTTTACACATGACGGACATGTCTCAAAGTGCTACAAGTGCACAGGTAAAAATAAATAAAAAAAACATTCAATGACAGAATTAAGACAACAAACTTAAGAACAGTCAGTGAACAACAGGAGTAAGAAGTATTTTAGGAAAATGCAGTTAAAAATAAGTGGGTCTTTAATTTATTTATTTAATGTATCTACCTGTCTGTCTGTCTGTTGTCTGTCTGTCACACACACACACTCTCACTAACCCAAGTATCGTATAAGTATTATACTAACACAGAAAAGCACATGGTACCATGATATTCCTGCAGTATTATATTTGGAGTGCCTTCCGTTATCACATAAATACAGTGACTTGTGAATACTGTAATCATTCAGTACCATGGTATGTTTTACCAAAATTATTTTGTCGAGGGGTCTCTACTATAGACAGTAAGGTATCTACACACACGCGTAATCGTTATGGTTAACATTTTAAACTCATCCTTCTTCGTTATATGGAAATACATTATAAACCTGACTCTTTTTACGATAATGAAAGTGTTTCTTACCCTGTCTGCAGAAAGCGCATGATTTTCAAACACAACAGCGCGTGGACTCGGTGTATCGCACTTCCGGGTGCTGCAGTCACAGGTGCATTATGGGAGTTGCAGTTTTTTTTAAACATGGAGTCTCATTCACTGACGTTGTGATATTCTGAATGTGAATCAAACCTGATGTTATGAAAATAACAGTTTGTAAATCTCAGATCAAATCATCTGACAAACCGGCTATCTCAAATCCCTGGCGAATATATCAGAAAATATATTTTTCTTTCTAAACTTTCTTTTATTTTGTCCATGCAAACGTGAGCTGCTCCATACGGCCCTGGTTAGAGCCTCCACGTGCTGTTTTAATGATTAACACTGCAAACTCTCAATTATAGATACACAAGAGACTCATAAAAGACAAGCAATAAAAAATGTAATTCTGCCGCAGCGAGTGATAAACAACTTGTATTAAATTAGACTGGATCTGCAGAAAGTGCCAGAGCTTTACAGGGGCCACATGTGCGGGGCCTGAGGCGGGCGGAGTCTGGAGCTGTCAATCACATGGCATACGTCCAATGGGGTGAAAGTTTGGCTCTGAGAAGAAGGTCAACAACCATTGACCCCAAAATGGAAAATTGATTTTTGATTTTTTGAGTTTAGGGAAACTCTTCTGTACTCTAAGATTACTTTAGTGGGAAAAAATTACTTTTATTAAATGTTTCAATTGATATTCACAGGATATTATAATAGGCTGTGTTCAAAGAATGAGTGTTTAAAACTCTCAATAGAGGGCAGCATTGATCTGTGTGTCATTTTCCTTCAGTTGTTCCTCTAAGTTGAAGTTTTAAAAGCACTGAAATATATCTTTTACCTCAGATTATTTAATTGAACAGTATGATCCAGAATGAAGATAAAGTAATATCAGCTTATGTCAGCTGATATTACTTTATCTTCATTCTGGATCATACTGTTCAATTAAATAATCTGAGGTAAAAGATATATACCCATAAATCCAGCCATAAGAGAAATAGTGCTATATTGTTCAGCTCCCGGTGTTTAACACACACCGATCCAGAGATCAGTGTGTTCAGTATGTTTTAAAGCTGCGTTTCTCTGCAGGAGAGGCTTGATCCAAACAAAACCTCACAGACTTCTGGGAAAACTTCGCCAAGATCCAGAAAATCATGTAGTATAGCAACACTCTCAGAAAAAAAGGTCCAAAAGCTGTCACTGGGGTGATCCCCTTTCAAAAGTTACACCTTTTACTTTTTTTGATCCCATAAAAAGTGCATTATGGGACATGTTAGTACCATCTGAACACGTTGTACCTTTTTATCTCTTAAAAAGTGCATTATGGGACGTGTTAGAACCTTCTGAACGCTTTTGTACCTTTTTTACCCCTTAAAAAGTGCATTATGGGACATGTTAGAATCTTCTGAACGCTTTTGTACCTTTTTTACCCCTTAAAAAGTGCATTATGGGACATGTTAGTTGCTTAAAATTTAGCACATTAGCACATAATGTTTTAGAATGTATGCACATATTGCGTTTCCATATGCGAGATCACAATGCACTTTAAAATAGGTGGATAGAAGATAATAATACAAACTTCATAATATGAAGAAAATAGACAATATAGAGTCTGATCCTCAATTCAGGTCAGAAACTGTAGTTCATCCATTATTTTATGAAATCTCGACTCACTTATTGAATTCGACTGAATGTCGCACAAGTAAAAGTTACACAAAACTCAAGATTCTGCATCAAGTTGTTTCTAAACTGTGGGACAGATTTGCACGAGTGACTACTCTTACTTTGATAGGATAGTGTTAAAGCCTAATGTTTCCTGCTTTGTTTAGTACTGAAAATTGTGAGCAAATAATGTGAGAATATGAATTTGTGGGTGTGATAATGAGTCAACATCTGTCGACTGGCCTGCAAGCGTTCAGAGAGTTGACAGTATAGATCTCCGCGGTCGTAGCTGTGCAAGCACGTCTTCTTTCGCATCTGTGAACTGCGCGTGCTCACTGAAGCCAGCGTGTGTGCGCGTGTGTGCGCGCGTGTGTGCGTGTGTGTGTGTGTGTGTGTGTGCGTGTGGGACTGCTTTGTTCGGGATGGTCTGATCTCCTCTGGAGGGTTTACGAGAGATCGGTGAAGCTCATAAACACGAGGCTCTTCCACAGCTCAGACGCGTCTGTACTCGCGAGTGTTTAGTCTTCTCATCAGAGTTTATGTCAAGATATGGAAGTGCATTCATAATATCATATAAGATAACTTTACACAAGACAGATTGCTGTAGAGCTTTATTCAGCAATGTTGATTCAGTTCTGATGTATAAAACTGATCTGGTAACAGTTTAAAAACACTGTTCCTGTCGTAACGCACTATTAACATTCAAGTTACTGTACTATACCAAACTCTGAATCACAGTGCTCGGTTGAGTGTTAGTTCACTATTAGCTAATCAATAACTATTTCTTATCTCACTGAAGAATAGCTAAGAACTGAGGTTCATAATTAATATCAATAATGCATAATGTGTAATGACTCAAGGGTTACTACATCCTTCTAAAGGAACAACTAATCATGTGAAAAAGCTGATTATGCCTAACCTATGACTGAAGTCAGTGAAAGCTTTTGAGGTTTTTGTGAGACTTTATATATTAATTTGGTAACACTTTAGTCATCAGTGTGTATCCCATGATCTTCTCTTTATACTGATCCAAATAATTAGTAGCTCCTTTAGAAAGATGAAATTACACCTGAGTCATTACTAGTTGTTACCTTTTATTATAAATTATGCATTAGGCTATTCATGTTAATAAGAACCTTATAGTAGTTATTTGGGAGGTATTGATTAGCTAATAGACCTATAGTGATATTTAACTGAGGCTGCTTATACTTTCTTAATCAGCGTTTCTTAAATAGTTACAAGAATGTTAATAGTGCGTAACTCATTTGTTCCTGTGTCCAATCTCACTGTTCCTGTCTTAAAGTAGCTGATCATAAGAAAAATAAAAGCGCAAAATAGCATTTAATACCTTTTCTTATTGTGTGCAAGTCAATCCCAAACAACCTCCTTTAAAACGGTTCATAAACGTCAGTACTGTAGAAAAATGGGTAAAGAGCAAAAATATTCCAATAAATGGCAAATATTTTACACACATCTCTCGCATGAATTCCAAAGAATGCCGTAATGCATATTTTGAAGCACCGGTGCACACAGAGGAATATGAAAACGGCTTGTGATTGAGTTATTATGTGGGTCCGTGAGGGAAATCGTTAGATGGATAAATGTGGCATGGCGGGAATGTTCACAGGTGATGTGTGTGCGCGCATGTGTGTGTGTTGCGGGGAATGAGACTCACTCAGGGTTGTTCGTGAATAAGCGTTATAAGCTCGACAGAGTTCAGATTTATGCCGCTGGATTCACCGAGACGCAGGAGTAACGTTAACGCGTGTTGTGATTTATCACGAGTCTCGGGAACTGTCCGTCATCTTCAGTCCTGCGATCAGACCCAGAAGAGATGGAGAGAGAAAGGCCAAGCTTGCATCAAGTCATTTGTTGTGTGAGCGTTCTCCGATCATCTCCGTTATGACGGCACATAGATATGATGCCACATTCAACGACTCGTCCGCCATCTTGGAAGAGCCAACTTTTCAGTAGCTGTCGTCACTCACAGCTGTAGTCACGCCACTGAATAAAAATAAATAAATTAATGTGACTTTTTATCTCACAATTGCAAGATATGAAGTCAGAATTGTGAGAAATAAAGTCGCAATTGCAAGATAGAAAGTCGCAATTCTGAGAAATAAAGTCGCACTTGCGAGATATTAAGTCGCAATTGTGAGAAAAATGATTAAAAAATATTCAATGCAGTGGGGGAAGGAAACTATGGGTGCTTGTTTTCGCCACAGAATGAAAAATAAAAAAGGTAATTGCGACTTTTATTTCACAATTCTGAATTCACAATTCTCAAAATTGCGAGTTTACAACTCAAGATTCTGACATCTTTTCTCAGAATTGTGAGATAAAAACTTGCAACTGCGAGTTATCAGGCCACTTCAAAGGGAAAAAAGACTAACTTTTTCCCCCTCAGAATAGTTTAAATCTCACAATTCTGACTTTACATCACGCAATTGCGACTTTATATCATGCATTTCTGACTTTATTACAAGTGACTTTATATCTCACAATTTCGACTTTATATCTCGCAATTCTGACTTTATATCTCACAAATCTGACTTTATATCTCGCAATTTTCAACTTTATATCTCGCAATTTGACTTAATATTCTACAATTCTGACTTTATATCTTGCTATTCAGACTTGATATGGCAATTCTGAGAAATAAAGTCAGGATTACGAAACGTAAACTCACAATTGTGAGAAAAATAAAAAGATAAAAAGTCACAATTAGCTTTTTTTTTTTCATTCTGTGGCGGAAACAAGCTTCCATACTGTCGAGTTCTAAACTCCAGAAGAAATGGGATAACTTCATAAGTGAGAGTGTGTTGGTTTTTTTGTATTTTTATATATAAAATGTGCCATCTTTGCTCTGAAAGAAACAGACTAGCTAATAAAAACAGGACCCAATATGAACTTGTCACGGATAGATGTAGATAAAGTAGAATCCAACAGATAATGCAATACATGATGCAGGATAAAAAAGTAACAAACTACTTTAAGAAGCACACACGACAAAACTAGCAGAACTTTACATTTCTTTAACGAGAGAAAATGAACTGAGGAAAACTGAAGGCTTGAATACACAAACCGAACAGGGAACAGGTGCGAACCAATCAGAAACCATGACAACTAACGACAGGCAAAACAGTGACAAATACTGTCTCAATTCACCTACTTAAAAGTATGGACTCTTTTTGTGATGACAAAGTATGTATTTTTGAGTGTGTAGCAGAAGAGTACACAAGATTTGGGAAATATGATCACATCAACTCTCATCGACTCACTGTTACACGATTCCTGTCACGTAAACTGACCTGTCAATCATCTTGCCAAAGATAATTTATTTCCTACTGTATCATAGAGAAATGCAGAAGCACGTTGGTCTTTCATGCGGAGAATCAAACAGAAAGTTCATGCTGTTACTGCAGATGAAATATAACATGGATAACATTATAAATATGTTAAGAATATAGATCATTAGTTACTGAAACCCCTTTATCTAAACCGCTCTACTTAACCGCTGGTCTCTCACATTCGCCATGTTTTGTAGTTTTCACTTTTCACGTTTGTAGTTCTGAACTGGATCCTCTTCTAAAGCACAGTGAATTGTGGGTATTTACCTGTTATAATGAGCACATATGCTATACTTTAGTACACACTTCCTCTAATCTCACACACTGTTTAGGATGGATAGTGTGGACGCAGGGCATAACTTAAAACACTAAACAAGACCATGAAACGAAACCACAAGCTGATGTTTAGTTCAAGTTCAAAGTGCTTTATTGTCATTCCAACTGTGTTTCTCCAAGCTCAAATGTGCAAAGATGAAAATAAGAAAAGCCAAATAACAAATCTGATGTTTAAAACTCAAGGTTAGGGGTTTGTTTCAATCTCCAACCCAACAAGAGCGATTGTGTCTGAACAGTACTGATGAAGAGTTATTAAACGAAGGTGAGAGAGACGGGTGGAGGTGAAGCGAGAGGTCAGAGGTCAGGGATTTATCCATCTACAGGGAGCTTGAGCGACACACAGCTGCTGTGTGTTAACGCTATACTGGAGCAGTTACAGACGTTCTCCATACACACACACACACACACACACTGTAAACACACAGTTTCACCAGAAGACTAGTGAATGACTCGACTGCTCCTGCGTCTCAATGTTCACACTATCCATCCTAAACAGTGTGTGAGATTAGAATAAGTGTGTATATCCCAAAGTGTGTTACAGTGACAGGATGATTGACAGGTCAGTTTACAGTGACAGGATGACAAGAACTTTGACAGAACGTTCCCTGCTATCTTTGATTCTTACATCATCTAAAGAGAAAGAGCCCAGGAGGTCAGGAAGGGTTTCAGTGATGGTGTGGGGTCAGTATACACACACACACACACACACACACACACACACACACACACACACACACACACACACACACACACACACACACACACACACACACACACACACACACACACACACACACACACACACACACACACACACACACACACACACACACACACACACACACACACACACACACACACACACAAAGCAGGGCAGATCTGACATGGAGAGGTCAGTCGATGGAAACAAGAGGAGATCTCGTGGGATTGAGGAGACTTCTCCTGAGGCTCTGAAACTTTAGAGCTCCAGCCGCTGATCCTCACACAAACCCAGATAAAGCTTCACAGCTGACCAGACATCAGACGAGTGTGTGTGTGTGTGTGTGTGTGTGTGTGTGTGTGTGTGTGTGTGGAACGGACCATACATGGTGCTCTCGTGGTGTCCTACAGATCCATGCAGGTTCCCATGCTCTCGCTTGTAGATGCGTGAAACTGACTCAGATGGGGACGTGTCCACGGACGCCGGTTTATTTATTTATCTCAGTGCTTTAGAAAGGATTAAAAATTATAATAATAATTTAAAATAATAGTAACGTTATTTTAATGTTAAAAGTAAAATAGAAGAACATCTAAATACATCATTCATATTTTTCACATAATGGGGAATGTTGATATTGGCTCACACACACACAGACACACACACACACACTGTAATTAATTAACTGCTGCTGAACGATAAAACAGGTGAGGCAAAAAACTCAGAGTCCCTAGCAACCACTCTAAGGACCTTAGCAACCACATAGCAACGCCCTGGCAATCGTCTCCATCACGGCGATGAGTTTTGAAACAGCAAACATCACTGGACGTGTTGAACTCTGTGTGTGTGCAGATGTTCATCGCTGGACAGACTGTGCTTCTCCTCAGCGTGTTCTCTTCACAGATCTAATCCCGCACAGATGATGTCTGGAGAACATTTAATTAGTCTGCCTTATTTAATTAGTCAACGCTTTAATGAATCTGGGGCTCAAGATCAGCTCCTGATGACGCACAGTACAAACGACACCATCCATTATAAACGCGGCGTTCACTCAGACTGTGTTCATGGAGGTTTATTATTTAAGGCTGTAAACCAGGAACACTCGTATGATATCCAACACTCAAAGGCAAAGTGGAGACTGGAACAAATAGAGGACATTTATTCCTGTTACGTCAAGTTCGGAGACCTGCGGCGTCGAAGCTTTTATTATTTTAAATGAAACTATATGTTCTAAGAATGTTTTGTTCCCATTTAATGTTTTGGTAACACTTTACAATAAGGTTCATTAGTTCAACATGAACTAATAATGAACAATACCTTTTTAGCAGCATTTATGAATCTCAGGTTGTATTTGTTAACATTATACTGTGATCTACACTAAAAAATGCTGGGTTGTTTCAACCCAAATTTGGGTCAAATATGGACAAACCCAAATGTTGGGTTAAAAATGTAATTAAGAAATGTACAGTTGAAAGTGAAAGTTGAAGTTGGGTTCAAATTTTAAATTACGTTTATAACCCAACATTTGGGTTTGTCCATATTTGACACAAATTTGGGTTAAAACAACCCAGCATTGAGAGTGTAACATGATCACACAAAGAACAGCTGTATTATTATTAACTAACATTAACATAGATTAACAAAAACTGCAACAAATGTATTGATCATTGTTAGTTCATGTTTGTTAATACATTAAATAACTAATAACTAATGATCCTTATTGTAAAGTGTTACCAATGTTTTGTCCTGAATGTTCAAATCAGTTTATTTTCAAATATTCAAATATTACGGGAACATTCCATTTGATAATTCTGCAAACATTAATGAAACGTTACTTTTAAATGTTCTCGGAATGTTCTGGAACATTTAAAAAACATTAGAAGAACGTCCAACTGAAACGTTTGATGTTTTGAAAACATTATTATTATTATAAGAGCACATAACTTTAAATGATCATTATGTTAATGTTACTTTGAGAGAACATTAGACAAAGTTCTACAGTCAAAAAAAAATGCTGGGTTAAAAACAACCCAGTTTGGGTTATTTGGCAACTCGGTGTTGGGTAAATATTGGACAGAACTCATGCTGGGTTATTTTGACCCAGCAGGTTGGGTTTTTATAGGTTAACCCATTTGCTGGGTTGTTTTTTAATCAACAAATTACCCAGTAACATAGTCAAAATGCTCAACATTTGGGTTTGAAAATAACCCAGCATTTTTAGAGTGTAAGAAGATTCCCTGTTAAAATAAAAATGATTTATATTATTAATTAAAAAATAACAAGTGCTTTGACACATGGTTTCCCAAACACTGCCCATGCAAACAGATGCCTATGAATGTGAGTATTTTAACATCAAAAAGAGCACAATCATCCGTAATGTTCACCGGATCTCTGGAGGAAATCTTTCATCGACTGCGCTCCAGAACGGCTCATGATTCCAGGACTTCAGTAACTCGACTAAGCCCTGATATATGCCGGAGAAGAGAGGATCTGCACGCAGGAAGCCTCTGGGTAATGAACTCCACATCACAGATCTAATGCTCGGCTTTCGCTCGCAGCGATGAGAAGCTCACGTTCTCCAGCCTGTGTTTATCAGGGAATCAGTGGCAGACGCTCGACGAAACTCACGGCCGGATCAACGGTAGACAACTTCTAAACCTTTTAGTCTACACTAAACATACGACTCAGAACTATACATTCACTGCTCATAACAAGTCAGGGTTAATACAGTTACTAAACTATAAAAAATACAGAGAAATGGATGGATTAGAGATTATTTGTTACAGATAGATAACTTAAGAGCGTAAATAGAAACAAACTAACTTAGAGGTCTTTAGAATCGAATGTCACGTTATAAAAAGGCTCTAAAACAGCCACTTCATAGCACAGAAACTGCACGAATTAAAATTACAAATGATTTACTTTTAGCATCTGCCAAGGCTGTATTTCAATACTAGTTCTACTTGATCTTAGCTGCGTTCGACACTATAGATCAAAAAATACTCTTGGATTGACTACAAAACTACACTGGTGTTCAGGCATTAAGCTGGTTTAGATCGTACCTATCGGACCGTTACCATTTTGTCTGTTTAAACCGGGAATAATGACTGTGGGACTGTGGAGTACCACAAGGATCAGTGTTAGGCCCTCTGCTATTCTCAATATATATGCTGCCACTAGGTAAAATTATAAGAAAACATGGAATTAATTTCCACTGTTATGCTGACGACACTCAATTATATATTTCACTAGACTCCTCGACGTCCAGCGGTGACGTGCCAGCTCCACACGCGGCCGGTTGTCCACCAACGACTCAGTCCGGCAGTTTCCAGAAGCGTCCTGCAGCTTCTCTCGGCCGTGAGAGATCGAGTGTGAGGTCTGCGCGAGTGCAAGCATGATCTCACGCCAGTTTCCACAATAACACACTGGACGGCCATCGCTCCTCTGGTGTGATTGGAAAGAGCTTCAAAGATGAATAATTATTCTCTAAAAGGGAACATGTCCTCGTAATGATCGACTGACACTCGATACACGATGAAACTCATCACTTCATTTCTCTTGTTGTTTTCTCTGTTTCTGCTCGATCGCTCTTGCTGACAGAAAACTCAACGTGTGTGTGTGTGTGTGTGTGTGTGTGTGTGTGTGTGTGTGTGTGTGTGTGTGTGAAGGGTGGAGAGAGAGAACAAATGCCTGAGTGATATATGGTGTTTTTGTGCTGAAGATTGAGATAAAAAGATCATTCGAATTGGTCAGAAAATCAAGCAATTCATAGTTTTTGTTGGATTATTATTATTAGGTATCAAATGACGGTGTTTTTAGAGTTTAGAGAGATCATGATGTTCGAATATGTTCTTCCAATTAATTTATGGACATTACAAACAAACGATTGGTGACAAACTTTAACATTGGAAAAGAGATTGCTAGACTTCTGCAGATTTCCATCAGGATCAGCGATATAAAACTCCCAGTTTATGACCCAGCTTATGTTAATATTATTGCTTAAAGGTGTGGTTGATTATGATTTCTCTTTTCTAACTGTATTAGTGTGTATTGTTGCTGTTCGAACGTAAACAACATCTGCAAAGTTACAACGCTCAAAGTTCAAAGCAAAGGAAGATATTTGCTTTTAAAGAAAAGGACTACAACACACGGCTGGTAAGGAACTACACAAGCTTCCTCCAAGGTTAGTGACATCACCAACCTTAAAATTTACATAAACCCCGCCCCGGGAGCGCAGTCCATGTTGAGGAGAGGAAGAGTGTTTGTATAAGAGTACATCTGTGAGTCAGCTCAAACTTTAGCATCCTCTCTTCACATGCAATAGAAAGTCACTCAATGTATCTCACACAACAGTTCCTATACGAGCGATTTATAGATTATCCTGACAGAATATGCTAATTAAAGATAGTTAACTCCACATTAGAAACATAAATTCATCAACTAACCATTCAGAGACGTCCTGTTGCTTCTCCATGTTGTCACTTCTTGAGTCTCTCCATCTTTAAACATAAATGGCAGAACAGTTTCTGTCATTTTAGTGTGTGTCGAGCTGCTAACACACACACACACTCTTGATGCTCCACCCACTGTGTCGGGAGCTGCAGCTCATTTGCATTTAAAGGGCCAGACACAAAATGGTGCATTTTGCTAACCCTCAAAAAGTGACAACTTTAACATGCTATATAAAAATATCTGTGGGGTATACCACCCCTTTAATGTTCTCTAAACGCCCAGTTGGATATATGAAAGCTAAGAGAACATTCCTTATCATTCCTAAAACATTATGGGAATGTTACTTTTTAATATTTTCTGAACGTTCTGAAACGTAATTTTCTGAAAAAATGTGCCCTGAACAAAATTATAAACACAACACTTTAGTTCCCGCCCCTATTTGTCATGAGCTGAACTCCAAGATCTAGAAACAACATTTAAAAATGTAATAATATATATATATATATATATATATATATATATATATATATATATATATATATATATATATATATATATATATATATATATGTATATATGTATGAATCACATTTTGAGAACATGATTAAAGACCAGATAACTTTAAATCAAAGTTCTATTAACTTATTTTTTACGTTTATAACTCCCTGTTTGAATAGTGAAAACCAAAGCAAAACAAAAGCATTGATTCTGATCATTGTGAAGTATCTCGACTCGTATGTTGGACCCGAGCTGTTCTGGAGCAGTTCTTGGACACGTGAGCTTCTGAAACGAGGCTGTAAAGACAGAAATAACGAGGAGGTTTATGACATCGAGATTGTGTTTTCCTGCTGAAACCGGCGCTGGTTCAGAGCCAACTGGGTCAGTTCTGTCAGATCTACACACACACGCGACAACATGTGTTTGTGTTTATGTGTGTGTTCAGGTTAGAGAGTTCAACGCTCGGCTTCAGGAACTATAAATCCCAGTCATGTTTTCTACAGTAGAAATGCCTGATCCTCGTAAGACCATGAGCTCTGAGGATCATATCTCTGAGGATCATATCTCTGAGGATCATATCTCTGAGGATCATATCTCTGAGGATCATATCTCTGAGGATATGATCAAATCTATGAGGTTATCACTACTGAGGTTATCATCATATCTCTGAGCTTATGATCATATCTGTGAGGTATGATCGGATCTCTGAGATTATGATTGATCATATTCACTTCTGGAGAAGATACAACACAGTGTGATTCATATACAACTTTGTTGCATTATTTTCCTGTTATATCTATGAAGCTGCTTTAAAACACTTTGTTGTAATAAGTGCTGTATTAATAAAGCTGACTTGATTTGGCCTTCAACATGTCTCTCATTATCTCAGTTTATTGGCTATAATGATGATGAACATGAGCAGAATTCAGTTCTCAGATCAGTGGATATTTGACTGGTTTTGTCCGTCCTTCTGTTGGACTCTCACACATGAATTATGTTGAATATCTGTTCAATTTAACTACACAATTAGATAATACCAGTTTAGCTCAACCAGTGACCAAGCAATGCTTCATGTTTTTCAGTGTGTGTGTGTGTGTGTAATTACAGAAAACACACTTCAGCAAAACATGATCAGCTCAAAGTGTCGGAATCATTTCTGCTCCCAATCTTTACTGGTAGTCGCTGTATGAAGAATTATTGGGTGTAATATGTCCCAGTTTACTTTATTCTGCTCTCCTCACTCACAGAAATGAACTATAGTGTCCTGATCACACTAGTGACACAATAACACACATTATATCTGGTGTGTGAGTAATTCTTAGTTGGACCGTATATATATGATACACACCCTGTGTAATGTGTGCACGCATGACCTTTCTCTCCACATATACAGTGTCTCAGCACACGTTCCAGATGTGCAGAACATCTGGACACACAGAACCGGTCCAGGTAAACATCGAGCCGTCAGAGTGTGTACACTCGATCGCTAAAAAACACACGTATATCTGTGTTTAACTCTTTCACGGCTCTGAGAACCCAAAACACCGGCTATATGAATGTGTGATTTAAGTATTCTCATTAATTTCTGGTGTTTTAAGTTGCGAGTGGAGTATGTGCAGTAGCGGTTCAACAGTGGAAGATTTTTCCTTCAAAATAAATGAATGCTGGCACATCTTTTCAATGCGATCTTCTCCAGAGGAATATTTCATCAGCGCGCCTGTGGGGTCAAATATTTTCCTACTGCAATATTTGTTTGTTCCAAGAAGATACCCGCTGGAAAATAAGCTGGCATACGGACTGGCAAACTGAGACGATCATAACAAAGCAATAAAACTGAGAGGACTTCAGTAAACACTGACCGCTGGTGATGTTTTTCACTTGAAAAATGAATTATCATATATACTGTAAATTAATAAAGTTAATAAACACAAACTTCACACTAATGCACCTCTATATGTTCCAAAGAACATCTGAAAGACGTTTAGAAAGACGAATGACGGAAACATTATACACAATATGGATTGGGTTCTCTATTTCTATGTTGCTTTGAATAAAAGCAAAGCATAAACTAACAGTGTTTATGTTTTCTCCAACTACATATAATGTTAACAAAGTATTTTGTGTGTGAAAACTTTGATTATCCGGTCTAACACAGGCCATAAACCCCAGCTCTTGCTAATATTTATATTAACTTACGGAAATGTTCCGTTTACAGAAACATCCTATTTTATCTTTCCTCTGACATTATGGAAACGCTACTTTTGAATTTTCGAGGAACGTTCCCAAACAAATAACATTTAAAACACTTTTAAACGCTTTTACACTCACAAACATCTCTGCATGAATGGAACTATCTAAAAAAGCATAATGGGGAAAAAAAGTCAAAATTGTGAGTTGAAAAGTGACAATATAATTTATGCATGTGTGAAACAGACTTGAATTAATGACATCTGTTATTATGATAAGCGTTCTTGGTCTCGCTTCAAATTAAGAGTCTCCAGGCGCGATCGACAGCAGCTGAGAGAGATTTGTGGTTACATGCGAGACGAGCCATAAACCGGGTTTCTTGATGTTCCAGCTTCTCAGATTAGATTTACTGTTTTCAAATTCAATCACGGGCCCGGCGGCACAACACGAGCGCTCCTGAAACCCGAGCCGGACATCTCGGGCGCGTGACGTCAGGAAACACCGCGTGCCGGGACATTAACGGCCCGTTCGGGAAACAGACCATAACAACTGGATTACGAGACTTTGGTGAAGCTGAGACACTACGCCTGACATAAACAGGAAAGCCTGGAATCACAAATCTATATTTGTGGGCACACTTGATTCAAAAAGGGCCATGTTTAGTCAGAAAGGAGCCTGAGAGTAAACAGAAGAGCACACTCGTTTACTCACCGTTTACTCTTCAGACCCATCTCCAAATAAAGATGTTCATAACGTCAGAAAAGCTGTATGCAAATATTCTGAAAACATAGATTTGAAATGTGAATTTACTGTAAGTTTAGGATGAGGATACAGAGAAAAACTATAGACTTATCTTATTGTTTAATAATAATAATAATAATTATTATTAAATTAGGTCTAAATTAAACCAATAAAGAAATATATTTCTACGATAGTAATACTATTGTCATGTGTTTAATGATTAAATATATTATTTCATTATAATAAAAATATTACTAGTTGATTCAATTATACAAATTTGCAAATAGACTGTAAAACAAATCGAGTTTAAGTATAACATCCATAAAAATAATTCATATTATTATTTAATTATAAATAAACCAATATAGACATATATTTCTATAGTAGTACTATTGTTCTGAAAAATATGAAACTGAGTATTTAATAATAATAATAATAAAATATTTATATTTTAGTAAATTATAAAAAAAGACTGTTAAACAAATTTGGTTATTTTAATAATAATACAAATAAAAACACTTATTATATTTTTGAAACAGGCCTATATAGAAATAATTCATAATTATATTTCTGTATATTTTTTGCATTAATTATGGATTTGTTATTATTAATATATTGTTATATTACAGAACAACAGTAAAATTACAATATTAATATTAATCTTTTTTGCTTTCAAATGTTAGACCATTGGACTTTTATTTTGACAGAAAACCACAGGAAGACAACAGATTTACAATCGATTCTCGTTACTAATTTGGGAATGTTACATTTCATTTTCAAATGCATGTTATAATCGATGACCGTCAGTTCTGACGTTTAATCAGCGGCGCTTTGACGTTAGTGACACAAAGCTTGCTCATCATTGTTTGGATCAAACACAATCCTGAAGGTGATATGACGGCTTTGACTATGTTTATGATGATTTAATGTTGCTTTTTGCTTTTTGGCAGCTCAGCTATTCTATCTTTTTGAGAGAAAATCACACAGGCTTGGAACGACACAAGTGAACACGAGAGAGTCTCGACAGTACACACTGCATACAGAGCAAATGGCTTCTTGCTACAGTTGTGTGTACACATTCTGACACGATATAAATAGATGTGAGCGTTCAGGTCGCAGTAACTCAGAGCACATGTGCGCGGTAACACAACTCCTCACATCCACAGAACATAATTAAGCATAACACAACTCTGACCTAGTTCTGCTTTCCAGACAGCGCTCGTTTGAGGCCAGAGACTCACCGGACACTCTCGTGCACACACACACACACACACACAGCTTCTCACATCGACACCTACACACACACACACACTGCTTCACACCCCGACACCTACACACACACACACACTGCTTCACTGCAAACATGACCCCAAAACCTCACAAAAACACACACACACACACACACACACACACACACACACACACACACACACACACACACACACACACACACACACACACACACACACACACACACACACACACACAAATACACTGCTTCACACCCCAACACCTCTCACACACACTGCTTCACATTCCGACACCTCACACATCACACACATACACACACTGCTTCACACCCCAAATCCCTACAACAATCATACGTCAGCTGTGTTGCAGCCCTGAAAAATTTGAAACATAAACAAACAAACAAATAAAAAAAATAATAATAAAGGATTAAAACTAAAACTAAACAAACAAGCAAACAAACAGCCAATAGGGTATGCAAAAATGACCAGGTCAGAAATTTGAAAAAACAACAACAAAAAAAAAGAAATAAAAAATGAACTAAACAAGCAAACAAACAGACGATCGGGTATGTGGAAAAAAAGTTCAGTAACCGTTAGTGCTAACAACCATTCACACATGTAACGTACTTTTAACTATGTGTTTCAAAAGTGTAGTTAGTAGCTGTTTTAATGCTAAACTTAAGTTAGTAAGCGATGCTTAGGGCAAGGGGGAGCAACAGGATCAGTACAGAGACTGACTGGTCCGATGGAAGGGCTAACGGTAATGTTATGAGAGTATTAAAATACGGGATAAAAGTACGGGATAAGTGCCGATTTTGTCCACATACCGGTCTTCCCTATTTAACGTATCCCGGTAAATTCCACATCCTTTTAGGCATTTTACCATCTTTTTTCTTTCTTTCTCCCAACTGCTGCTTCTCCTCATTCGACTTCCTGTATGAAAATCAAAATGGCCACCACACCAAGTAATGACGTCACGACGCCCAAGCCCTATTGTAGCTTGAATAATTTCTTAAATTCCCACAAAAATATCATTTTGCCAAGTTCAATATATCAACGGTATTTAACACTTTTAAATAATTGACTTTGGCCGAGTAAGTTTCTCGGTTCGCAGAGGGACTTTTATTTTGACAGCGCTGAGAACTGTGTATTATAGTATTTCTTAAATTCCCACAAAAATATAATTTTGCCAAGGCCAATATATCAACGGTATTTAACACTTTTAAATAATTGACATTGGCCGATAAGTTTCTCAGTTCGCAGAGGGACTTTTATTTTGACAGCGCTGAGAACTGTGTATTGTAGCGTTTGCCGCTTCTATTATTAGCAATAGGATGGCTTTATACTGGCCTTCAGATAAACAATATGAGTCAACCAGTAAACGTCACCACAATATTATTTACGATTGATCTCTTGATGGAAATGTGGGATTTCTGGATGTTTGCGCTCTAGAAAGGTGGAAGTTCACTTTGGCAAAAGACAGTCGCGGTGAATAAGTCGAGTCGTACACTGTGTTTTTCCGATAACAGGGCCAGGACAGCTTGACGCGGACGCCGGACCTCTCGCTTCCCAGAAGCTTCCACTGAGGTTTGGATTCCCAGTGTACCTGTGGGATCCGGGACACTGCCATTAAAACACCATTACAACACTTCTGATAAATGACGGAATAATGTTTACTGATGTGATGGGATCGTAATGATGTTCCCTTAAAAATCTGGTTATAATTATACTATTAAAAACACTGGCCTCTGACTAAAAATGGGTCTTTAAAACTAACAAACATAAATAAAATTAGCAAAATATAACAAAACGAATGAGGATGCCTAATGACTCAATCAGAAATCGCAAAACTACCATCAATATCTAACCATGATATAATCAATAAAATAGACGGAAGTGCTTAAAAGTTACACACTCACATAAATAATAAGCAAGCTAATGGGGTACACAAAATTACTTTGTAAGACAAAATCTAGTTATTCAAATATTAAAAGATCTTAATATCATCAGACACACACACACGTATAATTGGCCGTTCAGCAGTGAATATTAATGTCTTCTGATTGGCCGCTCAGTAAGACGCTGTTGCCCAAACACACACTCTGATCTCTTGGAGGGGTTCGCCTGTAATATGTCTGATTTTTGACACATGCTGAACATTCCTCGCGATGTTTGGTGTCAGAATTCCTATAATTGCTCCACATTTATATTGCCTCCGCTGGTCACATGAGAAGAGGGAGTGCAGCTTAACCCCTCGCATTAAAGGTCATGTGTGTTATTTATTATGCATGAAAATATTTTCTCCTTAGGTTAATATGCAGTCAACTAGAAGTAGAGCATTTGTAGGTTGATTACCCTGAACAAGTTCAAACCATCTGTGTTTTTGGGCCTTAGTGCCTGGCCCGACGCAGCAATATTACCTCAACCAATTGGTTTTTCATTGTCTGACCAATGGAAAACAAGACCTCATTATTTATGCAAATCTCGTCTTTGGGACGCTCTAAAATCTCATATACTCTCATATACTCTCAGATACTTTCAGATATTCTCAGATGCTCTCAGATGCTCTCAGATGCTCTCAGATACTCTCAGATACTCTCAGATACTTTCAGATATTCTCAGATGCTCTCAGATACTCTCAGATACTCTCAGATACTTTCAGATATTCTCAGATGCTCTCAGATGCTCTCAGATATTCTCAGATATTCTCAGATACTCTCAGATGCTCTCAGATGCTCTCAGATGCTCTCAGATATTCTCAGATACTCTCAGATACTCTCAGATATTCTCAGATACTCTCAGATACTCTCAGATACTCTCAGATATTTTCAGATATTCTCAGATATTCTCAGATATTCTCAGATATTCTCAGATACTCTCAGATATTCTCAGATATTCTCAGATATTCTCAGATATTCTCAGATACTCTCAGATACTCTCAGATAACTCTCAGATATTCTCAGATATTTTCAGATATTTTCAGATATTCTCAGATATCCCCCGCTCAGATCAAAGCCAGGAGCCGATCAGTGAGACATTAAACCACAGGAAGGAAAAGCCTGTGGCTCCGGCTCCAGAATAACACACTTCACATCCCAGTTCCTCAACTCTCCCTGCCCTCGGGTCAGGAGCAGGTGACGCGGAGCGACAGATCGGAAACTGTCCAATCCCATGCAAAATGCAGGAAAGAGAGTGAACCGGGATCCAATACTGTAATGAAGGATGTAGAAGAAGAGAAAGGACACACTTTAACCCTATAAACTAAAGCCTTATATTGTGAATTCCTAAATTAATTATGGAATACAAATCGATTATGAATTAGACAAAGTTATGGGATAAAAAGTCCAGTCTCAATTTTTAGAAAAATCATAAATATCAAATATAATTATCAGGCTTTTGAGGAATCTCTTGATCTTACATTACAAGCACGAGAATTTCCTCTTAGTTTTTGTCCATATAATTATCACCAAATTGCATATTCTTTGAATATAACAGAGCTCAATATTCTCACTACATCATACTAACAGAGCCAAAGCCTGATGTATCGAATATTATACAAAACATAAAACACATGCAAACTTTTTGTCTGAAGGTTTGGTGATTTTTTTTTTACTGTTGTTTTTTATGTCAGGCTTTACAGGGTTAATCGAGGCCATGCAGGTCGCACAGCTGCTCCTCTCATCGGATGAGCAAGCGAACGATCATCCGTACGTCCTGAGCATCATTCATTTGGAACAGCGAGGAGACGCTCTGTGGATCTGATCCAAATTACAGTCATCTGCATTTTAAACCATCATACAGGTTGTTCCATAATGGTAATAGGAGACACACACAGTGAGGTTTAAACTCTCACTGCTAAAATATGCAACAATTAAACAATCACTTCTGCCATGTTTTTAACCTATTCCCTGTTGTTTATTACAACATCATGTTGTTGGTTCAAGGAAAAAGTGACTTATGAAGGTGGAGGCTGTTTTTGGAACGGTTCGGCCTTTACTTGTTTGAGTTTTCTTCTTCTGATTACTCAAAAGTGGCACGTCACAATCGGTAATGAGACGAGCAAGAAGTGTCATTGGTGTCTCAGCCTAGTCCTCATTTAGGGGCCACACTCAAAAGTGGCCGAACACCTCAAAAAGATAGACAAATTAAATAAATCAAAAGAAAAGATGTAGACAAACTTTAATATTGGCTTGAGAAAGCCTAGCCAGAAACTTTGTAGTTTCAACAGCTTTATGTTTGAAGGTTTTTCATTTTGAAATAGTTTTAAGTTTTAGTTTAGTAGTTTTAAAAGCTAGAATTTTGGACAGAATACCCTAGCAACCACACATAATACCCTAGCAAAGGCATAGCAACACCATAGAAACCGCATAGAAACAACCTATCAACAACACAGCAACACCATAGCAACTGCCCAGAATTCCCTAGCAAATGCATAGTAACATCCTAGCAACAGCATAAGAACACCCTAGCAACCACCCAGAATAATATGGCAAATGCATAACAACATCCTAGCAACATTTACATAACATCATCCAAGCAATAATGAATAGCAACACCCTAGCAACCACCCAGAATTCCCTAGCAAATGCACAGCAACACCATAGCAACACCCTAGCAACCACCGACAATACCCTAGCAAATGCATAACAAAATCCTAGCAACACCTGCATAACATCATCCTAGCAACAACACAAATAGCAACACCCTATAAACCACCCAAAATGCCCTGGCAGCAGCATAGCAACACCATAAGAACCGCATAGAAAAACCCTAGCAACAACACAGCATCACCCTAGCAACCACCCAAAATTCCCTAGCAAATGCATTACAACATCCTAGCAACACCTGCATTATAGCATCCTAGCAACAACGCATAGCAACACCTTAGATACTGTATAACACCCTAGAAACTGCATAACAACCTTGATACTTTTTAAAGGTGTAAAAAGTAAACATTTTAATGCTTTATAACAGTGGTACATGTACTCATGAGCTGCATTATAAGGTGCACACTTTTATAATGCATTACATATACAGACTTTGAGTAAAGTGTCACCGTTTAAATATCTGAGCAACAGTGGGCTGAGTTAGTGAAAATAATCTTTCAAAAAGGTTAACTATTTGCACTGTCTAAACACACTCTGTCTTGAAATAAAGGGACAGTTCACCAAAATATATATAAATTATTTATTAGAATAAAAGAATGAAAAACAAAAAGGAGAATTTTTTTATCCTCCTGCCCAGGGACAGCAGATGAAATTGAGCTATGTAGCTAAATCTGGGGCAGTTTTTACTGTCCATTGTCCTGTCAAATAAAGAAGTAAACAGAAAAATAAAATAAGGATTTAAGGTCTGCATTAATACTAGTGTTGCACAGGAGAGACTCTGGAACAGTGAGCGGGAGAGTTAAGGATGACTGAAGAACTTGTGTAAGCAGCAGATTATCCCGGTTGACTGGTGGTTTTCCACACACTGTCAGGTCTGAGAACATCAGCTCGGCGCTCTACAGATCAAGCCTGATATTCAATCCAACAGACACATCATGTAGGCGGACTGCTAATTTACCTCCATATTCCTTTTTTCAACATTCATACGATAAAAGACTTTCATTTATTGCAGATGTTCGCCCAGGGAGAAAGAAGCAGATCTGAGGCGGAGACTGAAGCGCTGAGGCTGCAGAACGCTGCATTTGAACTGACATTAATGACATTTTAGGATGAACGGCTTCATGGAGGACAGCCAGAGCTCAACGTTAATGCTAACGCTGGAAACGATGCTAACGCTAGCTCTCAGGATGGCAAACAGACGTCATCATCCCTGTAGAAGAGTGATATTAGGGAAGGTTAAACTGACAAATGACACACAGACCCTTAGTAGATCCTGAATCCACACATGGTCTTTATGTGTTGTAAGCATTAGCATCTTAGTTAGCATACAGGGCAGACGACACACAACGCTGTAATTCTGGGTTAGCTGGGTTCTGTTCGAGTTAGCCACAAGATTGCAATGGATTTAAAATGTATTGTATTGGGTGTGTAAATGTATTGTAATGTACAATTTAAAGCGACCTTGAGCTACGGAGAGGCATATATATATATATATATATATATATATATATATATATATATATATATATATATATATATATATATATATATATATATCATATATATATATAACTTCTTCTTCTTCAACCCCTGTGGAAGGCCATGTCTGCCACATGAGAAAACCAATTATCCTTTGGTAAATCATAGTTCTGATAAACAAAGTCAAAATTATGAGATAATTAGTCATAATTGACAAAAGCTTGAAATTATGATATACTAAGTCATAATTATGAGATAAAAGGTATGGCATGAAAAGTCACAAATATTAGATACTGAAACAATTATAATAGGACACAATTTTTCATAATAATGGGATAAAAGTTGATTATGAAATACAAAGATAAAATTATGTGATAAAAAGTCATATCCATGGGACAAAATGTCAAAATTATAAAATACAAAGTCGAAATGATAAGACAAAAAGTAAAAAAATATGAAATAAAAAGTCAATTCATGAGATAAGTCATAATTGACAAAAGATGAAGGGAAAAATTATGAGATAAAAAGTCAAAATTATGAGATAAAAAGTCAAAATTATGAGATAGAAAGTCAAAATTATGAGATAAAGTCAAAATTATGAGATAGAAAGTCAAAATTATGAGATAAAAAGTCAAAATTATGAGATAGAAAGTCAAAATTATGAGATAAAAAGTCAAAATTATGAGATAGAAAGTCAAAATTATGAGATAAAAAGTCAAAATTATGAGTCATGTCTATGAGATAAAATGTCAAAATGTTAAAATAAAAAGTTATAAATTCATGAGATAAGTCATAATTGACAAAAGCTGAAATTATTATATACTAAGGCATAATTATGAGGGGAAAATTATGAAATATAAAGTCGAAATTGTGAGATTAAAAAGTCAAAATTATGAGATAAAAAAAATCAAATTAACGAGATAATCATGAATTACGGCATGAAAGTCAAAATTATAAGATACTAAGACGGGATAAAAAGTCAAAATTATGAGATAACAAGTAAAAGTAAAAAAAAATTATTGTAAGTCATAATTATGGGATAAAAAGTTATGGCATAAACAGTTGATATTTTGACTAGTCAATTATGACAAAACTTTGGTTGGTAAATTATGACCTGGTGTTGCTATGCTGTTGCTGGGGAAGTCTGGGTGGTTTCTAGGGTGTTGCTATGCGTTATTGCTTGGATTATGTTCTGCAGGTGTTGCTCGGATGTTGTTATGCATTTGAAATATTATTCTGGGTGGTTGCTAGGGTGTTGCTAAGCTGTTGCTAGGAAGTTACTCTGAATAATTATCATTGAATTATTGATCATAATTATGTTTTATCAAAGCATTTCTTTTTCTTCTGTGGCAGAAATGAGCTTCCAGGACCAAAAGAGCAGCTTTTGACAAATCTTTCCCCTCTTGGTTAGGGCCGTATGAAATTATGGTTTTGGGCCATAAATAATGAGTCAAATCAAACTAAGATGATGCCAGAATCCAAAACAAATCTTGTTAGTGATGTTTGCAGTCAAACACACACAGTTCGTGTGGTAAAACTGAGTGGGAAACACAGACTCCAACTCAGGAGAACTAGGTCACATAAAACAGCTGCAGAATTCATATTCCATATTGCAATGATAATCACTTGTTAAGATCATATAAGACATTTTCTGTCAACATGAAGAGCAAGAAACAATAAACAATCTGTTTAAATTGGACTCAGATGGCCGCTATGTTCCCTCGCAACATTTTTGAGGAGTTCAAGGTCTGACAGTCACAATTGTAGAATCATAATTATCTGTAATGCTTGAGTGTTCAGAGCCCAGCTGTGCTTGAGATGAAGAGTAAATGTGCCAATGACACTGAAGTGTGTTCATATCCTATGCTGTCACTGGTTCGACCCTGAAAGCATCCTTAATAACGCCTTTAGCTTGAAGGAAGGAAGGAAATCTGACGTGGCTTGGAGTATCTGAGAGGAAACTTCACAATGTTGAAGTTTATTATGCACTGTTTATTGATATCGTTTCACTCCATGTTCCCAAACTTCATGCATAATCCCATTCATCTCTGTCACATTACAGGAAAAACCAGCTATTGTTTGGCAACACCAGGCTGGCTCAAACAGAGTAATACGTGTGTGTGTAGGTGGAGGCGTCGCCGGCGGGTTCCTGGAGGTGTGACATCATTAATAACTCCATCATGGAAGCAGGAAAGCAAACCTTGGGAATCAGGAACGCTTTGTTCTGAGGAAGTCCATCCCAGGTTCAGGAAGGCAACGCCACCCTCGTGATTCAGCATTACTGCCATAGAAGACTTTTATGACACTCATTAAAATATTGAATGCAAGGTCTAAATTGGTTCTCGATGATGGGAAGCATGGGCGTCGGTGTGTGTGTCCCAGAACAATGGTCCTGGAGTAAATGCCATGTCATGTGTTCTGGTGCCTTTTAAAAGTCAAATAGCAATTACATATTTAAAACACAAATATAATAAACCTAATATTGACAATCTACTGTAGATGTCACTTGAAATCTTACAATCTGTAGTTTTTATATTTGGTGATTGATTCTTAAAATAAATTACAGAAGGGCCATAATCCTACAATTTGCAACAAGAATGTTTTCCATAATTTCCACATTTGTCACATTTTTTTTACTTTATATCTCATCATTTTTAATGTCCATTTTGGCTTTTAATCCATAATTTCCTTTTATATCACAATTATGCATTTTATTCGAAAAATGATGACTTATGCTATAATGTCCATGTTGATGTCACATTTTTTACTTTAAATCTCATAATTTCATAATTTTAGCTTTTTATCTTATAATTCCTACATAGTGTGCCATTCATTTCACCTTTATATCATAATTATGACTTTTTATCTCACTTTGTTAAATTTATGACATGTCCATTTTGGCTTTTTATATCATAGTTATGAAGTATCTCTTATTTATTTGTACAACTTACGTCATAATTCCTGATTCACCAAAGCATGATTTTCCCTCTTCTGATGTGGAAATGGGCCACTGGCTCACCAGAGCAGATTTTGACACATCTTTTCCCTCTCCGGTAGGGCAGTATGAAATGGTTATGGGGCATAAAGAATTGTGTTTATGTAACTTGAGCTGTAACTCAAGACGATACCAGAATGTGGGTGACCCAACCGCACGTCTCTTTTCTTTGGATCTGAGCACAAATGCTGTAGAAAGTGCTACAAATGACCTTGGTTTTACATGGATGCTGGTTGGTTCACCAGTACGCTGGAGGTTTGGGGTTGATCTACAGTATATCTCACACAAGAGCTCAATGCTCTCGTCAGCATCTTTTAGGGAGTCTCTGGCCATACAAGCTGGAACTCAATGAGGCAAATCCAATTACACTTGGAGCCTTGCTGTGATGGCCACGGACTAGAAGACTTCATTAAAATCACATCTACCAAATACTCCCAGACGCTCCTCCAAAAACGTGATTCTCCTCTTTGGTGGCTTATATTTGACAGATCAAGGAGCTTCACCAGCGGACCACATCTTTGGCTTACATGCTCCAACACACATTCCTCTCCAGTGTGACGGAAAGATTGAGGTCAACGTCTCAGAAAGCTCATTTCATCCCACATTGCCATCAGATCATATGTGGGATCAGACAAACAGATGAATCAGACTTCTCTGAAATCTGGGGATAACCCTGTGGGGATTCACCGGAGCAGAAACTCATCAACGTATGGGACAAACTCATCGGCCTTCCATGAGTTGGGGAAGAGCTCATTCAGGATCCAAGAAAGAAGTAGTATGTAAAAAGTAGAAAGAGTGTGGGATGAGTCCTAATGATGAGCCAAAAACAAAGGACATAGTCCATTCTTAGTCCATCTTAATTCTTTAAGCAATATGATACTACTAGTCAAGCACCAATGAAGATGTTTTTGATTAATATAGTAATTAGTGATTAACTAACCTGTGTATATTTGTGATGAGCAGAACAGACCAGACCAGAAAATCAGATCACCATTATGCCACAGTAGTTGCAGTAACCACCCTGAACACCCTAGCAACCATGTAGCAATCACAGAAAATATCACAGCAACCGCCTAGCAACAGCTGAGCAACCACCCAAACACCATAGCAACCACCTAGCAACAGCTGAGCAACCACCCAAATACCATAGCAACTACCTGGCAACCACATCGAATATCAGAGATGTAAGAGGGGACTTTAGACATAACTACATAGCAACCCCTGAACACCATAGCAACCACCTAGCAAGTTAGGTAGTTAAGAATATTTCCATGCTAACCCAAAACACCACAATGCTATTGCACTGCACAGCATCTACTAAAAAAACCTTCAGTAACTACATAGCAGTCCCCTGAACACCCTAGCAACAACCTAGCAACCACCCAGAATATCGGAGATTTAAGAGGGGATTCTTTTATAATAGACAGGATGAAATCACCATAACCCCATAGCAACCACACAGCATCTACTCTGAACACCCTAGTAACTACGTAGCAACCCCTTGAAAACCATAAAATAACACAAATATTTAGCACTCATTAAATCAGACACAAAGACATTTAACATTTAACAATAAGACATGTTCACAAATAAGAGCTGCTTAAAAAATTGGCCTAACTGGACCAGTGCCGATGCTTTAAAAACATTACCATTGGCTGATTCCTCAAAATCCACCATATGACTTCTGCAACATTGGATTTTAATCACAGCACAGTAAATCCACTGTATTACAGCCACTTCCAAAAACACTTTTTGGCAGCCGTTCCCTCATGTGACGAGGAGTTTAATGCCTCTCCCATCCTTTAAATAAAAATTAATTATGAGCGGTGGTGCCATCCCGTCCCAGTGGAGATTTCCAGGCCGCTGCATCACGCCGAGCTCTTGTTTTCATTGGTTCGGAGTGGCAGAATCTGCAGCCAGGAGGATAAAAGTGGGTCTTCTGGCCACGGGCCACGGAAAAAAGTCCTGGCGCCACAACAGCCCTCACCTGTCTGGAGCTCGGACAGCCCAGGAGCACGGAGCTGGGCCACGGACAGCAGGGGTTGGGGGTCAAGTCACTTGAGTTACGTCAGGATTTTCACTTTAGTGGGGCTCAGCTCCCAATGAGGGTATGATTAAAAAAAGTTACTTATTAGTATATTACTAGGTTATCGGCTGTTTGTTTGTGCTTATAAAGGCAGGGTTTTACCATCACAGAGGGACCAAATGTGAAAATGAATACGAGCATTTTGAGTGACGTAAGATTACTTTTTCAAGTAAAGTAATGCATTACTTTTAAAATTTACAACAAAATATCTGGGTTACTTTTTCAAATAAGTAACACTAGTTTTTCACATTTATTTACTGAAAGCTTTCTTGTCCCCATGCGGAGAGCCAGACCGATTTATCGGCAGGCCGATATTATCGGCCGAATATTATCGTCCAAACTATCGGTATCGGCAGTTATATTGGCCGATAAATGAATATTTCAAAAATAAAATAAAAACGCACGAAACACGCTTCAACCATGTCATGATTGTTGGAGTTGTATAGTTTGTCCACCAGAGGGCACTCTACACCGTCCCTGTTGGCAACACTCGTGTATCAACGCGCCACACATCCGGTTGCAGGTAGCTTATAAGGCAATGTAGGGACTAATTATTATTTTATTTATGAGAACTGTAATATATTTTGATGTTCCTCTGTTCTGTTGTAAAACAAGAAACAAGTTTCTTTTAAAAATGTATTTTCATATTGACCTACCTCTTACCCCGCTCCTAAACCTACCCATCGTGGGTTTAGACAAATACTTACAAATTCGTTACGAGTGAGGTCTTCGAATTAGTACGAATTAGCCACTTTTTAATCATTCGTCGAATTCTGTACAAATAGGAGATAGAGTCAAAAATGAGATAGGGTAGATATTCCTCAAAATAAAATCAGTGAATCAGAATACTATGCAAAACTCCAATAACTAATGTAAATAAAACAAACCGTTTTGTGCATTTAATCTCACTTTATTTACCAATGTATTTGCTTCTGACCTTGGCCAATTCAGTGAAACCATAAGCACAAATGACTCTCGATAGAAAGTGTTCCTGCATGCTATTCTTCCGTTATCCAGGTTTGTGTGAGTGGCGCCCTCTACTGTACACGCGTTGAATCTGCACTTCCATTTTTTTCACTTTTTGGTCTGAAAGGGTCTTTAAATTTGCTCAAAAATGTAACTTTTTTGTTGCCCAGGTGAAAAAGAAGTAATGTAAAGCATTACTTTTCTAAAAAAAAGTAACTAAGTAATGCGATTAGTTACTTTCTCAGGTAGTAAGCAGCAATATTGTAATGCATTACTTAAGTAACTTTCCCCAACACTGCAGACAACATCCTCTCCCTGGGCCAGATGGCTGGAGGACAGGCCTTCTGCTGGGCTCGTTATGGTGTGTGATGAAGGGAGTGGGTGGGGTTTCCTATAGGAAGGAAGTAAACCCTGTGGAGGATCTTACGGGCCCCTGGGGACGAGCTCTCACACACCCCGAACCCGCCCACTGCACGGCTCCTTTACCTCAGACTCGCCCGCCGCTTCCGAGACGCTTCCTCTCGCTGGGCTTTCCGGCATCACTGGAGGGGGAGCGGACGGCACGGATTCACACACGTGAAATAATAATAATGATTTTTATTTCCAGATAGAAAATATATGTGGAAGTTGCATCGAGAAAATCTGCCAACCGTAGTACTTTTAAAACAGCTGTTTTAATGTCAATTTATAGTAAACTGTAATTTGTGATCAAACCTGAATTTTCAGCATCATTGCTGCAGTTTTCAGTGTCACATGATCCTTCAGAAATCACTCTAATATGAGGATTTGATGCTTAAGAAACATTTATGATTATTTTCAGTGTTGAAAAGTCATTTTTGAGCATTCTTTGAGGAATATAAAGTTCAATACAACAGCATATATTTATTTAGCACTTTTGGTAACATTACAAATGACTAATGTCACTTTCGATCGATATTGTGCACCCTTGCTGGATGGATGAACCAAATCTCTGGTGATGGGTAACACAATGTAAATGTATTTGGTCTCGGACTTGGACAACTTGCTACCGCCAACACATACGCCGAAACGCTATAGCATATATATATATATATATACACATTTCCCATGGCAGATCTATGCAGGTGGAGCTGGGGAAGGTGTGGGTTTCTGAAACTACAATGATTGCTTACCAGACATTTAAACGTCGAGCAGCTCATTGGCTAGATATGTGACATTAACCAGTCAGCTTGCACCAAGGTTGATATAACGCCGTAAATATCAACGGTTAAGGACTTTGCGTTTGCGCCATTTAGAGTTTCAGGACAGAATTTGGCATTAATTTCCTTTAGAAAGTGAAAGAACTTACTGACCCCAAACTTTTCAACGGTAGTGTGTGTGTTCATGCCAGAACAGCATTTAGAAAACGGCCCACACGCTTCATGAGGTGCAATACACATGAAATCTGAAGCAGTTCTGGTTTTTGTCAGATTGTAAAGCCATCAGACAGTGGGCGTCTCTCTTCCACAAACATTATGATTCTAACAGATTCACTCCGACTGTCTTTCCCTTCGCAGGAATCCCAGTCAAACACAGACGGAGAGCACGGAAAGTCAGATATACAGGGTTGAACGGGTATAAACTCAAATGATGATATTTAAAAGTTTGTGCAAAAAATTCAATGCAGTTCTCATTACTATTCTTTAAAAATAACGAGGAAGAGTAAAAGAAAAGATTTTGAGCCAACCTGTCCTGTCAACATCTTCAAAACAATCGAGTTCAGCAAAATATGGATAAAGAGCAATCAGAAGTTCAACAGCCCATTTTTATATTAATTCACAACAAGATAAAGGTGATTTCTGTGTCTAATCTCACTCTCGTTCTGAGGGTTCAGTGGTGAATGTGGAGCATTTGGCTGTAGACTGTGTTGGCTGTGTGTTTGGGAATCTGGGATACACTAAACCAGCTGCATGGAAAAAGAAATGAAAACAAATCATGAGTAAAGTCTTCGCTGTGCTTTACTTGGAATCATATTAATCTAATGATTAAGACACTGATACTGACCTAAAATTAGTCTGTTTTAAGTCAAGTCAAATATATCTGTATAGCGTTGTTCACAATACACATTGTTTCAAAACAGCAGAAAATCACGATGCTTATAATGTTAACAATACTGTTCACCTGTTGAGAAACTTGTACAGACGTCTAGAAAAACCATTGACTATAGTGAAAGAGCTCAACTGGATCAAATCTGAGTTCAATTTATTATATAAAACTATTATATAGTCAATTATATTATCCTGATTCTGATTATACCACAGACCAGACAAATGCTTATAATTAGATTATATCTTTTAATGGATTACATGATTACATATTTTTTCACAATGTTTTGAGCTAAAATGGTTATTTGAATTTCCCCTAAAATTTTTGATAATTAAACAACACATTCGCATGTTCACTGTTAATGGTCACACAGACACACAAATAAAACAGTTTTCACAAAGTCGCTTTTTTGGAGTTTACACTGAGACGATAACGGTTTAAAAAATTTGCACTTTGAAACCTGTTTTCAGAAATAAGCTTTTTCTGATCCCCAAAACGCCGTTTTCATGTAGAAGGTGCATAGCAACCAGCTTAACAACCCCTCATAACACCCTAGCAATTGCATAGCAACCACCCATATAACCCTAGCAACTGCACAGGGATCCCCTAGCAACCCCTCAAAACACCCTAACAACAGAATAGCAATGCACTAAAGCAAAACAACCATGCCTACCAATGATCCATAACCTCCTAGCAACCACCTAGCAATGGCATAGCAACCACACAGAATACCCAAGCAACTGCACAGCAGAAACCCCAGGCAACTGAACAACGATCACCCTAGAAAAGCCTCAGAACACCTAAACTGTACCTTGCAACATCCTAGCAATCAACCAAAATATCACAGCAGTGACTCACAACACCCTAGCAATGGCCTAGAAACCACCTAGAAATCCTTAGCCACTGAACAGCAACCAGTGACTTTATCCCTTAGAATTAATGGATCAGACAAAAACTTGTGTACTTGAATTGGAGTCACAATTAGACTATAAAGCATAGTCTGTGTAGCCTGAAGAGTTTGTGCATTTGGATAGAGCAAAACTAAGAGTTTATATTGATTGGCGAAGGCTTGAGTAAATGATGTACTAAGAATCATGCTTATACTGTTCCGCAGCAATAGTGGCCATGATCACCCACACATCACACATCTTTTCCCTCAGCACTTTATTCCACAGTCACAACTGGGAAAAACAATTCCTGGCGCTTTGAAAGGCCTCGTCCACTGCTCAAAGACTCGGACATAAAAGCACATCGACCGTCAGATAAAACAGCCAAATCAAAGTCTGAGGGAACCGTTGTCATCATTTCTAGACTTGAGAGACGAATGCTCTAATCTTCAGACAGACTCCCTATTCTCCAACAGCACTTTTTGGCTGACTTTTAGAGGCTCACTGAGGATTATGGGTAATTAAGGGCTAAAACGGTTTGGACAGGGAGCTTCGTTTATGGAGAGGTGAGTAGAGCTTCATTCAACGGGCGTGTTTGGACCTGCCAGTTGAAAGACCGTCGACTTTCTAACACGTTCAAGAATTTCCAACCTGAGCAAAACAACCTGAAAGTGGACAAACTCCAGCGATCTTCAAAATAAACATCTTTTCTTTCATTGACTCTTTTTTTAGATAGTATTTCTTCCTGAAGTGAATCAGTACTAGTACATGTGCTCCTAGTAATATGATAAAACCTCCAAAAGTACCCAGCCATATCTAGAGAAGATCACAGAGACTTGGACAAAATTATCATATTGCCATAGTAACCATATAGAAACCACCCAGAACACTGTAGAAACCCTCGAAGCAACCATAAAGTAACGCCTTAGCAACCACCCAGAACACCATAGAAATCCCCGAAGCAACCATAAAGTAACGCCTTGGCAACCACCCAGAACACCATATAAATCCCCAAAGCAACCATTAAAGTAATGCCTTAGCAACCACCCAGAACACGTAGAACCCCCCGAAGCAACTATAAAGTAACACCTTGGCAACCACACCGAACACCATAGAAATCCCCAAAGCAACCATAAAGTAATGCCTTAGCAACCACCCAGAACACCGTAGAACCCCCTGAAGCAACCATAAAGTAACGCCTTAGCAACCACCCAGAACACCGTAGAACCCCCTGAAGCAACCATAAAGTAACGCCTTAGCAACCACCCAGAACACCATAGAAATCCCCGTAAGCAACCATAAAGTAACGCCTTAGCAACCACCCAGAACAAAGTAGAAATCCCCGAAGCAACCATAAAGTAATGCCTTAGCAACCACCCAGAACACTGTAGAAATCCCCAAAGCAACCATAAAGGAACGCCTTAGCAACCACACAGAACACCATAGAACCCCCCGAAGCAACCATAAAATAACGCCTTAGCAACCACCCAGAAACCGTAGAAATCCCCGAAGCAACCATAAAGTAAGGCCTTAGCAACCACCCAGAACACCATAGAAATCCCCAAAGCAACCATAAAATAACGCCTTAGCAACCACCCAGAACACTGTAGAAATCCCCAAAGCAACCATAAAATAACGCCTTAGCAACCACCCAGAACACTGTAGAAATCCCCAAAGCAACCATAAAGTAACGCCTTTAGCAACCACCCAGAACACTGTAGAAATCCCTGAAGCAACCATAAATGAATGCCTTAGCCACCAGAAAACCATAGTAACTGCATAGGAATCACCCTAGCAACCTCATAGCAAAAGAAAAGCAATGCACTAAAGCAAAACAGTTCCTGAGCAATAAACACTAAGTAATAGCATAGCAACCACCCAGAAAAGCGTAACATCTACATGGCAACCACCCGATCAGACCCTACATCGCAATGACCTGGCTCTAATTGAGCATCAGTGTGGGCCTGTAGGGGGCAGTGAAACACTCTGATTGAGCTAAAGTTTTTCACATTTCAAAATAAAGACTTTTTTTAAAAAAAATAATACTTTTGCAAAATATTTCAGTCGAATGTAAATGTGTCTTGTAATTATATACATTGCTTTTGGAATGTAAAAATGAGTTTGTCAGAAATGATTCCAGGGTTTGGATCTGAGTCTAATCGATGTCTTCAACACACGCAGTTCTGCCAAGTCTGACGTCACAGGCTTGATGTCCATGACCAGAACTCGACCTTTGACCCCGGCGCATCAGATCAGGATGGATCGTGTGGGAGCGCTTCACCTCGGACACACACACACACAGATTCGGTAGTGCAGCTGTACAGCTTCACATGCCCTCTCTCAGAGCTCCACAGGAATTGCTCATGACCCCGAACACAATTCCTCTGGATGTGACTGGCTTTGATCAATTTATCGTGCCACATTCAATTAGAAGATTGGGCGGCATCAGTGTGTGAGAACAGTGCCAACCTTCCTAATTTGATATGTTTGATGAGTCCAATCCTGAGCTGTGACTGGCTTCCGGCCCAGTCCTCAATGACCCGGTCCAATAACGACCCGGCCCACTAAAGACCCGGTCCACTAACGACCCGGTCGACTGACGACCTGGTACACTAACGACCCGGTACACTAACGACCCGGTCCACTAACGACCCGGACCACTGACGACCCGGTCGACAAATGACCCGGTCGACTGGCGACCCGGACCACTAACGACCCGGTACCACTAACGATCCAGCCCACTAACGACCCGTACACTAACGACCCGGTCCACTAACGACCCGGCCCACTAACGACCCGGTCGACAAATGACCCGGTCGACTGACGACCCGACCACTAACGACCCGACCACTAGCGACCCAGTACACTGACGACCCGGTACACTGACGACCCGGTCGGATGAAGCGGCGCTCCAGTGGAAACCACAGCTTTGTTACTGGTTTGTTCTTCAAATTACAATTAAGTTATCGTTGACTTACAGTAAAATCAATCCTGTATAACAAAATGACTAAATAAATAAATAAATAAATAATATTTGAATCGTGCACAATTACACTATTTTCAAGTTTTCTGAAATCATTTCTGTGTGCATGCAAAAAGATAGAGACAGATAAATAAATGAATTAATGAATAAAATGATTGTGTGAGAAACAAAACTGCACAAGAACATGACAAAAAAGAAAAAAAAATATAATATAATATAATATAATGTTGTGTGCGGAAAACATGCAAAAAGTAAGATAAACAAACAAACAAACATTTTGTGAGAAACAAACAAAATGATGAAAAATTATAAATATATAATATAATATATTATACAAACCTGCACAACAATTTGGCAATTTATAATATAATATAATATAATATAATATAATATAATATAATATAATATAATATAATATAATATAATATAATATAATATAATATAATATAATATAATATAATATAATATAATATAATATAATATAATATAATATAATAATTCTGAAGTCCCCTTCACCATAACTCAAACATCATGGGAAGTCAATTTTATTCTTGTTGAACCATTCCTTTAAAAGGTCTAGTATTTTATGTGTTTTACTCAAACTATTTCTGCTTCATGAAACTATGTGGCACCAACTCAAGAACAGATCCAGGTTTAGTCCAATCCAGGTTTTGTTTGCATTTTCCTAATGAACTGAAAGTAAACACACATTCCTGAGTTTACGGATGTGAAGGGTTAGGGTCAGGGTTAAGATCAGGTTAAGTGCAGAGGTCTCCGGTGAAGGTCAAAGGTTAATACAGGTTCAGGACTTACATAAGGATCTGCGTTGGGTTCTGGAGTTGCTTCAGTCGTTCGATTGAGGAATGCGATGTAAATAGAGGCCATCCCTGTCAATATCTCTCCCTGGACGTACGCTTTCCCAGAAGTGATGCAAGAGCGGGATTGGACAAGTGAACATGGACAACATCAATGTCAAGATACCAACGTTTTGCCTGATCGTACGCTATCACCGGGCAAACTTCACAGCATATGGCATGATAACGGAAGAGGAGTTTCTCTGAAGACATTTTAAATGTCACAACAACTGCAAAAAACTAAAGTGATGCCCTTTAGTGAAAACCACTGATTTAATGGACAACAATACAAATGCAACCTTTTTTTTACAAAGAATTTGTCTTGTCAGTTTTTGAATTTGGTGAAAATCTGGCCAGCAAAGTTCGACCAACTATGAAAAATCTGGTATCTATGTTCTCAATCTGGTACCCGATGTTCTATTAAGACTACACTGTAAAAAATCAGGATTTGTTATCATAAGCGTTTTTTCTTCAGTCAAATCAACTTAGATAATTTATGTAGTTTCAGATAACATAATAGTTTGAGTTTCTGTTTATTAAATTAATCAACTATTAATTTAATAGGTAATTTAAACTCAAAATATTATGTTATCTGAACTACATAAATAAGTAGTTTCATTAGAAAAAAGGCAAAATTAATCAAAATCTATTAGCATTGTTTAAAATTTCAGTTTTTACCACAAGGTGGTGCTGTCTCACAAACATTTTGAGTACCTGCAGGGCATTCAAGTTTCATAGCGTTATACCAAATAATTAATTATAGCATTTTTTACGATGGAAATTAAAAATGGCTGATGCCCAAAATGGCCAAAATGGAGAAATTGTGAATTGTATTTCCTGACCACTAGGTGGCGTGAGCTGAAACTGTGCAGGGACCCTCAGGTCATGGTTGTTGTTATGACGCACACCAAGTTGGGTGTGAATTACGCTAAAGCGATTAATGTATAGCACAAGTATAATGTTTATTTTGGCGTGCTCTTTGTCAAATTCGCTTGCACGTCTATTTGACAATCACTAACTGACTAGTCCACCATTTTGTTTTCTTTAAAAAACTTTACACGTGATTTTTTAATCTCCTCCTAAACCGTTGCTCCGATTTTCACAAAAATTTAATCAGATCATCCTCAGACCATGCTGACAAATAATCATGGAATTTGAGTCAGTTCGTACAAACCATTCTCTATTAACGCGCAAACAAATTCGACAAACAGCACGCCACAATAGACATGAGGCTGTATCTCTGCAATGCTTTGGCGAATTCTGACGTAAGTTGGTGTGTATTACGACAATCAAGACCTGAGGGCACCTGCACAGTTTTGGCACAGCGCCACCTAGTGGACATGAGATATGGAAAATTAATATTTTTGCGTAGACATTTTGAACAATTTGACCAAAAATCAGACGAGACTGGATTCTTTAGATGTGGTGCAGAATGTGTAATGAAACTCATCTAAACAGATTTGTTGGGTCATGCCGATAACATAGATGCCAAGTTTGCCATAGTCAGCCCAACTTCTTGTCCACGGTTATGATTTACTTAAAAAAAACCTTCTTTTCGAACTTCTTCAAGCCCGTTTTCACCAAATTTGAATCAGAACATCTTCAGCTCACAGCAAAATGTTATGGATTTGGTGTCGATCGAAACCTTTTCATATACCGCTTCCACGAATTTGGTGGAATAATGCCAAACTACATCTCTGCAGATTTGCCAGATTGACACCAAACTTTATGCGTGTAATGGTCACCCAACATTGACCACACCAGATCAATTCGGTGTCATATATCAAAGTTTTGTTCACTGTATTTTTGTTCTTCAAGCTGTTTTTGGCTTTGGCCCTTGATGAGAATCAGCGTGTAGCAAACATTAGCACAGAGTAGAATGTTGGAAGGGTCATTAATAATACAGTCTTTAATTGTAATCTTAAATATTTGCAAAGCAGAGTCACGCATCCATGAAATGTTCACATCAGCAGTTTACTATAAGATCATTCATGTAAACGGAGTGTCCCCAATCTCAAATGCAAGATAAACAGTCATAAGTTATGCTATAATAACTGTGCCAATGTTCTTTCAAATCTAGTATTTCATTGCATTTTAGTTTGAGAGATGTCCAAAGAGCATGTGTGCCAAATGCTGTGCGGATCATTTTCACAGTTCCTGATGACGTGGTTTTAACATTCAACCTTTACAGGAAGTGGAAAATCCACAAATGCAGATATCAAACATCCAGAAGGCACAGTTGTTCTTGAGGAGGAGTCTGAATCTGATTACTCTAAGAGTTAACCAGAGATGCAAACTTTTTAAGTATATATTGCTAAACCATCCTATCAGAAATATTCTGTATATGCAAAGTTTGATCACTTTTTACCAAAAGAGTCTCAGAGTTTCGGCTGTTTGATGGGGAAGAACATGTTGCATCTGAAACTCATGGTTATTTACACAGAATCTCAGTTGAGGGCCAGAAATGAAATGAAAAGTGACAGTAAAGACACGTTACAAAAGATAAATGCTAATACTGATTTGTGAAGGATCATATGACCATGAAGACTGGAGTAATGATGCTAAACATTCACAGGAATAAACGACACGTTACTGTATATTCACATAGACAATAGCTGATGTAATTGCAGTTTTACAGTATTTTTGATTAAATAAGCGCAGTCTCAGTGAGCAGAATAAGCAGAAACCTTCTGAATGCTGGTGTATTTGTCGCAGCGTTTGGCTCGTGGACGAGGGTGATCATTTAGATGAAAGTGTGTCTCCTCAGCTGAGGAACATCTGGACGAGGATGGAAAGCGCCGTGATTACAGAGACTGGAACAGCTGTTGTTCTCCATCGAGGAGAAGACCTGATGGAAACATTACAGGCCTGTGTTTATTACTGTTTACAGGTGTTGATCACCGATGGGGACAGGGAACGTTCCCAGGATGTTCTGAACCCAACGGTAATAGAACATTCTGTTCAAAGTTATCGGATCTTTAATAACATTCTCAAACGGTTAGCACAAAAAATGATATTTATACATTCTTCATAGAATGTTTCTTTTTTCAAAGTTTCATCACCAATATCAACGTTGTGTCAGATGTTCTCCTGTGGAGAATCCCATCAGACTGAAACGAGTCGAGAGATTCGAGATGAATGTGCAGTGGCTCAGATTGAGTTTTCACAGCAAATCTTAGAATCTTTGAGCAAATTTGAGGACATTGTTGAGATCTCGACCGAAGCTAGGAGACACGTGTGAGATTCGCATGAGAAACATCTGCAGGGTGTTAAAAGTAACACTGATACAGTGTTAGAGTTAATGAGATAATTAAGTGATTAACTGAGTGATGATGCATAATCACAGCATAATCACTGACGAAAAGAGAAACACAAGAACTACAACTGACTTCCAGAGATTAAATCAACTGATAAAAGACATTACATCTGTGAAGATCTCAGCATTGAACAACTCCACAAACAGCATTACCAGCTTCACTTATTACAGACTAGTTACTGAGAATTAATAGAGGTGGAGATGGTGATGTTTTAGTGGAAATAACAGGTTTTTTTCCGTAAAATCACCAAATTATAAAACGAATGGCTCCCAGCATGCACTGCAGCATGAAGCATGTCACCATTGTTGTGATTCATAAGCTGATTATTGATGTTTGTGTATGTCTAGAGTTTCTTTTCTCGCAATGAATTTAGAAATGTATATCCATAAAGTTAAATCTTTGCATTGCATAAATAAATGCATTGCTAGTTTTTCATCTAGTATTTATATTTAAAGTTTTTCAGCTTTATTTCAGTCAACACAAATGTTTTTAGGTGTAATTTTAATTAACAACAACCCTGATTTGGGAAAGTAAATAAGCATTTTAGAAAAACATAAAATAAAATAAAATAAAAAACCTGCAACTCATTTTGTGGTTGTGATCCAGCAACTGAAATCCTCACATTTAACTGTTTCTCTGTTTTCTAGAACGTCTAGTAAGTCTTTTCATTCACACATCAGTGTTCCCCTCGAGAAGATACAGCGACTCGAGATGATTAGGGTCATTACAGGGGTCATTACAGGGGCCTGCGGGTGAACGGGGTCACGACTGACATGTGCACGAGTCTCCGAGAGAAGGATTACCGTAGACGACGCATGCAGGGAACGCAGGGACGGATCTTGTGTCGAAGCCCACGTCTGTCGTGAGCGGTAAGCGGGGAACACAATCCCATCAGCCTCGAGGGAACACACTCGTGACGTCAAGCGGGGGTCTGGCACCCCTTCCAGTGTTTTGATACCAGCTTAGAGGAGCCGGACCGCAGGAGAAGAGGGGAAATTACAGCTGTGGAGAAACAGAGGTTGTGGGAATAGTTTCACTGTGTTTTTAATTCTCCATCCGTTTCTCCAACTCCTCCCACACCGCAATCATGATGCTTTTCATGAAGAGATAACACAGCTGGAGCCCTGGAGCGACAACAGGAACACAACCGTACACTCCCTCGTGCAAACAACACACACACACGCTAACTGCAGGAGACGGGATGAAGAGGGCAATGCAATGCATCCAAACTAAATAAAACGAAGAAAAAGAAATAATATAACAACTATGACTGTAAAAAAAAAACATTTATTTTAATGATAATTAAATGCATTCATTTATACATAAATGCATATATAATTAAATGCTATAATGCATTTAAATAATGCAATACAAAAATAGCAAGTAAATAAAATAAACACATATAAATAAATCTTTATTAACCCTCTGGGGTTCTTCGGGTCAATAATGACCCGAAGCGTTTAAATAAAAATGTTAAAAATCGTAGCTTCATCGGAATGGTCCGAAACTTGGTGACTTTATTGGTACTTGGTATATGAACACCCAAAAAAATTGGGGACAGGATTTGAAAAGTCTAAGTGGTCGTAAAAAAATAGTCACACTCAGGACCTTCGGGTCAAAAATGACCCGCATAGGAAATGAATGGGAAATTGGCAAAAATGTGAAAATACTGAGTTTTTTTGTGCGTACAATCTACAAATCAGCAACGATCTTGAAAAAAGCACACAACAGTGAAGGGGTGAATCTATAAAACATCAAGAGTGCAAAACAGACACATCACACACACACACACACACCTTTATACACAAACACACCAAAAAATTCAGACATGTGTTTTGTATTTTTTAAAAGCTCAGTTTGTCCACGAGATGGCATCCATCTAATTTCAAAAATTGCTTTTATGAGGCCTAGGCTTGCCTCCAAAATGAAATACAGCTTTAAAAAAATACAAAATATTTTTTTTTAAATATTTTTTTCTATTAAATTCAATGGGGGGAAATTTGGTCATAATTATTGCATTAATACTAATTATAAATGTTTTTTTATTTTTGAAATTTTCTCAAAACACCAAAAAAGAAAAGAAAGAAATATTATAAAAAACAAGTAAAAAAAATACAAATATGATTTTCTTTTTTAAATATGAATCCCGTCCTTTGGGTCAATTTTAACCCGAAGGTCCCGAGTGTGACTGTTAATACGAATAACCCCAGAGGGTTAAATGAATAAATCTATATATATTATTTAAAGTATAAAGTATTTATTTATGAAGTAATTATATATACAATTATTATTTGTCTTATTATTTAAAAAGCAATGCATTATAGCAATGAGAATCAAACCCAATCATGAGTTTATTGAGGGATTTACACAGTAAATGGGTTTAAAAATAATACAATTAAAAAGTAGAAAGTGTCTTTTTTTTCTTTTGATTGTATGCGACTCCTCAAAGTAAACCCGGAGGCCGTTTTCACACGTTCGCTCGCGTCTGTCATGACCTGGGATCAGATTTTTGTGTGGATTTAGTCGTCTAGTGTAAACATGGCCTACATTCACCACCACATGTATGAACATGACCGACACACACACACACACGCGTCAGGAGATCGGCTTAAAGATAGTGATCAATGCTAGAAGCGGATATGATTATATGGAGAACCACATCAATTCTCTCCGCTTCCAAAATACACTTATGTGTGAATGTGTGTATAATTATGGTTATGGGTAGAGCATGTGTCTGTCATTATCAACACACATCTGAGGAGGGAAGTGCCCAGCAGGACGTACAGTACGAGTTATAGAATGGAGGGAAGAAATGTGGCTCATTATTGAGCAGATCGGGTCAGTTCAGCTTCCTCGCTTTTGTAACTTTAAAGGTGTAGTTCACTATTAAAAAAACTTTTGCTGATAATTTACTCACCCCCATGTCATCCAAGATGTCCATGTCTTTCTTTCTTCAGTCGAAAACAAATTAAGGTTTTTGATGAAAACATTCCAGGATTTTCTCCATATAATGGACTTCAATGGGATCCAAACGGTTCAAGGTCCAAAAGACAGTTTCAGTGCAAACTGTTCAAAGGGCTTTAAACGATTCCAGACGATGAATAAGGGTCTTATCAAGCGAAACGATCGCTCATTTAATAAATAAATAACAAAGTTTAAGTTTTATAAACTCAAATGCTCACCTTGCTCTGTTCTGTGATGAGCATTTGTGAACTTTTTTCGTGTCATTTGGTTCAATCAACGAACGAAATGAATGAATTGACTCGGGAAAAGATTTGTTCATTTTGATGTTTGATGTAAAATTGTAAAAAAAAATTTTAAATGAGCGTTTGGCTTGATAAGACCCTTATTCATCGTCTGGTGTCGTCTTAAAGCCCTTTGAACAGTTTGCACTGAAACTGTCTTTTGGACCTTGAACCGTTTGGTTCCCATTGAAGTCCATTATATGGAGAAAATCCTGGAACCTTAATTTCTTTTCGACTGAAGAAAGAAAGACATGGACACCTTGGATGACATGGGGGCGAGTAAATTATCAGCAAATGTTTTTTCAAAAGTGAACTACTCCTTTAAGTAAGAATATATTTTTTTGCAGTGTGAAGCCCATTAAGGACTTAAACATGATAAATGCATCTTCAAGTCACGCGTGTGTAACACAAATCAACAATAAACATTCACACTGAGAACTGAACATCAACATGAGGGTTTTAACTCAATCTTTCAGACGGTTCAGTGTAAATCATGTTGTTTATGGACGCCTATCATATGCATTGGGAAAGTGCTCAGATCCTGAGCCATGAACTCTCTCATTTTTCTGAAACATAAAATTGTTTGTGTGACAAATGCTAACATTTTCTTAACAGAATAACTGAAGGCATCATTTGCTTGAGATGTGTCTCACGGCTAAATAAACAGCTGACTGAGCCTGACGATGAACTCGTCCCGTCTCCAGTGTTGAACGAGAGTGCTTGCTCGTCAGGTTCATGTCTGACTCGAGTTGCACGTGTCCTTGTGTGAGGTGTGTTTGGGCCAAAGTAAACACAACACCGTACAATAGCCCCCTCACCATACCTGTCAGAACGGGGTAAACCAACACCAGGAAACACGTCTCGAGTGTCGCCGGGGTTAATTGTGTTTTAGTGTTATGTTTGAAACGGGACACCCTCGCTCAACAGCTCAAGAAACACAACAATAAAACACTGGCTCACACACACACATACACAATCTCTGCATTTAAATGCATTTTTCGTATGCATGTCTAATTGCAGTTTATTAATCAATAGCTAGAATTAGAGCACATGATATTGCACACTGATGAATGGTCTTTTTACCAGCGTCTTGTTCTCTGTGTGTGTGTGTGTGTGTGTGCATCAGACCCGTAATGAGCGTCTCTGTGTGTGGTGTGTGTTGAGGCAGGAGGGTGAAACTGCTACCCTGCAATCTGCATTTCTGGGGCGGATGTTGAGGCACATGAGGGTCCTGGAGATCGGAAGTCTCAGCGTCCAGAGAGTGTGTGTGTGTGTGTGTGTAAGGCCTCTCTGTGGTTAATGAAACAGGAAAAGGCATTAACCTAAAAGAAAGAGACTTTTAAGATTTTATTTGTGAGTTTGTGTGAAGTTCATCGAGAAGCCACGATTCCACAGACAATGGTTACAACCTCCCACGACATTAGTTTTGTGACCTCATTTGATCTTTTTAGGTGTTATTTAAGAAGTAATGCATCACTTGTACTGCAGTAATTTGAACACAATCCTAACAATTCAACACAATTACCTGCATAGTGAGTGACGCCCTGGCACCCTACCACAATAACCTAGCAACACCCTGGCAACCTCCCATGATATCCTAGCAACACTCTGGCAACCTCCTCTGATAACACTGTAACCCCTCGTGACCTCCCATAAAAGTATAGCAACACCCTGGTAACCTCTCATGATAACATAGCAACACCCTGGCAACCCCCCTTGATAACATTGTAACCCCATGGTAACCATAATAGCATAGCAACACCCTGGTAACCTCTCATGATAACATAGCAACACACTGGCAACCTCCCTTGATAACACTGTAATCCCCTGGTAACCATCTACGATAGCTTAGCAACACCCTGGCAACCTCTGACGATAACCTAGTAACACCCTGGCAACCTCCTATGATAACCTGTGAAGGCCTTGGCAACCTCCCACAATATTGGTCAAAAACACACCAGGGAAAGCAGTTTATTCGAATCCTGAGCATTTTCCTTAAACTGTATAAATAACAAAGACGTAAAGCTCTCGAAGTGTTCAGCTGAGAAATGAGGCGTTCGGCGTTAGTGCAGTTTCTGCTGAGCACGTTAAAGGCTAAATGACGACAAACGCGCTCGACATCTCTGGCCTGGATGAGACACGTTCACCGGCAGCTGTCAGGAATCTTTCATCCACACACACATGCCAGGAGGATTGTGGGCTAGTGTGAACCATACTGTTCTTTCCCTCTCTCTCTCTCTTCATCTCATTTGTTCTGAGGCTCACTCTCTCTCAGGCCCTACTTACGTCTCTCTCTTTACGTCTAAAGACCTCAATGAGACTCTCAGCGATCCATCATCCCGTACGGAACGCTTACATAATACTGTTTACACGCAGCAATGCTTTATGTCATTGGTTCTCGATTGCTGTAAAACTCACAAAAATGCATCTGAGAAGGAAAAATCTGTCCTCGTGTGACTCCTCCGAGCCTCGTTTCCCAGGATAAATACAACACCAATGATCAGATGACAAAAACGGAGACGTTTTAGTACCTCGAGACCGAAACTTCTGGTCTATCTGTACGTGCATTTTAATATCCGAATAGCTCAATAATACGTACATACTGTTCCGACAGTAATCCGGCACTGGAATCAGGAGCCAGTGTTTGCTTTACTTCCCCTTCACGTGTAATTGATTGGCGTGATTTTGCGCAGTAATTACTGAAGTCTGTGTTATTCCATCATACTGGTGGTGTTTAGAGGCTGAGAGGGGGTAATAAGAGCCAAATCAGTGCAAAACAGTGACTAAGTAAACAAGAATGTACGGTGCTATTGAGTACAGAACCCACCCAGTGTGATTGACTGTACACCGAGATATATATACTCATTATATCGTTTACACAAAGCATGCATACTTCAGCCCTTTCATGAGAAATTCTGTCTGTAATTAAAGCTGTTTGCTAAAACAAACATCACTGTCACTATCTCATGTGAATGATACCTGTGAGTGTTGAGGAGTGATATTATATTTCAGGTATATTTCAGATCAGGCTTCACCAGTTGATAAAACGGGACATAAAATCCCACAGACTTACACTGAAGGAGATATAGTATGGAAAGCCTGTTTTTTTGCCATATTAGGAACAAAAATCTTGCTTATATTATGATAAAATAAGTATTAATTATGAGATAGAAAAATTTAAATTATGATAATAAGTTATAATTATGAGAGAAGACAAAATGATTAGATACTAAGTCATAAATATGACAATTCAAAGTTATGACAGGCTAATTAATCAAATTATGACATAAATTGAAATTATGAGATAAGTCCCAATTATGAGATACAGCAGTTACTCATAAGTCATAAAAAATGACTTAAAAACCTATGGCAACATTTCATGAGATAAAAGACACAATTACAAGATAAAAGTCATAAAAAGTCATAAATATGACAAAATTATGAGATAATAAGTTATCATTATGAGATAAAAGACACAATTATTAGATACTAAGTCATAAATATGAAAAGCTAAAACTGACAAACTCATACAATTATGACATCATTTAAAATTATGAGATAGTAAATCATAATTATGAGATAAAAGACAACATTATTAGACATGAAGTCATAATTTTGACAATTCAAAGTTGACATGTTAATTCATTAAATTATGACATTAATTGAAATTATGAGAAGTCACAATTTAAGAGATAAAAGTCATAAAAAGTAATAACTATGACAAAATGTCAAAATGATGAGATAAGTTATAATTATGAGATAAAGACACAATTATTAGATACTAAGTCATAAATATGACAATTCAAAGTTGTAACATGCTAATTCATTAAATTATGACATAAATTGAAATTATGACTCCCAATTACGAGATAAGTCATAAAAAGCCATAACTATGGCAACATTTTCAAAATGACGAGATATGCTGTAATTATGAGATAAAATACACAATTACAAGATAAGTCATAAAAAGTCATAACTATGACAAAATGTCAAGATGATGAGATAAGTTATAATTATGAGATAAAAGACACAATTACAAAAGTCATAGCTATGACAAAATGTCAAAATGATGAGATAATAAGTTATAATTATGAGATAAAGGCACAATAATTAGATACTAAGTCATATAATATACTAAGTCAGTTATGATATAAAGTAAAAATTACAACACATGTTTCACAAAAATTACAACAACAATTATTTCATACAATGACTTTTTGTTAGTCTAGATTTTTTATATGACAATTTTTGTCATCACCCCCCCCCCCTAAAAAAACAGAGAAGCAGTTTATCTTAACACTTTAAGTTATCTCAACTAATTTTATGTTAAAAACAGCCCCTCTCGCAGTTCAGTGGGTGATAAATAAACTGGCAGGTGAGATGCTGCAGTTTAGTGCAGGCCGAAACCACAGCTGGCTCTACTGAGGTACAACAGATGACAGATTAGTAGATTTTGTCATTTATCTAAATGTAGCCATATGTTTTGTAGAATAAAAACTAATAACAAACAAAATCTGCCCTTCTTACATTCAATACTTTTGACAAATTGAAGGATCAAGCTGTTCTGTGTTAGAGACAAACAGGAACATCATGGGCACTTTAACTCAGACGCCTCTATATCCCATTGCAGAAGAGATGGAGCAACCGTGGCGTTCCAGCGCAAGAGTGGAAATGTGTTGATTTCCATCTGCAGGGAAATCCCTTCTTATGCAATGAACGTAAAAACATGAAATATGACTATTTTCATGTTAAGTCAAATGTTCCTCAAATGACCCGACCCGAACAGCAGCTGCAAGCCAATTTAAGAGGGTGTTGATGTACGGATAATTACACTATCCACACACATAAACAAAAAAATATTTAGCGATGCTTTAATAAAAACAAGCATCACTGTTACTATCACACATGCTAAAAAATGACGTTAATTGTGACGCAAAAAGTCATAAATATGGCACAAGTCAAAATGTTCCTCAAATGACCCGACAGCAGCTGCAAGCCAATGGAAGAGGGTGTTGATGTACGGATAGTTACCCTAATGATCCACACACATAAACAAAAAAGTATTTCAGCGATGCTTAATAAAAACATCCATCACTGTTGCTGTCACACATACTAAAAAATGACGTTAATTGTGACGCAAAAAGTCATAATTATGGCACAAGTCAAAATTATGAGATACTTTTGAGATGGAATTTGAAATAATGAGATAAAAAATCATAATCATGACAAGTCAAAATGATGACATAGGAACTCATAATTATGAGATAAGACATAAAATATGAGATGATTTAAAGATTCAATTATGTTAAAAAGACTAATTCAATTATAAGATACTACGTCAAAATGATGAGCTAAGACAAAATTATGACATTTAAAGTCAATTATGAGATAGAAGAAAAAAATTGACAAGATTTGAAATAATGAATATTCATAATTATGACAGTCAAAATAATGAGATACTAGGTCATAATTATGTGAACAATGTCTAAATTATTACATATTTAAATCATAATTAGATAGTAGAAATTGACATAAGTTGAAATAATGAGATACATTTCATAATTAAAACAAGTCAAAATTATTTGATACTAATGAGTCAAATGATGACATATTTAAATCTGAATTATGAGACAGAAGTAGAAATTGACATAAATTGAAATTATGAGATAATTGTGACTTATCTCGATTTTGACTTTTGGTCAATTTCCAATGGAAAAAAGAATTGATGTACACTATATAATCATTTATGGGTGAACTATCCCTTTATGGGGAAATGAAAGTCTATCTTGGAGATTGTTTTGTTTTCTCAGTGACTCTATAACACAGCTTATACGTCACGACTAACGCATGGCGAACCTCCACGTCTCGGTCGTTCAGAGTTTCGAGGGTTCCAGGATTCTGGGTAACTCGCTCTGGCATCATGAGTGCTGAATCACGGGGAGTTTATGAGGCGTAGCAGAGCCAGGAACGCTTGGATGAGAGCGGCGAAAGGGAAGGGGTATTTCCGAGTTACTCAAGAGGTTAAAAGGGTAGCGCTCCGGAGATGACGACCTTATGTAGAGCGGCTGGCAGTTGGATCCTTAACCAAAAATTATTCAGACACCAGATGTAATGTGTGATATTGTGTCACTAGTGCCCCTAAAGTAAACTGGGACATATTACACCCAATAATTCTTCATACAGCGACTACCAGTAAAGATTGGGAGCAGAAATGATTCGGACACTTTGAGCTGATCATGTTTTGCTGAAGTGTGTTTTCTGTAATTACACACACACACACTGAACAACATGAAGCATTGCTTGGTCACTGGTTGAGCTAAACTGGTATTATCTAATTGTGTAGTTAAATTGAACAGATATTCAACATAATTCATGTGTGAGAGTCCAACAGAAGGACGGACAAAACCAGTCAAATATCCACTGATCTGAGAACTGAGTTCTGCTCATGTTCATCACCATTATAGCCAATAAACTGAGATAATGAGAGACATGTTGAAGGTGTGTGAGTGAATGTTGGATATGATTATGAATCATCTTGAAATGGAGATCACCTTTGTCTGGTACGGTGGGCGAGATGGTGTGCAGAATTGGGAAGCGGAACGATTGGGAAACACGTCCAGGAACACTGATGCTTTATGGTGTCTGGACATGAAAAGTTGATTCATTCTCAGTATTTTAATACACATTTACATTTCTAGTTACTTGCATTTTGAGAAAAGAGTTTCACAACTACTATGATTCCATTATGAAAAATGGAAACTATGATTCAAGTCTGGGGCTTTCCTACAGCGTCGCTACTCGCATTTTACTGAAATAATGACTGCATGTTAAGAGAATAGTCTTTTCGTTTTTGAACAAACTTCTACACAAGTTCACAAAATGCAGGTGCACATGTCTGTTCTGTACAATACCTTGGTCTTTTCTTCAAAGGCTTAATCATTAAATTAAAATGACATAACAGTGTAACAGTGAGCAAACACACAAGTCTATTGTTCATTAACTACATTCTGGAAATAACATTACTAATGACCTTATGGTTCATTATTTAGTGTACACTAGCAATGCTATTTCCAGCAACATGAGCAGCTTCTCTGTAGCAAAGAAGGTCGACGTGCGGTACATGCCCTCAACTTCCACAGGTGTGTTTTGTTTCATTAAAAGCTGGTAGTGAAGAGCAAACTAGGCTTTGTTCACACAAATGCTTTCTCCGCTGGCAGTTGACTAGGTTTTAAAACATGTCAGCATGAATGAGTGAATTAACATACAGACTTCAAATCAGTAAAAAATAAGTCAATAAATAAATAAAACATCTCAAATCATAACAAAAATGAAACACCAACATGTTAAAAACCACTCTGTACACCTTGCAATACCCTGAAAACCACCTAAAACATTTTAGCTACCGCATAGCAATCTGCTAAAAACTCAAAGAACCCCTTAGCAACTGCATAGCAACACCCTGGTAACCACTTAAACACTTTAGCAACTAATGAACAATGTCTTAAAACTCTCAGAACACCTCAGCAACTGCATAGCAACACCCTGGCAACCACATAAACACTTTAGCAACTAATGAACAATGTCTTAAAACTCTCGAAACACCTCAGCAACTGCATAGCAACACCCTGGCAACCACATACACACTTTAGCAACTATATAGTAATGTCCTAAAACTCTCAGAACACCTCAGCAACTGCATAGCAATGTTCACAGTTATTGATGGGACAAAACCATGTTCACATTAAGAGAAATGGCCACTTATATTACACCACACTACTGTATATTTGATGGTTGACTGGAGAAAATGGGTTTGTATGATATACTATTATAGAAAATCATTTTTCATCATCAAAAACCGTTGAAAAAAACTCAGAGAGTTCAGCACATGCATGTGCACAATACGCTCCTCTGTGTATTTTCTTTGAGAGCTGACATAAATGTGATAACTAGCTTCACGTGGAGGCTGTAAAAATACACCCCCACTGACGCTCATTCAACAGTCATTTATGTGTTATCCAAATATAGTTCCATTATGCCTTAAAATGTAGGGCTTTTTTAAAAAAAAAGGAGATTTAATTAAGACCAGACCACCAGTCCACAGTTTGGGCAGAACTTAACAAAATACAGGCCTCAATCGTTGTCACCTGCCAGGTGAAAGCCCGACTTCTGAGCCCTGGTGTGAGTTTCCTAGAAGCGTTAACTGGAATCAGCAGTTTTCAACTATTTATTTACTTCAGTAATTTCTGATGGAGGGTTGTACGAATGTTTTAGCTGATGTCTAACAGAACCTGGTTTTGTACAATAAATCTTGACATATTTTCAAGACAGACAAGATGTCTGAAGCCTGTGCAACACACACTGCCGCGATGCAGTTGCTAGGGTGTTCATAGTGATACACAATACATAACAACAACAACCACATACACACTAACAATTTGTCAAAATACACCATGTACACCTTAGCAACTTCATAGCAACGCCCTAGCAACCACTCAAAACAACCTAGCAACCATATGGCAATGCAAAAAAAAGACACAATCTCAGAACACCTTAGCAACTGCATAGGAATCCCCTGGAACCAACCACATTGCAATGTGCTTAAAGAAAACTCAAACACATAAGCAGTTGCATAGCAACACCCTGACAACCACCTAAAACACTGATAACCATTTGGCAATGTGCAAAAATAATACTAATCTCAAAACACCTTAGCAACCCTGGCAACCACCTAAATTACTTTAGCAACCACACTGAAATGTGCTAAAAACATCAAAACACCTTAGCAACCGCATAGCAACTCCCTGGTTTTAGAGAATTTGCAATAGGTCATCATTTGCTATAGAGTATGTGTTTGTAAAAGTATAGCAACTCTGTCCTCTAAAAGCTCCACAAGAAATCACTTACATTTAAAGTCACGTGACAAACTAATTATTAAATTATAATACTTAGGATTATGGGTTTTGAAAAATAATAATAGAGATTTTGCCTTAAAAAAATTAGACAAAAAGTTGGATGAAAAAAAAGGCTGAATGCAGAACATTGGTGTAAGAAAATGTAAAACAAAGATATCATTTTTGTTTCAAGGTACAAAGTAATAGAAAACTCTTTATTGATATAGTATGAAAGGTCCATTTGTTAAGTGCTGTGAATTCTTGGTTGAGGGTCTGTATTATGGGATTGATTTTATTCAAGCGTTTGGCCTTGTGCAGAACAAGTGAAGAGCTGATCCAGATGAGACGGGAATGTGGGAACGCTGAGCCATGTTTCTCCATCCGTTCCAAATTCTTCGAGACAATACACAAAAAACCGCTTCCTACCTGAGCCGAGCGCCGGTTTACAGGAATGTGAAGCTTGTGCAACGCTAGCAAAGACAGGAAGGCATTCATACTTCATCCATCACATTCAGGAGAGACGCTAAACTCACTAAAGTGAAAGTGGCGAGTGTTTTCAGTAACACCAGGAGACCAGCTGGACCTGATCACATCTTGTTTTAAAAGCCTGTGTGGATCAGCTAGCACAGTATTATTAAATCCGTCCTGTGCCAGAATACAGCTGCATGTTTCAAAGTCCACATGAAATTAATATTGACTTTCTTAACACACATTCTTGGTCTTATTCTGTGATTCACCAATACACGTTACTCTAACGAATTCAATATGGTTTTCTGATGCCGTCCAATAGTTAACGAGTCAGTCTTAATGATGCAAGCGTGTTAATTTTTCAGTAGTCACAAGTGCAACATATTTATGTTAGTAGCTTGAAGTTTATTACTTAGGTTTTTGGGTTTTGAATAATAGTAGCAGATATTTTTTGCATTTTTGCAAAAACACCTAGTTCTGAATTTTCTCCTATGCAGTTTCTGAGGTGTTCTGAGAGTTTAACCACACTGCTCTGTAGTTCATAAAGTGTGTATCTGGTTGCCAGGGTGTTGCTATGCATTTGCTAAGGTGTTCTGAGAGTTTTATGACATTGCTTAACAGTTGCTAGAGTGTTTATGTGGTTGCCAGGGTGTTGCTTAGCAGTTGGTGAGGTGTTATGGGAGTTTTAGGACATTGCTCTATACTTGCTAAAGTGTTTGTGGTAGCCAGGGTGTTGCTATGCAGTTGCTAAGGTGTTCTGAGAATTTTATGACATTGCTCTACAGTTACTAGAGTGTTTATGTGGTTGCTAGGGTGTTGCTATGCAGTTTCTAAGGTGTTCTGAGCATTTTATGACATTGCTCTACAGTTGCTAGAGTGTTTATGTGGTTGCTAGGGTGTTGCTATGCAGTTTCTAAGGTGTTCTGAGCATTTTATGACATTGCTCTACAGTTGCTAGAGTGTTTATGTGGTTGCCAGGGTGTTGCTATGCAGTTGCTATGGTGTTGCTGAGAGTTTATTGACATGAGGTTGAAGTCTTACCTTTTGGCATTCTGATTTAGGTAATGCACGAACAGATAAATTGTAAACATTTAATGCAAAGCCAGTCGCTTTCTGTCTGCCAAATGCATCCAATTGTAAAGATGTCATGTAAAATGCATTGCATTTTGGTTATAATAATCTGTATATAGTATAATCTGCACAAATCTATATGCTGCAGAAGCTGAACCATATTAGTGTGCTGAACCAAACACAGACAATTCTTATCAAAAAGGCATGACTGCTATCAAAGGCCTACCCGATGGAGTGGGATAACCTGCGTAAGCCAGGCTGTCTCGCTCTGGGATCGCCCGGAGGATGAGGGAGGCGATGTAGGACACCGAGGAGAGGAGGAACATCCGTGTGATCGGCTGAGGTCCTGCCGAGAGAGAAAACAACTTCAATATCCCAGAGTTCACATCATAGAGGACCTGACACGGACCACACACACACCTCACACACACCTGGGTTACAAACAGTCCCCAGATACTGAGAAACATCAACACTGCACTCAATGGGAATCTGTCCAACCAGAGGACCCAGACTGAGCAACATTACACAGCACGCGCCAATTTAGGCTACATTTTTAATAACAAGCACATTTTCAACAGTGACTGATACAAATGAACATCCTTAAAGTCGGCATGAAAGGGAAGTTGCGCTGGTCTTTTCCTTTCTATAGTGCCGTATATATCCAAGTGAAACTTGTGGAACAAGAACACATGTGGGCGGGGCTTGATTGTGTCTGTGGGGAATTGATTGGATGGTTGTGGTTTGCTATTGGCTGATCTCATGTGAGTGACAGGTTAAAGCCCTGCGTGCATGGCAGAGATATGGGAAGCCAAACAAACCAAAAGTGGGACGAGATAGCGGGGGTTTACAGAGCTCGCGCCACGCTGACATGTCATCTGCGCGGTTCAATGGTCCGGGCCGTGCGGCCGATTCGTCAGCGCAGCGCGGACGTGTTTCCTAGCAACACTTAATGGTCAGCGCGGCGCGAACCATACATACATGCATATAAATGTACAATAAAGAAACCTCTCCTTCCTTACAAAGAATGGTTCTCTACTGAAGTTTAGGAGTTCTAATTATGGAGAATTCCATTATCAAAACAATCATTTGTTAATTTTGAATAAAATGTTAAAACAATTTATATGACATTTTATATAAAATGTTAAAACATTTAAAAAAATGTATTTATCCCCCCTCCCTGAAATGAATGCTTGCAGGTTGGGATGTCTGCTAATTGAAGATAGTTAACTCCACATCAGAAACATAAATTCATCAACTAACCATTCAGAGACATCCTGTTGCTTCTACATGTTGTCACTTCTTCTTAGTCTCTCCATCTCTGACTGACTCCATTTTAACATTAAACGGAGAACAGTTTCTGTCATTTTAGTGTGTGTGCTCGTGAGGTAATTGCAGCAGCTGCTAACAAACACACGAGCTGTTGAAACCCCGCCCTCTGCAGCAGCTCATTTGCATTTAAAGGGCCAGACACAAAACGGTGCAATTTTTGCAAACCCTCAAAAAGTGAACTTAAACATGCTATATAAAAATATCTGTGGGGTATTTTGTGCTAAAACTTCACACACACACTCTGGGGACATCAGAGATTTATTTTACATCTTGTGAAAATTTTACTACCCCTTTAAAGGATTTTAATCTGTTTATTTAGCGTAAATTTGCAACTCTTTCTGAGGTAATAGTAATATAATATTGACTTATTTTCATATTGCGCCTTTCAGGACTTCAATGTTTATAATACATAAAACAAGCACATAATACAAGCGAAACAAACAACACAGAGGCAGAAGCAAAACAGAGATATATTTGAGTTGGAAATTTGTTACACCAATTTGTTAAAACATTAAATACTTTTGAGCAGCCATTGAAGTGTCGATCAAACGATTTCTTTAAAATAGATTTTTTCACTGTGTTTGTCATTTATTTGCTCTCTGAAAGCAAAATCATGCATGTAATATATGTAGTATTTTTGTTAGTAGGCTGTAGTTTAACACTTTGGTTTTTCATGTTTGAACAAGAAGAACATACTGTATTTTCAAAGCTTTACGGACAATATACTTGCGATGGTCAAAACCTCGACCTTTCGTTTCTCCAGGTCCAAAGAGCCACTTCTGAGCAACCAAACGGATCTGAATACATTCTGCCACTCACATCCAAACATGGTGGGTTTGATGAGTTTAAAGTAGCATTACATTAAATTACAGTATACCACATTAACGAGGATTTGCATTTGCAAGCACGAAACGTTCAGCCAATGTTTGAATAAACAAACTCTCTTTCTCGAGGAACGTCTCAGAAGGGGAAAAGTAAAATGCACGTCGTTTGTCATGTGGTCGCATGTTAGTTTCACAGAGGAAATATCCGTACAATTACCCATAATGCAAAACATCATCCACTGAGAATGAAAAGAAACATAATGAAAATGCTGAAGCAATTAAAGCTAGTTTCATTAAACCTGGAAGAATAATGTTGCCTTAAATAAATGCAAATGCAGGAACTTCTCATGGTTATGTTTCTCTTCAAATCATGCTAAAATTAAAGAATCATTCATTCAGTAATTCCCAGAAATAAAGTATGATACTGAAACCAAAGATTTAATCGAAGCCATTTATGATGCATTACGATGCAAAATAAAAACCAAAACAAAAGCTACTCTTTGGAAAATGCTGTGTCACATGATTTAAAAATGCAGTGGCATTTCTCCATTTAATCTCAGTAATTAATTACTGTATAATACTCGATGAATCCAGTCAATGAAAAACAGACGGAGGACTAAAGAGAGAAGCAGAGAGGAAAGAGAAAAAACTTGTGGCCTTTTATAGAGCATATTATAGAGATTGATCAAAAATGACAGCGCAGGAAAACAAACTAACAGGACAGAGAGAGAGATAGAGAGAGAGAGAGAGAGAGAGAGAGAGAGAGAGAGAGGAGAGAAGACGTCTGATTGATCACTGCCGACTGGATGGGATAGAGGAGGACAAGGGAAAAAAGAGGAATGGGAACATGGCAGGACGTGCCGGGACAGTTGGAGGGAATGGAAGATTCAGAACAAATAGGATCTGAACACCTGCATGAAGAAACACCTCCTCGTCTCCTGATGGACTCCAGCAGATTCAGGAAAACAAGAGCATTCCCTCAAAGTTATGTTTACATTTAAAGGAGTAGTTCACTATTAAAAAACTTTTGCTGATAATTTACTCTCCCCCATGTCATCCAAGATGTCCATGTCTTTCTTTCTTCAGCCGAAAAGAAATTAAGGTTTTTGATGAAAACATTCCAGGATTTTTCTTCAATGGGAACCAAACGGTTCAAGGTCCAAAAGACAGTTTCAGTGCAAACTGTTCAAAGGGCTTTAAACGATTACAGACGATGAAAAAGGGTCTTATCGAGCGAAACGATCACTCATTTAAAAAATAAATAACAAAGTTTAAGTTTTATTAGCACAAATGCTCGCCTTGCTCTGTTCTGTTCGTGACTCTCCTGTTCGGACTCGTTTTTCAAAATGAATGAATCTTTTTGTTAGAGTCAGTTCGTTAGTTTCGTTCATTGAATGAACCAACGACTCGGAAAAGAGATTTAGTAAATCTTGACAGGGTTTGCGCTGGAGAAAACTGTTAGTAAATCTGGCCCTTGGTGTTTTAATGGTCTCTTTCAGCCACTTCTGTCCTGATTTCTTCCAGCACTCTAAACAATGCTAGGTAGTTTTAAGCTAAAATTGGGTCAAATACGGGCAAACCCAAATGTTGGGTAAAAATGTTTTTTAAAATTTTAACCCAACTTTCAACTGTACATTTTTGAATTACATTTTTAACCCAACATTTGGGTTTGTCCATATTTGACCCAACTTTGGATTGAAATAATCCAAAATCAGAGATCAACGTCATTTCCCTGCCTCCTCAGACTCTACGCTCACACGGGTTGCCAGATTGAGGACACGCAACTGGAACGAGCACGAATGACAACGAAAGCCAAGGAGACTTTGATTGATTTATCCGCGTTTTAATATGCTCTCGTTCATAGAGATTTTTAGATGGATATCGAAGGCTTTTTAGGTCGTGTGGAATCTGCAATCTAAATGGCACCCTGGGGTGTCGAAGAAATACTATTGGCTGAACTAGCAGTGGGCGGAGTCACACAAACCAAAACAAAGCCGGCTGACAACACAGAAAAGCACATTTCAAAGGCTGGCTGTAAAAGTGTTTTTAAGACCATGTTTCCTAATATCTGCAAACATATTATGGTATTTGTTTGCTTTATTAGAGTGAAAACGTTACATACAGCACCTTTAACCATGAACCCATGCAGTGAGAAGGTGAAATGGTTTCAGGAACGTCAGGAAGACAGACGGTGAGCTGCTCTGGAAGCCAACTGGCTCTGAATATATGGAAGAATTCCCCATTCCCATTCCTATTCCCATTCCAAATGATAGCTGCCATTACTTGCACTGAATAAAACATCACAACAGACAAAATGACAAACCCAAAAGAATTCATCGGTCTCCATCTGTGAAGGGTTTTTGCTCGTGAGACGGTGACATGTCGGCCTGAACACGTGGAGGTAATTATTCCCCGCCGCTGTTGTTTTAACAGGCAGGAATGTGGAGGAATGTGGGCAGAAAGACACAAAGATGTTGACTTGGCTGAATTTTCCTCAGTGGTTAATGTCTGTCTCGTATTCCTTCATGCTGTGTATCGCGGTTTCAGGATCCTCTGAAAAGATGCTGTCTCATTGCATTTTTGATCTGTATTACAATTGAATTCAATGCAAAAATGCTCACTCTACATGCACGAGAAGTTAAAGTTTCAGACACACCGACTCAACAAAAACTGTAACACAAATGAAAGGACAGAAATTTCACAATAATATTTAATGTATTAAAGAAAGAATAAATGAATCAACACGTACACAATGCTTTACTTTACCGTCCAGCTGTCAGAGGCGATTGGCTTTATGCACAGCTGCACTACTTCCTGAACTTCAGCCAGCTCCTTGTTTCCTGTCTTCCATTATTGGACAAACTTGATTAATTCACTTGTGCCCGATTATTGTTGTTGTGACTACTGAGGTCAGACATACCTGGATTAATCAGTTTGTCCAATAATGGAAGACAGGAAACAAGGCGCTGGCTGAAGTTCAGGAAGTAGTGCAAGCCAATTGCAAAACTCTTCCGTCATCCATAGTTTGTTCGAACAGATAGTCCTGCCACACACACACACCAGTAAAGTAAACAAAGGTCCAGATGAAAGAAAACACACACATGACTTATAAAACACACTCACACCCCTCAGTCCTCTGTTCTCTCTCATCAAAACTATTATTTTGGAGGGAACTGCCAAAATGTTCTGTGATTTTACCCACGTAGGAAATGTTCCCGATGGATCTGGAACAAAGCCAAACTGTTAAAACTCAAACAATCAACCGATCTTGACTTATTTTATCTCTCTGATTTCAGAGGTGAGTACGGGGTTTGGGCTACGGATTGTCTGAGTTATTCCAAGAACAACAAATGATTTCCAAATTCTGTCTGCAACAAAAATGAGCCATATCTAATGGAGCAGATTTCATTAAAGGACCTCCGGTGTTTAATAGACAATCTTCTGTACCGTCAGCAGCTTTAAGACTGCAGAGTCGAGACTGTACGTTTATTAAGCTAGACGCTCTTGCAAACTTACACTGATGAACTTTGACAAAATCTCAAATGTGAAATGGCATAAAACTGGCATTAACACAGAGATGTTGTACTTGAGATATTGGACAAAAGTGCTGTCCAGTTCTCAATGTGAAAGCCGTAATTTCTCTGTCTGGCTAATTATATAGACCCAATATAGTCCGCTATAACACACTTCTGGCCAAAATAACCTTGCATTTGGTTTCGCCAAAATAACTTGTGAGATGTATGATATTCCACCATGTAATCAAGGTGTTTGGTTTCATTTCTTTACCCATTTTGTGTCTTTGTAATCTAATTGATGACTAGTCTATTCTTGAGCGATGGTTATACATCTATTACATTTTCAATGAAAGCCCAAATTTTGCCCTAGTTTTAGCCTAGAGGCCTGGTGTGTTTGGACGGCTTGCTGGGCCCGAAGCCATTCCACCGACATTATGTATACACAAATGACATTTTCTCCCCATTGTCTTCTCCAGGTTAAGACCTCTGCATGGATGGCCGCTCACCCAGGTGCTGGAACGAGCAGTTTCTGGCTCTTAATTAAAGGGCACCACCGCATTATACTTCACATTAGAAGTGCAGCCAAATAAACACTGCTGCAAGATGCACATCAGACGTTTGGCTGGAAATCGGGGTGCCCCAGAAAAATAATGAAGGATGGAGCCAGTCACTTTTTCCATGCACACGAGATCAATTAATTTTTACGATCATTTGTTAGTTTTTCTGAGGGACAGATGGATTGCATTCATTTATCACCTCCATTTGTGCTGGGCTGCAGGCCTTTGGCACCATCCGTCGTGTTCTCATTTCAGATGTGTGAGATCCTGGCACCGTTGATGGCTTGAGGACTCGGTTAGCTCTCATCAGATCAGAGCGTTTATCCTCTTTACAGAGCTGACAGCCTGAGGTGTTACTGAGAATTTGAAAGGTATATTGACTGGATGTTCTTACCACTCAAAGAGTCTTTTAACCGTTTTGATTAAACAAACTTGATATTCTGTGCAGTCAACAAATACCGACTAATTTTTTGTGGCAAATCCTGGAGAGCTGCTTAAGCACAGTGACGGGAAAATTGGTGGACTAATGACAATTGTAAGGCAGCACAACATCCTACTCAGATCAGGCAATCCCATCATGCACTGCAATGAAATTGGAAAAAAACAACAACAGAATCAAGGAATGTTGATAAAAAGTGTACTTGTATTTATTCATTAATTATTTTTAAGAAGTTATTTTTTAGAAGTATAAATTGTGGATGCATAAAAATTAATTATGGAAGTACATAAAATTGTTTTTTTTTGTGGTATTTGTTTGTTCAAGTCTTGTTCGCATTTACAAGTTGGAAAGTCGTAATTATAATGTCAGGTGTGTTAAAATGGCAATGCACCTTTTCTATAAAATAATCAGCAAGACTTTTTAAACAAAATGCTAAATACATAAATATTTTTGCTTTTTAATGTTTCTATTCAATTTTCTATTCAATTTGTGACAAATTTAACATGGAATACAGATGCTGTATCCATCGCATCTGGCATGTTTTCTCACGGACACCTCACACCCGAAAACTGAAATAAAGTTCTGAATGTCCCACTCATCATTAGTGGAGGTGATTACGTAAATGCTTTTTCCAACATTACTTGAAGACACCATGTTATTTTCTTCTAACTATCACATATAAGCCATTGTTAGCTTGCAAATATCAAACTGAAATCACGTTCAGCTATTTTCCACTGGCAGAACGCCGGTCCTGGAGGCAGTTCCCAATTTAACCAAAGAAAAGGGTTTGGATTGGAAAATTGGCAATGTTTGTGAGTAATTTATGTTGTAACGTTTGCCTTTTATGTCAGTGTGAGAATGTGGACCGGTTCTGAAGAGAGAGGTTCTCTGGCACCAGCATCATTTTGGTTAAAAGGAGAGCATTTCTCCAACTCAGTCTGAACTGATGACAGGCCCAGTGTCTAAGACAAACGTTAACTCCACTGTGGAGGTGGTTCTGGTGTGCTGAACCCATGAACAAAGAAAATGAGTTAATTGAGAACACACCATTTCCAGATGGTCGCCACAAAAAAGAGCTACAAGAGGTGGAAACCCAGTACAATTAAACCAGATAGCTGCCATATGCACAGAACAATACCCCACTAACCTGCTCTGAACCGCACTATTCATAATGCCCGACAAGCGCATGTGATCCATGTGATGAGGGTCAGTATTTCAGAGAGGAGAATTGTGGAAATTTGGGAGGCGAGAAGAAGGAGATGGCAAGAATGAGGAGTTGAGATAAAAGGGAATGCCGTTTCAAGACTATTTGAGCACATGAAGATGGACAACCTTACATTCATCAGGGAAAAAATATATAGTAGTCAATATTTGAAGTAGATCACAAGAGTTTATCAAAGCTGTCCTAATGGTGCAGTTCACACACGGATGCAAATAGCGCATCAGGCGTGAGTGATTTTAATGTTAATTCAATGGAAAGACACGTTCACGCGCGTAAGAAAGTCCTGCGGCGCAAATGAGGCGTAGAGGCGCAGCACGGTAGATGCGAGTACGCCTCGATTACGCACGAATGGCGCGAATTCTGAGCGTCTGGCATGTTAAGCGTGTTTACAGTGCAAATGATTTAGTTAGTTCTATTTGTGCATTCACACGTTTGACGTGAATTTGATGCCTTCGTAACTTTTGGAGGCTGGCTCTATATATTATCAAAATGAAAACAAATGACAGATTAGATGGATGAGGGCGAGGGTGATCCTCTCTCCAATGCGGGACAACAGGTCATCAAACTGGCCGCGGGACAGGCAAAAGTACCGCTGACAGCGGCCGTCATCCAGCGCATCTCCTGGAGCGAGCAAATGGTGAAACTCGTCAAACGGTTCACCTCCGAAGGGTCCGAATGGACACAAATACGGCGTCGATGATCCCCACGCCGCTGTTCTGCTTTCCAGAGCAAATACAGAGCGGTGACTCTCTTGATGAATGCTCGGTCAGACATAAAAAAGATGGCCGCCAACAGATTTTGATTCTGACGTGCATGATGCGATGTAAATTTCGCTTGAAACTTTTTTTACACGTGTCAATTTCCCACTTGATGTGCAATGGATTCAAAGTGTTCACGCTTATAACTAGTGAATTTGACGCTATTCACGTCTGGTGTGAAAGCACAGCAAGACAAGATCGGGTAAGCATTTTGGTAAGCAGAAAGATGGAAAAACTCCCCCTTTGTCCAGTGATACCACAAAAAGCTTTTCAGAGAGAGTAAAACGTTTTCAAAAGAGATCATTGGCCTGTAGTTTGAAAGACATCATACCTTCACTGTTTTCTGTGGCCACGCATATTTCTTACCAAGATCTGGTAAGAAATCTTGTCTCAAAAAGTATTGGATTAATTCAGTGGGATTTCCTAAAGCAACTATTGTTCATACCAAGGGTTAAAAATTGTAGCCACTTTTTTCTGTGTGAGGTCAAAAACGAGATCAGCTCTGCCCGTGAGACCGAGTTATAATTTGTCTCCTCTGACGTGCATACTTCGAGTTTACAGTGGCTCTGGGATTGTTTAGTTGAATCTCTTGAGCATGCATACTATTGCATTCTTCCATTTGCACAGGTGCAGCAGCTATGGGAAACTCAGCAGTAGACGTCTTCATCTGTAATTTATGTTGAAAATGTTCCACCTGGTGTGGCGAAGAAGACGTGGAGGGTATATGCAATGTTGTCTCGCACAAGATCTGTTCCTGACTGTGATGCAGCTCTTTGCCAAAAGCAGAAGGACATAATCTTCCATATTCATCTTTCAGCAGCCGACAACAAGACCAAGGCACTCAGTTAGCGGTTCTGAATCTGGCTTGGCTACTCCACAGGCCCAAGTGGACCATGCAGAACTGAAAAGGAAAGTACTCACCAAATACAGAAGACAAACCACAAGCAGTCAAGCTGGCAGAGTTGAAACTAGGTCACCGATTAGTCCTCGCTCTGCTCCACCCGTCCCTCTATCTCTGATAATGACCATAAACAAAGGATAAGACATTACTGCGAGATCTACCCTGATCTTATGTTTATTGGATAAGACTAGCTTTGGATTAAATGTGCTTCTAAAGTCTAGATGTAGAGCACAGCCAATGTTTACATCATTAAATCGGTTTAAGCTTTGTATATTGACAATATATTAGCAGCTTGCTCTCTAGATCTCGGCTTTGGGCAGCTACAAAGTTAGTCAAGACTATACTCGATGAAAATTTATTTTATTGTATTGCAAACGAACTGGTTGTTAAATCAATCAGCAGTCACCGTAAAGAGAAAGCTCCAGACCCTCAGGTTGACTTTCCACATAATCTCTGTCAAAATGTCCTGATTTTCTCTAGGTGGAAAGAAGAAGAAGAAAACTAAAAAGGCTCATTTCTGTCCTGGCATTCAGAAAGAAATAGAGAGCACAAGACAAAGAGAAAACTGCAAGCCAAATCTTTTGTTAATCTCAATGGACCTGTGGCGCCTTACTGTTTTCTTGTGGCTTTATGATTGACACTGTAAATAGACTGATGGCTACAAAATGCATAATTTCAATATTGAATATTGTGAACAGACCATGTTTAGAGTCAGCATGGAGCCTCGAAAGAGATATGCCCGGGTATATACCACACAATAGAGACCAGATCCAGACAAACTACCCACTGAGAAGGGCCTGAAAACCATGGTGAAAACGACAATAGATCAAAGCCCGCTCTCAGCTGACTCAGGGAAACATGCATGCTTTTAGCGTGTGTATGTGAGCATGTGCGAGAAGCGGGGATGGGGAGTCAGAGCAGGTCAAATATGAGGAAGGCCAATGACAAGTAACAAGAAATAGGATAGAAAGAGAAGGATGTTATTGTATATGTGGCCAATCATTTGTTTACTTGTGTGTCCTCCTTGTTTACAAGACTATGTTCTTTATTAGAGACACTCAAGAGCTCTGTTTCTCAATGAGGCGAGTTGACCTCACAGCCTCGGACTGGTATAGGATCAGGACCCGAAGTCCTGCGGCCTTCCAACCAGTTCTGGCAGGTGATGAAAGCCACCGGTCCGAAGGGGGCGCCGGTTCGGAGATAAAGAGCAGCGGGTGAAGGGGGGATTGGCAGATGCCATTAGACGGGCTACACTGCGGGCACACTGAGCGGCTCCTTCACAGAGATGCCATTATCTTCCTCTGGCAGGACTTCAATGGAGGTCTTATCACCCTAATGGACACAGGAGGAGGTGCTGACAACAGTGCAAACCCCAACCCCCATCCCTCATCCAACCAACCAACCAAACCTCCACTCGACTGCACCGTGCGCAAGGAAAAGACAAGCTGACCCCTATAGCTATGGATATTTTGTATACCTTTAAGCTTTGATCTTTACCTGGGGCTTCGAAGATCCAAGTCTGTAATCTGTGGATCAACCATGGCATGGCTTCCTTTTTATACAAGTATGGGAAAAACCTTATAAGGATTAGTAGCTTATGTGATTTAAAGGGACAGGCAGTGTATGCATCATGTGTGTTATGACCCTGGAGAACTGTAATTAGACTGCAGTGAACACTTCCTTCCTCCATTCAGACCGTCAAGCTTTAGGGCAGAGATTCTCCATTCTGGATCCATTTACTTGGGTGGTCCATTAAGTGAAGAGGTTGCATGCATCAGGCCATTTCTCAGGGTGTGTGTTCACACTAGTTTGCTTGGTCGCCTTTTTTGGCTTTGGTTTGCTTAGTTGGGGACATTTAATATTCAACAATAATATTGATCTGTCTGCATTGACACCATTATATGAGAACTTAACTGAGCTGGACGATGACATCACTGTTTTCTTTATATAAATCAACTCGATTAATAACATTTTTACAACACAAATGAACCATCACTGAATTTACTAAAGCTGGACTATGAAATAAACGTTATTGCATTATTTTCCGGTTATCACTGCTTTGAAACACTCTGTATTGTAAAAAGCGCTGTGTTAAATAAAGGTGATTTGACTTGACTTGGTCCTGACCAAAATTTAAATTTAGTCCTGTTCTGCTAAGCATTCACATGGACATTTTAACACCGAATCTGAACGGGATATGTTCACAACCTGATTGGTTGGCTTTTATTACGTACTGTATATTTGGCGTCGAAACAGCATTCAAAACAATGCTGTGTTCTGGTATAAATGTGTGTAACCTACATTTGATGGTATTTTGACCATGAGAACTCGTGAAGAGCTTAAAAATATGTAAAGGAGTCAGAAGCAGTGGCAGGAATCCCCCATCACACACACACACACACACGAAGATTTGCTGTGAGGCGCAGCTCTGATGCCTGTGAACCGTGAAGGGCAACCGGGACTATGATGAGAAAAACAGGTTTGCTTGAGCATTCTGTCCTTTTATAGTCGCATCTTGTTGCATCATCGTTACATAATCTGGGTACGTGTTTCTTTTGAACCACACTAGAGTCCGTTTGGAAGACCCATCGTTTCAGCATCTCGGTTCACTTACTTGATGCGCAACATGGTTCTGATGGCAGCGTTCACACTTACTCAAATGAACCGCACTTACAGAGCAATCGCAAAAGAGTTCATTTTAATTCAACTAAACATGGCAAGTATGAACACGCCCTTAACTGTGCATTCACACTGGATGCGAATAGCATGTCAAATTTGCATCTACCACGTCTAGTTTGATGCTTGACCACTTTGTGTTAATATGCGCGTCAAGAGTGAAACTGACGCACGTAAAAACAATAGTTTGAAGCGAAATTTCCACAGCGTCAGAATCGAATACTTCCGCCTGTCCCCGCGTTCAGTTTGATGACCTGTGGTCATTTCATGTTCTGCAGTGAGGATCTAAAATTGCGCAATTTACGGTATAGTGTGTGTGGACAGGCGCTGATACCTGATCAACTGCAGGTTTGGTACATAACACACACACTGCGGTTTCACATCAAGCGCTTGGCCATGGTGCTATTAACGCCACGTTCGCAAATGCAGTGTGCAAGGACCTTTAGTCTCTGACAATTTCGTTTTACAGAAGAAACCAATGTGGGCTGAGAAACACTGGGACCAGCATTGTGCAGCAAATCCATTTAATCCACAGCTTGGTGGTCAGAGAGACTGAAAGTGGGAGGAACAGTTGCTGCAGGTTTTCTTTGCTCGGCTCTTGAGGCTTGCTGCCAGAACCCCGGGAAGCCTCGAACGCGAACCGCTTCTTGATCCGTGTTGTCTACACGAGGAAGGCTTTCGTCTCTCACAGCGGGGCCACTTCTCTCGGTCAAAGGACAGCGTTACAGCTCCACTCTTTCAGACTCAACAAGGAGAAACCATACAGTGTACAAAACAGTTGGGTATGCCAAGGAATACAGCAATATTGGGGCAAGGCTTCAGCCAAAACACACTTGATTCTTCTTAGCGAAAACGGCACCCTAGGGTTCTGGCTAACGCCGCCAGGTGTGCTCGTGATTTGTTGATTTTTTTTTGCATTTGGTTCTGACGAGAGAATCGGGGTCCCCATCCCTCATGTTAGCCTGCAAGTATCTGGCAGGATAATATTCCCTGGAGATCGGCACATTACTGTCAGAGCCATTCACAAGTCAAGTCAAGTCATCTATACTGCGCTTTAACACTATAGAGTTTCACAGCAGAATAAAGTTATTGTCCAGATAAAGTTAGTTCTGATTGATTCACTTCCGTTGTAAAGATCATTAGTTCTTAACTTAAAGGAGTAGTTCACTTTAAAAAAAAATCTTTTGCTGATTATTGACTCGCCCCTATGTCATCCAAGATGTCCATGTCTTTCTTTCTTCAGTCGAAAAGAAATTAAGGTTTTTGATGAAAACATTCCAGGATTTTCTCCATATAATGGACTTCAATGGGAACCAAACGGTCCAAATAAGAGTTTCAGTGCAAACTGTTCAAAGCGCTTTAAAAGATTCCAGACGATAAATAAGGGTCTTATCTAGCGAAATGATCACTCATTTAAAAAAATAAATAAAACATTTAAGTTTTATAAGCTCAAATGCTCCCCTTGCTCTGTTCGTGACTCTCCTGTTCGAACTTGTTGAACGAAATGACTCGAAAAAAGATTCGTTCATTTTGATGACTGTATTCAAATTAATCACACAAGGTGATTTACTGAAGGTTTGTGCTCGTCAATGTTTTAGTGTTTGCGCCATCATTTACCGCCCAGAAAAAGCAGGTCTTGAACCAGACGCTAGATCGCGTTACTCATGGAAATGATTTGACTGCATCTGAGTCCCTGTTTCAGTGAATCGGCCCTCAAGTGTGATGACCAGCGAGTCACTTTACGAGTCTTGCACAATAATAAGTCAGTAACAACGCACCGATGTTGGCTGGCTTACGAAAGGGCAATCAAGTAATTCCCGATCCTATCACTCAATCTGCGCTTTGGCTAATTCTCCAGCTCTTGCCATCTCGGCTATGGTGAGAACTTGGAGCGCACTCAAGTTTCCAGTCTTGCTATCAAATGCGTGCGGTCTGTCATTTCCCTCGAAGGGAGAACAGCTTTGTACTGTATGTTATTACTGAGACATACTCTGATGGAAACAGAGAAATCTATTAACCAGTTTTATACAATCCAGATAGCCGAAGAGACAGTAAGTTGTAAGCATATGTTGTGTAGCAAACACTGTGACTATCCACTTTAGGAGGAATTGATGATATTGCTTCATTTTAAACTGGCTTTTTAAATTTATTATATTGTTTTCTGAGGTCAACTTATGACGTTCGCTTGGTTTTTACATTCAAAAACATCTAAATGAATAAATAATAGGCTATTTTGTACCCAAGTTTTGAGCCTAGCTGAAAAACGTTCGGGTTTTTATGGGCGTCTAGCACTGAAGACTTGGAAGTAAACGCCCACTGCTGTGAGTGAATAACAGTTTTGCATATTATAATGAGTTTAACTCACTCATGAGGGAAATTGTTTTGAAAACGTCCAGTGTTGTAAAATGGCGACCGGAATGATTCGCTCATACATGTTGGACCCAGAGTCCTTGTGTTGCACAATTCCTGTCGGATCCAATATAGACGACACAGCACTGTTCTCTACTCTTAATTGGTCTGCAAATCCAGTAGTTTACAAAACAATCCTCAGTGAAATAAAGCGAACAGACGGACAATGTTTTACCTCATCAGCTGGAACATCATTAAAAATAAAGTTTATCCATGCAGCTCTATTGGAATCCACAGGAAGCTGATGCAGCGACTGTCTTCTTCCACAATTTTCTGTATTGCTTGGTAGCTGGATCCGGTTTGTCATCACGAGGTAGGCATCTATGTTATTTTTCTATGCGTGTAATGCGCGAAATCGGTGGGCGGGGCTAAACCGGCCGTGTTGAAGTAGACGTTGATCTTCTTCTGCGGGGGTGGTGTTTTATCCGCTTTAAACTTTGAAAAACAAGTCGTTTGCTGAGCCTGGTGTCAATGAAAGCCTATATTGGACTAACAAGGACGTTTTCAGTTCTGGAAACTTATAGGATATCCTTATAATATGATGACATCTTAGATGTCAAAAGCTCAAAGAAAAATTGACTTCTCAGTTCATCACCCATTTCAAGGGGTAGTTCACCCAAAAAAAGGAAAATTCTGTCATTGATTACCCTCATGTCGTTCCAAACCCGTTCATTTTTGATGATGCCCCTCCATTGACAGCTACGCAACTACTACTTTATAGCTTTAACATGTTTGGAAAGATCAGAAAGTTTGTGTAATGCCTGGTTCAGATTACACGATTTTAGCCCAAGCGGGTGTGGTTGTGCTTCGGTTTATGTTCGCTAATCAAAGTTTTTAAGTGAATAAAAGCCTAAATTAAATCTCTTCCTCATATGAAGCGAGTCTCTTCAGAAAATTTGGACCACACCGTTCAGTTCATTTGAATTAGTTTTACAAACTCTTTTTGAATTTTTTGAAGCATCAAAATGGTAGTTGCGTAGCTGTCAATGGAGCGAAAGATATCGCTCAGATTTCATCAAAAAGTTCTTTGAGAGTCTGGGATCAACATGAGGACGAGAGTAATCACTGACAGTTTCATTTCTGGGAGTGAACATTGTGTCGTTATTGTACTCCAAACATGCATGTTTTTTATTCTGCAGAAAACAAAAGACGATAATAAGTAAATATCCAGTTGTGTGAGTGAGTTTATACTATAGCAACATCAGCCCAGTTTTCAGCACTGCTGTAGTGAAACTGTGGTCGCTGAAGTTGCTTTTCATGCCTTTATTAGTCGGAGTCTCGGCATTTAATGGCGCTTTGCTTCCGGATCCCACATTGATCTTTGGGGACGCTTGAGCTTGCAAACACACACAGAAGTCCACGGCAGGCACCGCAGTGTTCTTTATAAAGTGCATTTATGCATCTTTCTACACAATAAATGCACTTTCTTTGATATTCTGTGACGTAATGAATGGCGTTCAGACATCTACAACACTGAAGTGTCCAAATACTTTTTAGAGCCGCTGTATTTGTAAACATGTGGCCACAAAAGCAGGGATGGTAATGTGTGTGTGTGTGTGTGTGTGTGTGTGGTGTCGGTCCCTGGCTCTGATGTGGCTCTGGAGTCACTCATATTTAGGTTATCTCTGTTTCTTTCTGTAATCTCAAAGCTTCTATCTCTTCATTGTGACTCTCTGTGTGTTTTCCCTCTGACTCTTTTGTCTCTCTGTAGATCCAGGATGAATTGGACTGATTGCATCTCTTTCTCTTTCATCATCACAGACTCAAAGATCCGAGAAGTGCGTCCTTCCACTGCAGTTCCTTCTGTTGTTTCTGTTCTGAACTTCTCTTTAAGACTTGAGTATAGTAGAGAATAGACCTCAACCCAATGGATTCTTAACCCTCTGCTGCTCTTCGGTCACTTTAGACCGGGAAATTTATGTTTAGTTTTTTATAATTGTTTTCTTCATCCGAATGGTACGGAAATTAGGAAAGGTTTTGTCACTTGCTGCGTGAACACACACACATATATTATGGATATGAGTTGAACAGGTTAAATGGTCCTCAAAAAAATAGTCACACTTGTGCTCCTCTCGAATCAAAAAAGAGCACATTAGAAATGAATAGGAGACGAATTTCCTCTAGTGGAAGTGTTCGGATACTGCAGCCGAAACAACATCGCACTGATCGCTCATTTTTTGAGATATCAACCTCAAATTTGGAACACAACTTGTTTAGATAAATGGCTTTGATTTTCTTGCAGTTTTAGAGTAAAATCGTGGTTTTGAAAATATATATTTGTTTTTTTTTTAATACTTTATTTTCAGCTTTTTGAAAATATATATTTCATATAAAAATTGAAAATAGTATTTTGGTGCATTTGTCATATCAATAAACGTAAAAATCTGTAACTTTTTTCACTTCAGCTTCTGCCAAGTGTCATCTTTGAGAGAGAAAAAGCATTCAGAGATTTACCACAGTTTAAGTTGGAAATTTAGTTTCATGCTCAAAAGAGAATAAACGGATTATAAATACAGCGTAAATATAATTTAAAATCCCCTAAAAATACAAAATATTAAATAAAAAACATTATTAAACTAAATTATAGTACATTAATTTAATTTAAATAAATAAAAATATTTTTTTAAATATAATCAGGTTTAATATATCAAGTGTTTAGGACATTAAGTTCTGTGTGTGTACTTTCTCTCTTTAAGACTTGAGTATAGTAAGAATAGCTGTCAACCCACTGAATTCTTAATTTATAAAGTGTTTAAGACAATAAAGGCTGAACAAAAGGAGACTTCCAGAGAAAGGTACATTGTAAATCTCAGAAGGGTACGATCTAAACTTCTGAATACACACTGTCCAAATTGTACATTTTCTTCCAGGAACAGTACAGCTGTGTGTCTCTGCATCTGAACAGATGTTGGCGTGTCTCAACATGTCAAAGACCCCAGGCCCCCTAGTGGACGCATGGGGGAAATCACTTTAACTTGTGGCAAACCCATCCAACCCATACAGCTGAATAATTCACAGGACCTTTGCTAAGATCAGATCTTATTTTTCTAGGAAAATGAACCCTGAAATGACAAACATGAGCTCCAGGCATGCACTGACTTAAAATCTGAAATACAATTCTGACATTGAATGTGAATGAGCCGTAACTCCCCGGTCCACCTTAAGAGCCTGCAGGGCTGCTGTACTTCACAGCGGTCTATAGATGGCAGTGTGAGACCGTTCAAAGGGGCATTTTCAGAGGACTTGTGTGGCTGAGGGGCGGGTCTACATTTAAGGTGGACTGGAGAAGTTTGGAGACGAGCTTCTCAGAGTAAATTCAAGTAATAAATACACTGATTTGAGGCCAGTGTCATTGGTGAACACTTATTCACAGCATCCTTGCACATATTTAAGCATTTATGTGTGTTTTATGAGGACAGTGTTTCATAATATGTGGTTGACATGATGCATTACTGTGACCTAAACAACAAAGTTGCTGAAAACTAAGAGTGTAGTTAGTGTGTTTGCTTGGCTAAAGTTTGAACAAGTAAATCTCCATCGAGGACACATTTAAAGTCAAAAGTTATTGATTCTCTAAAGAAAATAAGTTAAAAAAAGAAAAAAAGGGGAACACTTCAAAATAAGGTGTATTCACTAACATGAACTAACAATGATCAATACATTTGTTACAGTATTTTCATTAATTTTAGTTAATAAAACCCCAGCTGTTCATTGTTTGATCATGTTAGTTCAGTGCATGAACTAATGTTAACATATAAACAAAACGTATTAATAAATGTTGAAATTAATATTAACAAAGATTAATAAATGCTGAAGATTATTTTATTGTAAAGTGTTGCCAAAAATGTGTGTGTTGAATGCAACAGTGATGTGAGTTCTATGTTCCTACTTTGACATTGTTTGCGAGTAAAGTGTATTTGTTTTTGTCTACATTAATATTGTAAATCTGTGTAGATGTGTGTGTGTGTTGTGTGTGTGTCAGGCTGTGTCCCGACCCGGATCGTGCAGGCTGACACAGTAAAGTAGATTAGCGTTTCTCTCTCTGTGAGCGCCGACTTCCACCGCCAACAGATTAATGGTACATTAGCGTTACAGCACCAGAGCCACTTACTGAAGCTCTCGAGTACACGAACACAGAAGCTTCTAGCCATCGAGATGTTCCTCAGTGTGGCCACAGGGGGCGCTGTGGAGGGCACTAACACAAACTGCCCATCAAGTAGCTATTGGACATTAAGATTGTGACGGATATGATTGGTTTTATTGAAGAGATTAATTTTAGATAGGGTGACTTTATAGATATGGATGTATGTGTATTTGTCTATTTTACTTTTTGGGGGTTTGTCATGAAAATGTCTAGTTAAAAAATCAAATACCACCAATTATTGGAAATAAGTTATTTCTTAAGTTATTACAACTTTATTGTGGTATCCTTGACAAATAAGTTTTACTATAATTGCTACTGTATTGCTACTTTTATGTCAAATAAATTCAACTCAACTCAAACATTAACTCACCTTAACTCAACTCAAACTTAACTCACCTCAACGCAACTCAACTTTAACTCAACTAAACTCACCTCAACTCACCTCAACCTTAACTCAACTCAACCTTAACTCAACTCAACTCAACTCAACCTTAACTCAACTCACCTCAACTCACCTCAACTCAACTCAACTCAACTCAACTTTAACTCAACTAAACTCACCTCAACTCACCTCAACCTTAACTCAACTCAACCTTAACTCAACTCAACTTTAACTCAACTAAACTCAACTCAACTCACCTCAACTCACCTCAACTCAACTAAACTCAACTCAACTTTAACTCAACTAAACTCACCTCAACCTTAACTCAACTCAACCTTAACTCAACTAGACTCAATTTAACTCAACTAAACTCACCTCAACTCACCTCAACTCAACTCAACTCAACCTTAACTCAACTCAACTCAACTCAACTCTCCTCAACTCAATTCAACTCTCCTCAACTCAACTCAATTCAACTCTCCTCAACTCAACTCACCTCACCTCAACTCAACTCAACCTTAACTCAACTCACCTCAACTCAACTCACCTCAACTCAACCTCAACTCAACTCAACTTTAACTCAACTCAACTCACCTCAACTCACCTCAACTCTTAACTCAACTCAACCTTAACTCAACTCAACTTTAACTCAACTAAACTCACCTCAACTCACCTCAACTCTAACTCAACTCAACTCAACTAACTCTAACTCAACTAAACTCACCTCAACTCAACTCAATCCTAACTCAACTCAACCTTAACTCAACTAACTCAACTTTAACTCAACTCAAACTCAACTCTCAACTCAACTCAACTCAACTCAACCTCAACTCAACTCAACTCAACTCTCCTCAACTCAATTCAACTCTCCTCAACTCAACTCAATTCAACTCTCCTCAACTCAACTCACCTCAACTCAACTCAACCTTAACTCAACTCAACTGAACCTTAACTCACCTCAACTCAGGTCAACTCAACTCAACCTTAACTCAACTCAACTCTACCTTAACTCAACTCAGGTCAACTCAACTCAACCTTAACTCACCTCAACTCTCCTCAATTAAACTCAACTGAACCTTAACTCACCTCAACTAAACTCAACTGAAACTTAACTCAACTTAACTCTTCTAGTTCTTCAGCTCTGCTGTCACCCCAGCTAACAAACACACGTATGTTCTCAGAATGTTTTGCTAAAGTTTCTATAAAGGCATTGAAAAGGTTATTTCTAAACGACCAGTTCTATTTGTTCTTGGTTGTGTGAACATTAGAGAAAACATTAAGGGGATTTTGCATTTTACCATTTGCATTGACATCAACATTTGAAGGAAACTCTATCCTCCCCTTTACATGTTACATTGCATTTGTGCATTTAGCAGACGCTTTTATCCATTGCATTTCAAGCTACACATTCACATCCTCATCAGTCCTCAGTATCTTTAGTACTAAGGTTTGTTACAGGTACCATAACACAACAGGTTAAATACAGTATCATACAGTACGGTGGAGATTAGCAGCGGACAGACCTGCGGAGAACATGTTTCTGCTGTAACAAGCCATCGTGTGTGATTATGAGTTTAATGTGTCCCAGAATGAGTTTATAAGGTGCCGAGTGACGCATTTGGCAGAAGAACGGCAGTGTTTCACAGCTCAATGGTTTATTATTGCTACTACATCGTTCCAGCACAAGAGATCTCAACAACGTCTCAAATATGCCATTAATATTTAACTCTATGCTCTTATAGTAAGACAAGTAGTGATTTATTTAAACTATATATATACACACACATACATATATATATAATGATTACAGTATTATTATTTCATAAAGAAAGCACATATATATGTTATTGTGAGATTGATGTATTTGGGTGATTATTGAAAGTCCAGTTATTGATTCCAAATGTGTTTGCGCTCTAGGTTTTTATTTCTGGTGTTCTCTCGAGTGTGTGCTTCAGTGTGTCTGTCTGAGAGTGTTTGCGCTCTCATTTAGAGAGTGTATTGGTCCATGTGTGTTTGTGTGACATTTACCCTCTGACCCCTGCTGAGTTTGAGGTTGTGTCCGTGGAAACCATGCTGTGTGTCTGGAGCCGGTCGTCAGGGACTGTGTGATTACAGAGGGAAACGCGGCAACAGTAACTAGGAAGAAAAACAGGGAGACCGGCTGATTCACCTCGATACACAGGATCACACAATCCATGACTAAACACACTCGCACACACACACATACCAGCGTCTCTCTCTCACACACACACACACTTCACCAGCATCTCTCACTATAAATTTTCTACTACATTTTACATTTGAAATGTCACGAGTTCCTGACCCCAGTCTTCTGAATGGTAGTGTAGATATTCAGTTTATTTCTGTAAGTTCGGCCTAAAGAGCCGCAGGAAACAAGAGAATTGAAAAGGGGATAAAAATAAATCCCGGATAAATTTTACAGCAGGAAGTGAATGCACAGATCGGGGAAGAGTTTGGGATCATCGGCCCTTCCTGGTTAATATTATCATGTCATTTATAACCGACCGTCAGGATATGAGGCGCTTCCTCGTCGTCTTCCTTCTGTTTACAATGCGACTATATCCATATCTCCATGTATCCAGATCACAGCAATAAGAAGAGGAACCGGACGGGGAAGTTCCGGGACATAAGTCAAAGTTCACTGGGAACCACCTTCATTTCCACTAAACAACTACATCACAGTATTACATCTATGATATTACTGATGAATGATTGCTCATATGAAGCTGATGAAGTAATAAAGCATTACGAAAGTCATCAGTCCCACATTCAGTAATCTGATTTCTTATTCCTCAATTTAAAGGGACTTCCCTTAATCTCATTACAGTGACTCTTTGTTTACATTAACGCTAATAAACAATTTTAAAAATGATTGTTTAATCCAAAAGGATCAGTTTGATCTGAAATGTGGGAATATGAAGCTCAGCATCTTGACTCATGAATATTCATGTAAAGCAGCCGCCAGACATACTTTCTCTTTGCCAATAAAACTCTTTGGCAGAGACTTCTGCTCCGTTTTAAAGTCATTTTAATGTTCTTTGCGCTGCTGCCAGTCAAATTAAACTCTTAAAGTATAATGATTTTTTTCCTAAAAAGTGGTTGCAGGCGTTTTATTCCTGTCTAGTCGCTGTTGTATTATATTCTGGCCTCTAGATCAGGCTATATCCACTCCACGTGAAGCTAATGTTGGTTAATTTCATGTGTGTTTATAGGTATCCGAGTAGATTTTAGCATGTTGCTATGCAGTTGCTAGGATGTTGCACAGATGATTTTAAGATTTCTCTGGGATTACAATGCAGTTTCTAGGGAGTTGCTAGGTGGTTGTTAGGTGGTTTCTAAGGTATTTTGTGTAGTTTTGAGGGAGTTGTTGGGAGGCTATGGAGTTCTAGGTGGTTTATAGTGTGTTTTGAGTGATTGCATGTTGCAAGTTAGTTTCTAATACAATTTGAATGGTTTCTAGAGAGTTGCTAAGGAGTTTCTAGGGCATTGCTAAGGAGTTGTGAAGGAGTTTACTTGTGTGCTTTTGCCATGCAATTTCTAAGGAGTTGCTAGGAAGTTTCTAAGGGTGTTTTGGGAAGTTTCTCAGGCATTACAATACAGTTGTTAGGGAGTTGCTAGGTTGTTGTTAGGTGGTTCCTAGGGTGTTTTATGCAGTTTTTAGGGAGTTGTTTCAGGGAGGGGTTTCTTGGGTTTTCTAAAGGGGTTGCTTGCGTACTGATAGGTGAGTGCTAATAGCATCTGGGTCGTTTCTAAGGTGTTTTTTGGCTCTTTTTAGGGACTTGCTACGTGGTTTCTAGGGTGTTGCACCTATAGAGTTGCTAGGTTGTTGGTAAGGTTTTCTGAATGGTTGTTTGGGCATTGCTATGTGGTTGCTAGGGTGTTCTCGTGGTTTATTGGCTGTCTTCCTGAGTAGTTATTGCTAAGTGGTTTATACATTTATGGTGTTTTGTGTGATTTCTGAAGTGTTTCTATGCAGTTGCTAGGGTTTTCTGGGTGAATTCTAGAATGTTGTGAGTAGTTCTGCATTGTTAGCTGGTTTCTAGGGCATTACTAGATGGTTTCTAGGGGTTTTTGTTGCAGTTTCAAGGATAATGCAATGCTGTTGCTAGGAAGTGTCTATGGTGTTTTTGTGGTTTCTAATGTGTTGCTAGGTGGTTTCTAGGGTGTTCTGGATGAATTCTAGAGTGTATTGAGTAGTTCTGCATTACTAGGTGGTTTCTAATGATTTTGTGGTTGTCTAAGATGTTGCTATGCAGTTGTCAGGAGGTTTTTATGGTGTTTGTGTGGTTTCTAAAGGCGTTACTAGGGGGTTTTGTGCGGTTTCTAAGACAATGCTATGCAGTTGCGAGGAAGTGTCTATGGTGTTTGTATGGTTTCTAAGGTGTTGCTAGGTGGTTTCTAGGGTGTTCTAAATGAATTCTAGAGTGTCGTGAGTAGTTCTGCATTGCTAGGTGGTTTCTAAGGTTTTTGTGGTTTCAAGGATGTTGCTATGTAGTTGTCAGGAGGTTTTATGGTTTCTATGGCGTTACTAGGGGGTTTTGTGTGGTTTCTAGGATAATGCTATGCAGTTGCTCAGTTCTGCATTACTAGGTGGTTTCTATGTTTTGTGGTTTCTAGGAGGTTTTATGCTGTATTTGCTATGCATTTACTAGATGGTATATATAGCGCTTGTGTGGTTTCTAAGGTGTTGCTATGTAGTTGCTAGGTTGTTTCTAGTGCAATTGCTAGGCTGTCCTGGGTGTTTTCTTCCTGTCTTCCTTCTTTAATATGCATCTGTCAGATATTTTTCACCCGTTTTCTGGTCCAGCGGGTGAAAATGCTGCATCTGATCACTAGTGAAGAAACAGCACACACTGTCCTCAACAACACACACAAATTGAGAAATCATTCATGTCTGGACACCATATCAAGCAGGTCTTGTAGGATATCCTGGCCATCTCAAACTGTATTTTTTATCTCTTGTCTCTCAATCGACAGACCACACAGACTTGACAAAAACCCCAATCTCTCCTTCCACTCGTCAGTCGGGATCATCTTCTTCATCCGTCTCCAGCAACACCTCACACAACACACACACACCATTGTCCTCAACCCCTATTGTCAGACGGAGATAGAGACACGGGATGCTAGAGAGCTCAAACTCAAGCGCCCTATTGTCTTCGGGTACATGTTCCTCTCACTGGATGTGCTGAAGGGTATTTCAGTCACTCAAGCGTTTCCTTGCTGTAAGCCAAGAGATGACAGCCTGTCATAGCTGATAATAATGGATGGTTTGTCGATCTGACGCCAGCGGCCCATAACTCTGTGTGGTCTCGTCTACAGCTCGCTCTCAATGAGGGCTTTGTCTTGCTGGGAAAGACAGTACGAGGAACATGTTGAAGGGCACGTTTGAGAGTCTATGAGAAAGATAATTGCAGTGATTGTTATTTTCATGTTCTGGAATGATCATGAGCGTGGATTTAGATGCACTAGATGCAAACTAAAGAGACTTCTGAATAATCTTGATCGTAGAGTATAAAATGCTTATGCCAAAATAATTTGAGAAGAAAAATTGCATTATTTAATTTTATGAATGAAACACTTTATTTTAAGGTGTCATTGTTACAGTGCAATTATACATTTAATTAATTAACTACATGTTCTTACTATATAGGGTTGGGGTTGAGGGTTTGGTTGAGGGTTAGTTGCATGTAATTATGCATGAAAAATATATATACTTGCATACAGTCCCAACACCAGGTTCATCACTGGGCTTTATCGCAGTAATTGTGGAGTAAATGAGTAAGAAACAGTTCGCAGAACTTTACATTTGGTCAAATATTAACAGTTCACTAATAGTTGTTCATTTGCTCTTGGACAGAATGACTAAAACAATCACTGTTCTGACTATGTGTCTCTGGGTTCAAATCGCACTGAAGCACACTTAAGTAGATAAATACAATTTAAATAAAATATTCTATTGTATTTTTTTCATTAAGGTAAAACGGTAAGTACTGTACACAGATATAGACAGACTCTTTCTAAACGACACTGAAAGATGTTCTTCATTGGCTGCCAAGTTTTATAGTAGAAAGGTGAAAACATTTTTAAATCTGTGCGACCTCACTAGAGAAAACAGAGAGAAAAGACTGTTGTATTCCCTTTTGCCAAATAGGAAAACTTCAACACCCATAATGCACTGGGCACATCACTGTCACAGGCCACACCCACCAGTCTGCCATGGATACGCCTACCAGAGTCAAATACAGCCTCACTTTAGTAGGAAATATTTCTTAGCAAACTTGAGTGGCCGTTCTGTCAGTTCAAAATGGTAAGTAAGAACCCAGACAGCAACATAGTGTCGGCACAGACCCGGGCCACATCTGGCACATGTAGATTCAACCGAAAGTGGGCAGACACTGTGTTGCAGTCTGGGAAAGCTGTTGCCATTGTGTTCCTTTTTTACCATAATGCTGTTTAAAGAATAGACATAGTACAATACAACCATTACAACGACTGCTCTATTAATAACCCTCTTCCGATCTTATGGTGTGTGAGCGGGAATACAGACACGCGGAAGTATGAACGGTACTTTTTATGCGGTTAAGTCCATCTTTTAATGCCCTTCCCTCAGATGTACATCAATGCTAATGCTGATAAGCGCCCACTACTGGCCGAACCCATGAAACGCCAGAACAGTCCCAATGGGATTGATTTATTATTTACAGATTTTTCACTTTATAAATTTGTTTTACGCACCGTTCTATATGTACAGGTGAAACCCCAAAAATTAGAATATCGTGCAAAAGTTAATTTATTTTAGTAATTCTACTTAAAGGTGAAACTAATATATTATATAGACTCATTAAATGCAAAGTGAGAGATTTCAAGCCTTTATTTGTTATAATTGTGATGATTATGACTTACAGATATGAAAACCTTTTCACAATATTCTACTTTTGAATTTGGGTTTTTCATAAGCTGTAATCCATAATCATCAAAATTATTACAAGTAAATATCTCACTTTGCATGTAAAGAGTCTATATAATATATGAGTTTCACCTTTTAAAGAATTACTGAAATAAATGAACTTTTGCCTGGACTGTTGGAGAGAATATTTAAAAAATACAGCAATGGAAATGATAAGAATACAATATAACTGTGTAAAAAACTGGCGTCTTGTGAAACGTTAGAGGAGGGAAGAGAAGGCAGATAAGGAATTCTTGTGGACATGAAGAGGCTTTAAAAGCACAGCTTTCGTCCAGTTCTCCGTCATCTCCGGCCGTTAAGTGCCTGATAAAGACGATCCTCTCTTTTCAACCATACGGCTGTCATTATCCTGGAGTTTATTTACTACCACAGCTTAATGTGTAACTACACAGACCTGACTCACAGCACTATAAATTAATAAATCAATCATGTTAAAGGAGTCAGACAACGTCTGACAGACTGACTGAGGCTGGAAATGTATAATAATGAGTCTGACAAGAAGGAACGCGTCTGATAATTGAAAAAAAATCTGGATTCAGATTTTTTGAATTCCTTCATTCAAATTGACCTAGATCACAGATGATATTTGATTAGTATATGGATTAATAAACTACAGCTGATAAATACAACAAAGAACACATTACACTATCAACTTCTGAACTAACTTGGAGTGTCTTAATAAAGAAACAAACACATTTAACTCTATTAGATGACTCAGTCCACAACTTGTGCCATGTATTATGTACATACGCATTATGGTATGAATGATGTAACATTTTGATACTGGATAAAAGTAACTTTATATCTACATAGACTTGCAGTTATAAGAGATTTAGGTTTAGTCTTTTTGCTTAATATCTGCTAATACTCTAATGATGCAGTTGTAAAGTTATTTGTAGTATGACCAGTAAATGAACAAATCTTTTTTCGAGTCATTTGGTTCATTCAACGAACAAAATGAACGAATTGACTCGGGAAAAGATTCATTCATTTTGATGAACGAGTTTGAACAGGAGAGTCACGAACGCGCATCACAGAACAGAGCAAGGCGAGCATTTGAGCTTATAAAACTTAAACTTTGTTATTTATTTATTAAATGAGTGATCGTTTTGCTTGATAAGACCCTTATTCATCATCTGAATTCGTTTGCATTGAAACTGTCTTTTGGATCTTGAACCGTTTGGTTCCCATTGAAGTCCATTATATGGAGAAAAGTAAACATAATTTCTTAATTTATCTCTGTAAGGAAACCTCATTGTTTAACTGGCGACTCTGCCGTCTCTGACGACGACATCACTTCCTGTTGGCCACCGTAACTTCCGTTGGGTGCGATTCACAACCTCAACACTAGAGACCGCTAAAAACTACACACTGCACCTTTAATATACAAAAAGCTACATTTTTCTCTCAGAGTCTTTGATTATCCATCAATCAGCTTTCGGGAGTTTTAGTGACTTCATTACGTCACGGGACTGAATCTCACTCGACCTGCTTCTCCAGCTCGTCTGTCGACACGCGGTGTGTATCAGGCCCCTGACGGGCTCTCCGACTGACGACTGAAGGCCCTCGAGCGCTCCAGCACAAACGGGCCCTTCATCAGATCCCCGGGACACCTGACAGGACAGACGTGACGTTCCCCATCAGAAACATGTCCAGTCGCAACACGAGACGTGCAGAACCACCACAGCCTCAACACACACGCTCAAACATGTCCAGCACACACACATGAACACACACCATCACGGGAAGGGGAATGAGAACAGCGAAATCAGAACGGCATCATCACTCCAGTCTTCAGTGTCACATGACCCTTCAGAAATCACTCTAATATGAGGATCTGATGATTAATAATCACATTTATGATTATTATCAGTGTTGTGGAAACTGTGATGCACATTAAAAGTCTGGGGGACACAAGATTAAAGGATCATGTGACACTGAAGACTGGAGTAATGATCACAGGAATAAATTACACTTTACTGTATATTCACATAGACAACAGATGATTTACACTGGAGCAATATTTTACTGGATCAAATAAATGCAGCACTCAAAATCATTAAAAAAATCTTACAGACCCCAAACTTTTAAACGCTATTGTTACTTTGCATTTTATTTCTTGACTCTGCGGGCTTCCGTAGCACTGTGAGAAAATGCAGATTTGATTTTAAGAACTAAAACAAGAAGCAAATATGGTGAAAATCAGTCGTTTCAGTTTTTTAAAGACACTTGTGTTCTCATGCCCGCAGCGACTGACAGTATCAGAGACCACATAGAGTTTCATGCACGAGTGTTTCTTAAACCTTTCAATCAGGACAGCGGATCGTTCTCATGTGAAATGAGTTTTTGATGAGACCTTTCAAATATGAGACAGATCCAACAAACCCTGCAGCGAGTCCTCCGGCGGCGTAACACAGAGGATGATCCACTAAACCACGGATATCTGAGCGTCTCCCAGAACATCTCTGTCACTGGAGCTTCTGGAGAACTGTGTTATCTCCACATCACACCTCAGATCTCAAGAATCAGTTGTGCGATTGTCACTTACAAACACACAAAGTCTGACGAAAATGTCTGTTCAGCTTTAAAGCAGATTTGAAATCGTTTGAACTCATAGAATCTTCATGATACAATGTAACAAAAACCCAACAGGATTTGGTGGGAATGAGCTTGTTACATGTTACACTCAAGGTTCCCAACGATTATGAGGCGAAATGGACTAAACAGGACATTTGAATGTAGTTTGTACATGAGTAATAAAGTGTGTGTGCTGAAGTGTGATCATGTTGGATAGTGTTGGCACATCTGTATATATGCACTTCATCATTATCTGACTCACTCTCTCCAACATCTGGAGCTCATAAGAGCCCAAAACACAACAAACAAACAAGCGTTTACAGAGCGATCTCAGACGCATCTGAGGCTGAAACAGCAATGTTTCTATTCATATTTGTCCTGTATATCTATATAAAGTCCGAATAAAACGGTGTGTGTTCTCACTGCTGGTGTGTGTTCTCACTGCTGGTGTGTGTTCTCACGTCTTCCTACACACTCTTCATCATGCAGAGGATTACCAGAAGGAGCCGAAGTAAAAACACTGTTTCCATCATGTTGTTCCTCATTACAGATGGTTTCTCTTTTGCAACAAACCCTGCAGCTGTGTGTGTGTGTGCGTGTGTGTGTGTGTGTGTGTGGAGAACCGTGAGCATCTGATGATACTTATTACAACATTCATTCTTCATCGTGATAGCAGTACTTGTGCTGATGATCTCTGAGACTGTGTGTGTGTGGGAGTGTGTGTGTGTGTGAGATAGAGAGCGTGAGAGAGTGTGTGAGTGAGAGAGAGAGAGAGAGAGAGAGAGAGAGAGAAAGGGAGAGTGTGTGAGTGAGTGAGAGAGAGAGCAGAAGGACGTGGCATGCAGTGTGTGTGTGTGTGTGTGTGTGTGTGTGTGTGTGTGGTGCTCAGCGTTCCCCACTGAACCTTTATACTGGGTCAAACTCGGTCCACAAACCCTCCTGAGGTAAACTCTCTGAACCCTGAAGCAGAGCCAGAAGAAGCCCGAAAGTCGAAACTTCCACCCGTCTGACCTCGAGTGTGACACGCGAGAGCGACCCTGTGACCCGGACAGCCGGACGGATCAAATGAGAACAAAACAGACACGTCTGTATATTTTATTGAGTATCATATTTGATACATCAGGCTCTTATGACTCATATCCTCTGATATAGTGAAAATAAAACAGAGTTTATTCAGAGGCTCAAAATCAGCAAATATGTGCAATCTGGTGCAGATGCTGATATTTATATGGACAGAAAAGTGTTGGTAAATCAATGAGATATTTATACAGCAGATTCTAGCATGCATATAAATATCAATATCTGCCATTGATACGTCTGAGTAAGATGATAGTTTAATGATCAAAGCTCTATAGTTTAAAACATATAATGCAGTGCAACATGATGATGATTGAGATGCTTGATGATCATATTTGATACTCGTAATTATAATAATGATGGATAATCAAGTGAAGTCGCTTCAGTCCAGTTGAAATATTACATATGCGTTTACTCCATGAAATCTGTGCAGACTTTAACACAGAAAGACACGAGCTGAAGGACGTTTGTGCTCAAGCTCTCGATCGCAGACAGAACGCATGTTTGCTGTTGTGTTTGTGAGAGACGAGTGTAAGTGATAAATGAATAAATACTGCACAGATAGCCTGACCGTGACGGATGTGGATGACCCCGACATACACCTGAACAAACACACCTCTCGTGTGAACACTAAACCTGCGACACACAGAAACATCACTTTCAGAAAACACCAGCATTATGATCTGGTTTACTCATAAACGAGAACAACTATTCACACTGGCCTATAATGAGCACAACGAGCTCTTAAATGCTGATTTACTGCATCACGGATTCAACAAACCTAATGTTTTCAGGCATTCAGGCAATGAAGATCTCCATCAGTATCATTTTCATCCATTTTAATATGTATTCATCTAAAATGACTAAATATACAGATGGGATTAAAACCTTGAAATCTTGAGGGATTTTACCAACTTTTTGACTATTTCCCAAAGACAATGCAAACATGCTTACCCTTAAAACTAGCAGCTTATGATCATTAATTTCTCTTCTTTTGGTGTCACATGGACTCCATCAGGACGAAGCGTAATATTTCAGATCCATCAGGACGAAGCGTAATATTTCAGATCCATCAGGACGAAGCGTAATATTTCAGATCCATCAGGACGGGTTCAATCGGATAAGACCGAGTTATTGTTCTTTCAGGGGACGTTCAGCACCAGGTTTTGGAATATTTCGCCCCTGACTTCCCTCATTCTGTCACTATTGAGCAGATCTCTGAGATTTTATGACACTTCTGATAGTTCAATAACCGCTTTCATGGCTTCTTCATTCGGCATGTGTTCAATCCATCCGAGATCCTTCCTCTGCAGATTCAGGAGGACACAAGATGACTCTTAACATCAACGACAAATCCAAATCAACAAATTTAGTGTCTGAAAAATTTATAAAAAGCTAATAACAAAACATTTGACTGGATTCAAATACATGTTCCTGGTCTTCGATCGTAAATAATTCATTATTATAACTATTTCAAATTAAAACTATAGTTTGTGCTCATATCACTTTTTTGGACAAACTTGTCAATCATCATGATGGATGAAGAACTTTTCAATCATCTTCATGGATGAAGAACTTGTCAATCATCTTGATGGAGTTCGAACTTGTCAATCATCTTGATGGAGTTCGAAGACTTGTCAATCATCTTGATGGAGTACGAACTTGTCAATCATCTTGATGGAGTTACCAAACTTGTGAATCATCTTGATGGAGTTCGCACTTGTCAATCATCTTGATGGAGTCGAACTTGTCAATCATCTTGATGGAGTTCGAACTTGTCAATCATCTTGATGGAGTGCAAGAGACTTGTCAATCATCTTGATGGAGTTCGAACTTGTCAATCATCTTAATGGAGTTCGAACTTGTCAATCATCTTGATGGAGTTCGAACTTGTCAATCATCATTTCGATGGAGTTTGAACTTGTCAGATCACTCTTGATGGAGGACGCACTTGCTCAATCATTCTTAATGAGCTCGAACTTGTCAATCATCTTGATGGAGTTCGAACTTGTCAATCATCTTGATGGAGTTCGAACTTGTCAATCATCTTAATGGAGTTCGAACTTGTCAATCATCTTGATGGAGGACGCACTTGTCAATCATCTTGATGGAGTTCGAACTTGTCAATCATCTTGATGGAGTTCGAAACTTGTTAATCATCTTGATGGAGTTCGAACTTGTCAATCATCTTGATGGAGTTCGAACTTGTCAATCATCTTGATGGAGTTCGAACTTGTCAATCATCTTGATGGAGTTCGAACTTGTCAATCATCTTGATGGAGTTCGAACTTGTCAATCATCTTGATGGAGGTCGAACTTGTCAATCATCTTGATGAGAGTTCAAACTTGTCAATCATCTTGATGGAGTTCGAACTTGTCAATCATCTTGATGAGATCCGAACTCTGTCAATCATCTTGATGGAGTTCGAACTTGTCAATCATCTCTGATGGAGACGGCACTTTGTCAGATCATCTTGATGGAGTGAAGAACGTGTCAAATCATCTTGATGGAGTTCGAACTTGTCAATCATCTTGATGGAGGTACGAACTTGTCAATCATCTTGATGGTAGCCAGAACTTGTCAATCATCTTGATGGAGTTTGAACTTGTCAGATCATCTTGATGGAGTTCGAACTTGTCATATCATCTTGATGGAGTTCGAACTTGTCAATCATCTTGATGGAGGACGCACTTGTCAATCATCTTAATGGAGTTCAGAACTTGTCAATCATCTTGATGGAGGATTCGCAACTTGGTCAAATCATCTTGATGGAGGACGCACTCTGATCAATCAGTCTTGATGGATGACGCACTTGTCAATCATCTTGATGGATTAAGAACGTGTCAATCATCTTGATGGAGTTCGGAACTTGTCAATCATGATGGAGGACGCACTTGTCAATCATCTTGATGGATGAAGAACTTGTCAATCATCTTGATGGAGGAGTATACATCACTAAACAAATGGTTCACAATAAGATCTATAACATGCATTTAAACATTTTTCATTTTCAGGTAATAATCAAGTAGCCAGAATCTTGTGATGTTTTCAGAGTCATTGCTGAAAGACAAGAGCATTGGATCGAGCGGGATAAGCCAGATGACCGTTTGGTGGCCCGTGTACATCTAACAAGGTTTCAGGCAATTAGCAAAGCCACGACAAAAGATTAGCGAGGATAAGAGGGCATCAAAGAGACCTCAGATGACCATCCCCAGCAGCACAGGCACTATATATAGAGTATGAGCTCTTTCAGCTCACAGAGCGTTTGATCCTTCGCTCTCAGACGTGATAAGACCCTGAACTCCCACAGGAACATGATGTTCTCCTGAAGGATTGAGGAGAGTACAATGAATCTGACAACCGAAGAGGTGTTTGCTTATCTTGTGCAAACCTGCGTGACGCTATCGGCACGTTCATCGGCCCGCTCTGGAGCTCTGTGTGCTCGCGGCCTTCGCTGGAGTGTGTAACGTCCAGGTGTTTCAGGCGCCGCTGGTGTAAAACACACTCGTCTGTCGAGAAACTTGTGCTTGTGGATCAGGACTGCATCATTAAACCTCTATAGAAACTTTATTTTACTGTATATAGCACCTTTAAAAAGCATCTCAAAGCGATTCACACGAATAGAAACATACCATTAAACAAACAAACATTACTGACAAAAAAAACTGAATAAAATAAAAAACATTATAAAAGCATGGCCGTTTTTTCAGAATGTTACATTTTTTTGTGTGTGTGATGGGCAACAATTAATCACATCCAAAATAAAAATTTGTGTTTGCATATTATATGTGTGTGTACTGTGTATGATTATTTTGTAGATATAAATACACACATATGCATGTATATATTTAAAAAATATTTTGTATACTGTATCATATTTAAATTAAATATACATATTTTATATGTTAATAAAACATTTTTCTTAAATATATACATATGTGTGTATTTATATTTACAAAATAATGATACACAGTACATACATATATATTATGTAAACACAAACTTTTATCTTGGATGCGATTAAACGTTGCCCCAGTGCTAATGACTATTTAAAAAAACATGCAAATGTTTAGAGAGACATTGTATTTTATTATTTTGCTAACATTACAATTAACATTGATAGGACATTTCCAGAAATCCTCAAACTGTGCTAATCCATAAATCAATGTGTGTTTATGAGATATAATAATATCAGGCAATGCCTCAGGTTATGATAAAACTAGAATATTATTCTGTATTGTGACATACATTATCGAAAAGAAAACACATAGGGCGGGGCTTGGTTCTGTGTATCGGTTGCTGATTGGATGTTAATGTGGGCGTGGTACTCATAAGCATATGCAAATGTGCGTGAGCTTGCAGGGCGGGGCTTAAGCACACTAAATGATTGGAGAATCCTGCATTTGTCAAAAGAGAATAAATATATAAATAAATGAAATTATTCACAATAAGATCTATAACATGCATTTAGAAAATAGAAAGGGCAGTTTTCATTTCATGCAACTTACAAATGTTTTATTTTTTTTTCTTAGTTATGCTTAAGTTGAGGGAACATTGCATTTTAACATTTAGCAAAAATGATGGGAACATTACTTTTGTAAAAAAAAAGTCTCATAAATGACATATCAATAACATGTTTGTTTGGAGAACATTATTACAACCTTTGAACAAACGTTTTATTAACGTTGCTGGGAAAAGTTCAGAGCGTTTGCCAAAGTTCCTGAAGCCCATCACAAACACACATTAGATATGATCTGTCTCACTGAATCAGAAGTGTGCGTACTTTATCTCCACTGGCACCTGTGAGAACGGTTCGCTCACACACACACACACACACACACACACACACACACACACACACGCACACACACACACACACACACACACAGAGGATGAGGAGCAGATCTGCAGTGGAGGTGAAAGGTAAGCGGAGCCGTAAATCACGTGTGTTTCTCCAGAAGGAGCGCATTTAAAAGCCATTAGTGACGGCGAGCCAGCTGCACATCAGCACAAGTCGTAAATTGTTTTATTGGATGAAGTTTCTGCAGAGAGATGAGCTCAGCAATACCGATTCCGGCACGTGTGCCGTTATAACCTGCGTTCACATCACAGTGATACTAAAGTGATTAATAACTCCACACACCATTATTAAACACACCAATCGTTCTCTGTGTGATTTGGAGAAAAGCATTGCTCAAAAGCATCTCCTCTGGACAGACAGAAATGAATAAAGAGTCGATGTGTAATCAAATTAAATTGTTAATTTTATAACTTGCACTCATGTGAGGCTTTATGCACCGGCACATCAGACGGATCCTCATACACACGTGTAAATATGAGTCTCTCTCGTGGAATATTTGTGTGTGTGTGTGTGTTTTATGGCCTGTTGACATTAGGCCTCCGCGCGTCTCTCCGGAGTCACAGCTGTGTTCAGATCTAACATGAGGCCCACCAACCTCGCGTCGCCACGGCAACTGACCACTCCTCTGATGAGGGCTGATTGGACGAGCTGCTCACACACACACGCACTCTCTCATACATACACACAAAAACTCATTCTGTATGATTTATAAGCTTTTGTTCCAATGGAGCTGGCTGGTCCCCACAATGTAATATAAACCTGCACATACACACGTATGCACTAACCTATGCGAACACACACACACACACACACTGATTTTACTACGGTAAGCGCGGTAGGTGTCTGCGTAATGACCCTTCACCGTATTAAACCGCTGTCGCGCATGGCCACGGCTGGCCGGCTGCTCTGTTTGCAGTAGTCGGTGTGTGTGTGTGTGTGGGTTAGGTGTGTGTGTGCATGTTAGAAATGTAAGGATTGTGTATGTTAGCGTTTCCTGGAGACACAGATCCCAGCGAGCCGGAAAACTCTCCCGCGCTTCACTAACGTCATCCGCCGAGGGTCTCGAGCAGGACAGGTGCGCAACACCTGCGGTCGACACACACCTCAAGTCTAAAGCCTGTACACACACAACACACATGCGCATATAGTCCATATAGTGACCCGAAGGTCCAGATATGAGTTTAAAAATGTAAAGTTTTTTCCTTGAAACAAAATGTCTTCATGCCTTTAAAATATCTCGTAATGTAACTCGACACCCTTGCCTCAGAATATGCAAATGAGCCCCGCCTCCACTCACTCACTGCAGAGATCCACTGGTTGATCTGATTGGTTACAAGGTGGTTTGTGACGTCAGAAACACCAGCGATTTAGTGTTTTTGAGACTGTCTTTGGTTCACTGCAGTTTTAAGGAGGAAATACTCAACATTAAACGCTGGATTTACACGACAGGCGGACTTTAACATTTAATGTTAAAAAGAGTTTTCAAATAGAAATTGTTGAAGTCTCTGAAATTGGAAATATGTAATCCAGTCCAGTAATTTGCATAAAATTAAAACATGCACTATTAAAGTTGATGTATGCCATTTCTGGAGTGTTTAAAGGTGTTTATTGACAGTATTTTTAGGTTTTAGGGCAGTATTCATTTGTCTGATCAATGATGGATGGGGAAAATGTTCAGGAGAGTGTGAGTGTGTGTGTGACGGCATCGCTGAGGAATCTGAGGTTATCGGCTGCGGATCGCCAGGAATCTCTGCTAATCTTCACAGGGAGGAAAACACACTTCTGTCCAAACACAACACACACCGCTCATCTCTAATATCAGGAGTGTAGACGACTGGAAGAACACACTGCGCACTAATGAGACTGAAACTCACTTTGTCTCCCTTAAATGAGGAACATTGTGTATTGTGCAGAAATAAAGCACCCTGTGTCACAAAAAGTTGCACTTCTGTCAATTTTTATATCTTCGCAATTCTGACTTTATATCTCGCAATTCTGACTTTATATCTTGGCAATTCTGACTTTATATCTCGCAATTCTGAACTTTATATCTTCACATATTTATCTGACTTTATATCTTTAATTTTGAATATCTCGAATTCTGACTTTATATCTCGCAATTCTGACTTTATATCTCGAAATTCTGACTATATCTCACAATTCTGACTTTATATCTCTCAATTCTGACTAAATCTTAAATTCTGACTTTAAATCATCGCAATTCTGACTTTAAATCTACGCAATTCTGACTTTATATCTCACAATTCTGACTTTATATCTCAATTCTGAATATCTTCGCAATTTGACTATATTCGAATTCTACTTATATCTCGCAATTCTGACTTTATAATTCTACTTTATTCTGATTCACTTATATCTGCAATTCTGACTTTATATCTACAATTCTACTTCGCATTATCAATCTGACTTTATATCTCACAATTCTGACTTTATATCTCACAATTCTGACTTTATATCTACACATTATTCTGACTTTATATCTGCAATTCTGACTTTATATCTCATTCTGAATATCTGAACTTTATATCTCGCAATTCTGACTTTATATCTTAAATTCTCGACTATACTCACAATTCTGACTTTATATCTAATTTTGTCTTGCAATTTGACTTTATATTGAATTCTGACTATATCTCGAAATTCTGACTTTATATTTACAATTCTGACTTTATATTGACAATTCTGACTTTATATCTCGCAATTCTGACTTTACATTCAATTCTGACTTATATCTTGCAATTTTAAATCACGCAATTCTGACTTTAAATCTACGCAATTCTGACTTTATATCTCAAATTCTGACTTTATATCTAAATTCTGACTTTATATCTCACAATTCTGACTTTATATCTCACAATTCTGACTTTATATCTCGCAATTTCTGACTATATCTCGAAATTCTGACTATATCTTGCAATTCTGACTATATCTTTGAAATTTCTGACTATATCTCACAATTCTGACTTGAAATTTCGCAATTCTGACTTTATATCTCACAATTCTGACTTTAAATCACGCAATTTCTGACTTTAAATCACGCAATTCTGACTTTATATCTCACAATTCTGACTTTATATCTCACAATTCTGACTTTATATCTCGCAATTCTGACTATATCTCGAAATTCTGACTATATCTTGAAATTCTGACTATATCTTCACAATTTCTGCACTTTATTTTCTTGGTAAATTCTGAATTTTATATCTTTATAATTTTCGAATTTTAAATTATTGAATTCTGACTTTAAATTCATGCAATTCTTGACTTTATATCTCACCATTTTGACTTTATATCCGCAATTCCGATGCTATATTTTAAAAATATCTAAACTCATATCTCACAATTCTGACTTTATCTCGGCATATTCTGACTTTATATCTCACAGTTCTGACTTTATATCTCACAATTCTGACTTTATATTTACATCAATTATATCTCACAATTCTGACTATATCTCGCAATTCTGAACTTTATAACACGCAATTGTGAGATAAAAAGTCGCAATATTTTTTCTTTTTTTCAGTGGAAACAAGCTTCCATAGAGACTTATTTTACATCTTGTGAACCTCTTGTATACCACCCCTTCAAGTCATTTCTTTATTCATTAATCGATTTTGTTCTCAGTAGAGAAGCCGTTTGCCAAGAGAAACAAAACCAATGAACGACAACCCCGATGTGTGCGACGGATTGACGGATCCAGAAACCACAGAATGAACTCACAAACTCTCACACCGTAAAACCCAGCGCCGGAGATCCTGTAAATGACTGTCTGTGATGCACGTTTGAAAACAACACAGGAACATGCGATTGCTCAACACTGCTCATCATCCTCCACCAGAAGAATGACGTGTGTGACACTCGTTCTGGCCGCTTTTATCAGGCAAATGAAGCCTGATGGGCCTTGAGTGATGATTTTTAGCAGAAGCAGCCCTGCACATCTGCAGCTCATAGAAGTTACATAATCCCACATAACTGAAACATTAAGCCGTATACGTCAGTGCGGAGCGTCTGGATGCCGTGAGGAGAGAGGAGGAGAAACCAAACGCTTCTATTAGACCAAACACCATCACAGCTTCCTGAACAAACTGTGCTCATAACTCAAAACTGATGAAACAACACACATCTGGCAGACAGTATTATTGCTTTTACCAGAACATGTGTACGTGCGGCCCGGGCGAGGACATGCGGACACACAGCAGAGGCTGATGGGAAAGTCCGTCAGAAAACAAACGCAGTCCGTGATGTGAGCGACGACAGATGAGACTGTCCATGTCATGAAATATAGTCACATCAGAAGGGTTCGTGAGACATGACACATAATCATACAATATTGGGGCAATGTTTATTTATTTTTTTAATAATTTTTAAAAAATGTATTAATCATTATTATTATGGCAACATTTGTCTTAAGTGTGAAGTATTTTACAAAAAAAACTTATATATACAAATATTTAAAATCATATGTTTTATTTATTTATTTTAAATGTAATTATTTAATTATTACTTATTGTTTTATTTTTTATATATACCGTATATTACAAAAATAAAAAAGTGTCTTATTGCTTTACAAAATAAACAGTAAAAATATTTGAATTTATTTTTAAAATATTACATTTTACAAATAATATATATATATATTAAAACAATATGAAATATTACACATTTACACATTTAAAATGAAACATGAAATATTATACTATGACAATATCTCAAGTGTCTTATTGCTTTTGCAAAATAAAAATAAAATTTAAGTATAATCAGATATATAATGATTTATTTTAAAATAACACACATATATATAATTTGTTTTTTAACCTAGTATTTAGTACTAAAAAGTTTTAAGGACTGAATTTTTCAAATGAGTTAGTCAATATGTGAAGTGTGATGACGTCATCAGTGCCAGTATGAATATCATAAAGCATCATAAACGGTCCTGACGGATGCGGTGACACCGCAGAAAGTGTTTAACAGGATTTACTGAGTTCACCATCAATGGAGCGTTAAACCACTGCAAAAACAAGCGCTGGAACATGTGTGTGTGTGTGTGTGTGTGGTGTGCAATTACAGCTCGCAAGAGAAAAACACACACTGCTAATAAGAAATGATGCAAACAAATGTGTGCCGGAACACTTCTTGCATAATCAACATATAACTCTAATGAGAATGTGATGGAAATATTGTTTTTGCAACCCAATTAAATGCTTTGAAACCACAACAACAAATTGCTCTTTGACGTGTCCAAATCACTTGAAAAGGACAAGTGACTTTCCAATGTGATATATGTGTTTATGTGCTGAGTTTAATCATAACCAGGAGCAATAGGAGCATAATCCTGGAAAACATGAGGATTTACTTCCAGAACAACTCTGATAATAAATAAAATAATTATTATATGGGAACACTTTATTTTAGAATCCACTTTTCTTGGAATTCGCTTGTAAACAATATTGAAATGTAAAATAGATATTTAGTGTGTCAGTGACTGCTAATTAATATAATCTGTTCCACTTTATTTCGATAGTTAATGTATAATTCTAACGAGAGTGTGGATGTTGCAACTCAATATATGAAAGAAACGGCTCTGAAACCACCACAACAAATGATTAAATCCACTTTATTTCAAGTGGAACAGATTATATTAATCAGCAGTGACTGACAGAGTTCATTGGTGATTTGAAATATGAAGTTTAATTGTGAGCTTTGAGAATCCGAGGTTTGTTCAGTTTCACCGCATGACGGAAGAGACGCTTCAAAGATGGCCGCCTGAATCGACTCACTGTAACGTGTGTGTGAGTTTTACTGTGTTTTGGAAGAGAATGTTTGCCGGTCAGGTGTGTCCATCTCTTCAAAGCTGTGTGTGCGTGTGTGTGTGTGTGTGTGTGGAATGTCGAATGCCGGCCGTTTGAAGGCCGTTTCTTCAGTTCTGTTTAACACTGACACGACAAGATCAACACACACACTCACACACTCCACTTTCAGTGCGCACTAATAATATATACACTCTCACACACACACACTCTCACACACACACACTCAATCACACAAACACTTTCAAACACACACCTCTCTTACACATACACACACACACACACGCACACATGCACACACACACTAACACAATCACTTTCAACACACATACACACACACACACACACACTCTCTCTCTCTTTCTCTCTCTTACACACACTCACTCAAACACTTAATTATGCGCACGCACACACACACACACACACACACACTCGCTCTCTTTCTCTCTTCCACACATTCCCAAATAATATATGTTGATTATAATAATATTATTGCCATTCATTTGTATCAAATAAAAACATAAGCACATTAATGGACGTGTTTCTGGAAGGCAATGCAAAACACACTGATCGGTTTTGCAGATTAACATTTTATGCTTACGGTTTCAATAAAAATCTCAGTCAAGTTTGCAATGCATTTACATGTCGACCTTATCACGTCGTGATTATGATTTCCAAACTCATAAGCAGGAACGGCAGGACGTCTATAGCAGCGTACGGGCCGCTGACACACACACACACACACACTCAGAATAAGCACATTCAGCATTAGACGTGTGAAGGCCTCAGTTGGGCAAACACTGTCCCGGCAACTGGCAACGGTTGCCACGGCGACGCTCATGGAATAACACAGCGTACACTGAACCTGCGGAACCCAACATGGCAGCGGCTTCAAAACACTCTCGACACTTTGTCATGAAAATCTGCAACATGGCTCAAAATCAACAAGGCAGACAGACGCTCGTATCACCCGCACACACACACTCGCTTCAAAGCACCTCTGGGATGCCGTCACACTGGTCACACTGGTCAAACGGTCCATCACGGGATTTCTGGGAAGGGGTTGAGCGTGAGCGTGTGGTTTGTGTTTCGCACGTTCATGATGCGAGTCTTTTGTCTATAATATCTGCATTTACTGTATATGCGAGAGTCGACAGGCCGGAGAGTTTTATGACCCAGCTAACGAAAGCAAACGTTCACATTTATGAACATGCTGAATCTTTGGTTGTGCGAACGTTAGCATTCCATTTTGCAACATTATAGGAATGTAACTTGATCATTAAAATTACACATTTAAAACATCTTGAATGTAACTCAACACTGTCGCCTCATTAAGTATGCACGGTTCAATGAATATGCAAATGAGCCCCGCCTCCACTCCCTCACTCAGAGATCCACTGGTTGACGATCACACGATGATCTGATGGTTTGTGACGTCAGAAACACCAGCGATTTCAAAGCGACTGTCTTTGGTTCACTGCAGTTTTAAGGAGGAAATAGGCTACTCAGCAATGCTGAACACTTATGAACACACAATTCATCTTTGAAACACAAATGACCAGATTTTAAATGAAATAAGAGTGATTTTATGCATGCATGAGCTTTTGTTGCTCTATGTATTTTAGCTGATCAATGTTTATAAGCCAAAATTACAGTAACCGTTCATCTTGACATATAAAGATTCAGATTAAACCCCTATGGATTCATTTATATGCCCTTCTGGGAAGTAATAAAGCCAGGAAGCGTCGTGTTCACATCATCATCAGCTCGTAAACTCAGAGGAAATCCCATCAACACGTAAATGACTTGAACACAACATCAGTAAATAGACCTTCAGCCGAGGGACAGAACGAAGTTTGAAGGAAATGATAAACACCCCGAAACAAGAGAAACTTATAACTAAAAAATGTAATATAAACAATATAGTTTCGAGATACATTATTAAACAGCAGATATCTTTATACAAATGTTTGTTTGTAGTTGTTCGCCAGAGTCTCCTGATAATACTTCTGCTGTGTTTCGAGACCACACATGCTCGTCCTAATCAGCCGTCGGCATTCCTCTAATTACCACGACATGCGCAGGAATCTCCATGGAGATTTTCCCAACGCGAGTCCTGGATCCAGATTTCCAGACCAGGAGAGCCTGCAAACCCCAGCGGGATCCCGGATAATCGTTCTTCCATTCTGGAGTCTATGCTCTTCTGGTTTAAGACAGTGGCTTTATCGACAGTGCACTGTAAAAACTAATATGCTTTATCTAATCAATAGAGTTGTGGCAACAGATTACAAGCAATATTGTTAATTAAATTGAACAAATTAGAATTGAGTAATAATTAATCAAATTATTCCTTAAAATGTAACCATTTAAAATGAGTAAAGTTTACACCAAAGAATTAAACAAAAATATCTCACTATCAGACAGACGTCAAAGATTAATTGAGAACTGTTTATTTTATATTGCCAACATTCAAGACACCTAATGTTAATAAGCAGTTAACTGAAGGAGAAAACCGTCATTTTAAAACAAACCTAAAACAAACACTGATCACCATAATGATGACTTAAATTTATGGGGTTTTTTTGGGTTGTTTAAATGGTTAACTTTTAAGGAATTAATTTGATTATAATAAATACAGTGTGTGCAACAAGCCATTCAAATATACATCTTTTATTGTGTATATATATGTGTGTGTGTGTATGTATATATATATGTGTGTGTGTGTGTGTGTGTGTGTGTGTGTGTGTGTGTGTGTGTGTGTGTGTGTGTGTGTGTGTGTGTGTGTGTGTGTGTGTGTGTGTGTGTGTGTGTGTGTGTGTGTGTGTGTGTGTGTGTGTGTACTGTCAAATACATTAATTATATATATCATATATAATATATATCATATAGAATATAATCATATATAATATACACCCACACACACACATGTACACTCACACATATTATATATAAACACAATTTTATGTTAAATTTGATTATTTGGGGGAGGGTTACATTAAATTTCACACTTCACAAATTACAAATCTGTCCTTCTTTAATAAGTCATCTGATCTTTTGTGGAACCCAAAAGGGGAAGTTTAGAAAAATGTTGTGATTGTTTCTCCATGCAGTGACCACAAACAGCGACAAACAGCCCCATAAATACATTCTCAATATGTCTTGTGAGCTTCTTAAAGAAATATGATAGATTTGAGACACAAACTGAAGTCATTATTCATCGAAAACCGCTGGTCACTGTCCACTTTCACAGTATAGAAAATAAATTCTACATTTGAATGTCAAGTGTTTGAATGGCATGAGGAAGATTCTGTGAAAGTGTTTCCCAGAAGTTCAATGACCACAAACTGTGACAAAAACACCATAAATCATATAATAGATTAGAGACTCAAACTGAAGTCATAATTCATAAACAGTTCTCAAATCTCAGTTGTGGTGCGTCGCATCTTTAACCGTAAACCTATGATGCGTCTTTTTGAATTTTATCTGAATATATGCAAATGAGACGCATTTTAATGAAATAACAGCAAGTAAGAGATTTGCAGCCGCTGGTCACTGTCTACTTTCACAGTGTAGAAACGACATCTTCAGATTTTCTACATTTGAACTTCACGTGTGAAAGTGTTTCCCAGAAGTTCTCGGCCCTGATCACAGGATTCCCCGTCACCATGGCAACAAGACCAACGCCCAGGTTACGACGGGTCAGCGGTTCGTGTCTGACATCATCAGAGACCTGTCAGTTCACATCGCCCGTCAACATTTGTCGGTATCCATAGAGATGACGTCTCTCTCGCTCGATGTTGATCCTCACGGTCACGGACTGTGGAGAGAGGTCAGCAGAGGCAAGGCTGTGTGTGTGTGTGTGTGTGTGAGATCGACGTTTTGTCCACTAATTGCCAAGACAACACGGACAGCAACGTTTCACATTTAAAGTTTACGTGTTCAGCAGGGCTCTGGTCCTCGGACCATTAAACTTTCATTTCATCCATCAATGCCTGTCTACACATACTCAGAATAAAGACTTACATTCATGTCATGGCCCTGCATTCATATAAGCTGACCTGACAAATGATTATTTTACGGTGTTTGATTAGGCGTCTCTAAAGAAGACTTGATGAAGATCAAGGCAAAGTAAAGGTCAAGGGTCAATGGGTCAAGTGTGAAGTGCCTGGAAAAGGTGGGCCGTCGAATGCTTGGCAGTGACTCGTTCAGTTCATTCTGCTTTCTCACTTCTGAATGAAAACGAGAGCCGAGAGGAGAGAAAACAGACGTCTTGCCATGGAGACCAACACACACACTCAAAACACACAGATCTATGGTCTCTGTGCGTTTGCTTTTAGCACAACATTCCTCTTTTCGCTGAATCAAGATCTGTCAAGTTTATCATCCTCTGCAAACACAAATGAAAGCGCATTAATATTGCAATTATTTCTCCAATAGCAGCGAGATTAAACTGAGTACAGTTTAAGACCAATACAGTTTCAAAAGATTTTCCAAAGTCTCAATAAAAGCGCACAGGGATAAACACAATGTAAATTGAATTTGACTAATTTCAAACTTTATTTTTACTAAATGTTTCATTTATTTATATTTGAATTATATATATTTGAACTTTGAATGTGATGCATAGTTGTCGGTCATAGATTAATAAAACTGGTTATATTTCTGTAATAGTACTAACAAACTGAATGAATATACAATAACCTGGTTCATATATTTATATGCATCACATCAGGTTTCTAGTTTATGTTAAAACTGTGTAATCCAAATGGATGGGCATTTTTTTTACTTTTTATTGAATGTGAACTATTTCCCTTATTTCCTTTATTTTAGGAGAAAGAATTTCTAAATTTGTAAGCCAAACGAGAGGTTGATATGATCCTGTGAAAAAGTATTTGCCCCCGTCTATCTGACATTCTTTCTCTTCAACTGTGTATTTGAGGGGAAAAAGAGCACATCCGAAATTAATTCATAGACACTGCAGGTAATCTTGTTAATCACGTCACTTCATAAAAAAGATATCGCATATTAATAGGTTCTCCAAACAGTTGCTAAAAAAAGATCTAATGCAATTTTATCAGGCAATGACTGCGTTTACAACTGCATTCTTACTTAGTCTTCTTTCCAGTCTAAATATATAAAAAAATCTTAAATCAAGATGCATGTACTATATGACTAAAATCACAAGATATTTTGTCTTGTTTTTTGGGAGAAAAAAAATTCTCAACTTTAAGCGAAACGAGAAGTTGATATAGTCCTGTAAAAAACTATTGAAACGGGTTGTATTTCTGTAATAGTACTAACAAACTGAATGCATACACAATAACCTGGTATATATATTTATATGCATCACATCAGGTTTTTAGTTTATGTTAAAACGGTGTGGGCATTTTTTTACCTTGCTAAAACCTAAACATCTCAATTTTAAGCGAAACGAGAAGTTGATGTAATCCTGTGAAAAGTCTGATTTTCTGTAATTCACATTCCTTCTCATGAATTGTGTTTTTGAGAAAAATAGTGCACATGCCAAATAAATTCTCCAGACAGTACAGCTAATCTTATTAAAGCACGTCACTTCATAATAACAGATATCACCGTGACGGTGTTCCTTCAACCTTGCCTTGCGTAATCTTTTATAAATTCTCCAAACAGTTGCTAAAAAAAGATTGAATGCAATTATATCATGCAATGAGTGCGATCCAAACACAACAGCGTTCCCGCTGGCTGCTTCCCTCCACAGGTGAGCAAGGAGAGCAGGAGCGGAAATGAGGAAAAGAGAGGACAAAAGCATGCCGAGGCCAGATGAAAAAGCAGGAAGAGCGGCGGGCAGATAATAATCGGAGTGTGTAGGGTTGTGAGAGAGCTCTGTGTGGAGCCGACGGGGCCCGGGATCAGGGGTGAGATGGGAAGAAAGCGGAGAAGGGGCCGTTCGCTGATCATTCTTAGGCCTGCCTGATCACAGACGCTGCACCGCCAACAATGAGCCCTGTATGAGTGTGTGTGCGTCTTAAAAAAAACGGCTTCTCTTCAGTGGCTCTTTCGTGCATTCCGGAGTAGATAACATGCCCGTTTCATCCTCCTTTCCTCAAGATCCACGGGAGAACAAAGGTGGGCAACGATTAAAGCAGGTACAGCCAAAAAGGAGGAAACATAAGATTTCAAGGATGGTATGCAAGATTCAGCAAATCTCAGAAGTTTCAGAAAAAAAAAATATATTTTTTTTACCGATACAGAATAACCGATAATTCTTTATATATATATATATATATATATATATATATATATATATATATATATATATATATATATATATATATATATATATATATTTATTTATTTATTTATTTATTTATTTATATACAGTAATGTATGTCCAACTTAATTTGCATACATGCACTTACATACAAAATATATTTTTTTACCAGATACCGATAACCGATAATTTATATATATATATATATATATGTCCTTAATGATCCACTAATTACCACCGGATTAACAATACTTGTTTGAGGAATTGATACGTGTCCTGAAGAAGGCTGTGTTGCCAAAACGTGTAGATCTACTTTTAACAGGTTTTAATGATTTAGCCCAGTCCATTAAAGGCTGTTTACTTTACCATGTGAGTGCCTTGGAGTATTTCTTCTACGTAAGCAAATCTCAACTGCTGTTGAAAAATGTAAACCTCACGGCATACTGCAGTTTTAAGAAAACAAGACTTAAAAGCTTCAGTCATGTTGCTTCTCAAGTAAATGTCTCTTAACTTAGGGATAAACAAGACAAAACCAAATAAGAATATGTTGCTGTGTAGAAAGCATACTTTCTATCATTAATCGAAATCCTGAGAGCGTTCTGCATTCTCAACAGCTGAGATTAATCCCAAAGAGGAAAATCCCACCTGGAAAAAATGACAAACCGTTCAGGCTCTTTCCGTCACACCACCTGTTGCTCTCATCTAAGCGGAGAGCGTTTAAATGTGCGTGTGCCGCTGGTAACACACGTCTGCATGTCAGTGATATTAGATGCGTTACGTATGAAGTCGTCATTATGAAGCCTGCAGAAATGCGATTATTTATTTCCACCGAGAAGACGAAGTGACAACCGCAGAACAGCGAGAGAGAAGCCACCGTGATGACCTCGTCTTGGCATCGTCTGTCCTTTTTCTCTCTCCTTCTTTCTCTTAACCCAGTTTCCAGGCCAGGTTCGGTCTCCAAGATCCTGTCAGCGCTCAGAGACGCGGCACGCGTGCAAGCTAACGGCTAATGGCTAACGGCAGCGCTTCAGACACACACATATACATTTGGAGCTCACTAAGCAAGCACATAAATGACATCTCACTGGTGTTCTGGACTCAGTTTAGAGATTTATTATGATCGCATACGACCTCAAATGAGCTGTAGCGAATGTACTTGTCATTTCATTTTAATTAGTGGTCAACCGAGATGGTTTTTGTTAATGATCAATGGTGATATCTAGAGAGCGAGTGGCTGAAGGCAAGTTTTATGTCATGTAATTCAATTTAATGAGGATAAATAAGACATGCATGCACAACATGCTTCTTAAATGGGTATGCAGAGGATATTACTTAGAAAGGCAAAGGTTTGCAAATGCATTTGCTAGTAAATAGAGAAATGAAGACTTATTTGAATAAGTATCTCTGTTTACCACTTCTACCAAGTTTTTTTAATGGTCAATATTGTATCTAGCTCAGCTGAAGGCAAATTTAATGTTATATAATACAATTTAATGATGACAAATGAGACATGCAAGACTGACTAGATGCATTATTAGAAAGGTTTGCAAATGCATTTGCTAGTAAATAGAGAAGTAAAGGCGTGAACGACTTTTACGCCGTTTCTAGTAATTGTGCATTACTTAATAATTCAATGCATGCACACAATGCACGCACTGTTTTCCATCTGCTGTCCGATCAGGATGTTCCTGCAGAGTTTTGACGTTTTCTCACCCCACATGGCCAACACCTGATGTTGAATGAAAACTGAGAAGAAATGAGGCTCATGAGACCGCGGCCATTTTGGTCACATAATAACGTGAGGAAATGATTAGCAAACATGAAAACAAAACGTGTCTGTTTATTCTCACTGTCGTTCCTGTTCACAGAGTTAGTCCTGGTGCTAAACTGTGTCTAACCTGAAGGAAAACTCATCTGTTCTGCCTCTTTTGACCTTGAGATGAAAATGCAACAAGCTAAAGGCCAAATGCAGCCAGTTTTCTTTTGCTTTTTTTTGGGAGTCGCCCTGGAGTCGATACACCGAAACGGTTGGATTCAGGTCTGTTAAGAGAATGAGATGGAACCGTACGTGAGAGGAAAGCAAAATACTAAGGTCAGAACTGAGAAAAGCTGAAAAACAGAAATGAAATGAACAGATATATTTGGGTTGAACATTTTTTGGATGAAAGAAAGGATATTGGACCAGAACACCCCACCAATTACAAGCCACCTGTATAGCAGTGCTGAAAATCATTCAGAGCACCTTAGCAACTGCATAGCAAGACCCTGGCAACAACCTAGCAACCACTCAGAACACCTTAGCAATCACACACGTTCAAGCAGTAAATGAAGCGGTGTTATATCAATCACAAGTTCAGTATGGAGTGCCACAAGGCTCAGTACTAGGACCGTTGCTCTTCACCTTGTACATGCTACATATGAAAGATATCTTTGGATATCAGAACTTATTTGCCAAGTGTGCAAGGAATTATACCTGGTACTGAATCTAGAAGTGCACATATATACAAATACAACACCAATCACATGGCAACTGTATAGCAATGCTCAAAACCATTCAGATCGTCTTAACAATTGCATAGCTACACCCTGGCAACAACCCAGAAATACCTAGCAACCACTCAGAACACCTTAGCAATCGCACACGTTCAAGCAGTAAATGAAGCGGTGTTATATCAATCACAAGTTCAGTGTGGGGTACCACAAGGCTCAGTACTAGGACCGTTGCTTTTCACACATACTACATTTGAAAGATATCTTTGGATATCTTGGGAGATATTTTTAGGAAGTAAATCCTATGATTAGAAAGGATAAGGATATCGAATCACCCAGAACACCTGACCAGAATCAGAATCGGAAAGAACTTATTTGCCAAGTGTGCAAGGAATGAATGAATCTAGAAGTGCACATATACAAAAACAACACCAATCACATGGCAACTGCACAGCAATGCTGAAAACCATTCAGAGCGCCTTAAGAATTGCATAGCTACACCCTGGCAACAACCCAGAGATACCTAGCAACGCCCTAGCAACAAACCTTACATTGGCAACAACACTATAAAACTTCTATGAGTACTCTATTAAGATGTCTGTCCTTATTTCTGGGTTCTAAATAAGATACAATATTGATATTTATTATATATACATCTGTACAAGGCAAAAGATCAAATTCATGATGAGTGTTTTTGTGCACTTTTCCAGTAAAATATCAAAAACAAGACACACCTACTGTACTGTACCTACATATTCTTATATACATAAGATTTTTTAAAAAACAAGTCGTCTTATCTGATGCAATTTTACTTCTCATGTAAATGTATGACAAAACTAAGAATTACGCATATTCTACTTCTTTTTCAGTCTACACCATCTCTCTGCTGCACATCTCTCTCTCTCTCTAGCGCACACACACACACACACATTCTCTGATGGACAAAACAGGTGTGTGTGTGTGTGTGTGAGAAGAGAGAGAGAGAGAGAGAGAGACATAAGGGCGTGGGCTCAGATCTGAAACGAAAGCCTGATTCCCATCCTGAGTGTCGGTGTCTTTAATCAATGCTCGTATTCACTGGCCTGATTCACTCTCTGTACTCTCTCGTCAGAAAGAAAACCACAATCTTTTTCAAATGTTCATTATAAAATAGTTTTATTAAGAAAGCAATGAGACTAAAAGGGAAAAAAAAGATTAAAGCTGATTTTCAAAACACTAGAACGTGAGAGAGTCTGAAAGCGATGTGCAGCATTAAAGCAACCTGAAAACGTTAATCTTTATGCTATTGTGCTTTTTCCCATGTTCATCTGTGTTTAGTGTCTAATGTTGCTGTTAGATTATTAAAGCTCTGAGTTCTTCTTATATCAGTGTTCCTGAACTCCTGAAACGCCTCCACTGTAGTCTGAGTTTCTCCGGAACAACATGTAAATGTCCTCATTATAATAATTAATGCGCAGAATAAAGGGGCGGGGCCTGGTTGAGTTAGTTAGTAGTGTGTTAAACTGGCGGTTATGGAAGGGCGGGACATTTCCCAAACACACTTGAAGCGCTCAACCAATCACAACACACTGATCCAGCCGACCAATCAGAGCACAGTGTGCTTTTCAGGAGGAGGGGCTTCATAGAGACAGGAAGTGAACAGAGCGTTACTGACAGACTGGGAAGAGAGGAGCCGCAACAATGGAGAATATGAGGAGAATAATCAACATTCAAGCAGGAAAACCTGTTCTAGTAGAGCCTGAAAGTTGTCATTTAGAGGTTAAATGAGTGTTAAAAATGCTACAAAGCTTGAATATTTGAAGCAAATTCACTGCAACGTGATGTAAAGACAATTAGAGAGTGCTATGAATAATAACACATCCGGTTTAATGAGAATTACATTTAATGGAAACTTGTGTCTTGTTAATGCGACAGCAACACAAACAGCGGACACTAGGACTACGCTTTGACATTGAGTTTCCATACTTCTATAAGTATATTGATGCGTGCTATATCTGTGCACCCACCGTCTGAGACGGCATTAATTGAGTAAACTGAACAATAGTGCGCCTGAGAGATTTATCAGCTCTATTTTCATAACTGTGTGTAGAAAATATCCACAGCAGAGACGAGCCAACACACATGATGCACAGACACTATCATTAAACCCCAATTCAAGTGATTTACAACTGCAATCAACAACATTTGACATGCAATCTCTCAGCAATGCTGGAGACACCTCAGTTTGATAGTTTGATTAGAGACTCTAATTGAGGCACGTTGACGTCTTAATACTTTAAACAGAATAAACAGATACTTTAAACATACTTTAACTAGTGTCAAAACATCAAGACATTCCTCTGGATCTGGAGGAGAAGACGCTCGCCTGAGGGCTTTACAGATGAGAGAGCACAGGACCAATGTTTGCAAGCCAATATACAAGTGTTTGCAAAAAGGAGACGGTAGTATCCACAATACAAGGCATCAATGAATGCCTCTTTTGCAGAATGCATTACAACAAGATCACGGAAATATGGCAATTCAGTTTATGTTTATTTGTATAGTGCTTTTCACAATACACATCATTTCAAAGCAGCTTTACAAAAAGTGCATATTACAATTTACAGTGATCTATCATCAGAGAAATCTGTCTGTAAAGTTTTGTATTTCAGGAATGTACTTATTAATTTAAACAATATAATAATTTAATGCAGAAACGATGCAATAATAAATGCATCACAGAGAGTGTGAAGGATGATGAGCAAGGCCTGAACACACACACACACACACACAAAGTAAAGTTTTCAGTGCGCCCCCTGCTGGCTGCTCACAGACAGACAGTGTTGCACTGCTTCACCTGCAGGGGGCGCTGAAGGCCTACATTACAGACTCACACATTAATGTGCTCTTACACTGCACACACACACGGTGGCGCTGCAGTCTGTTCAATGCTATGACTGTTTAGCATCACACCATTAACATATTTAGAAACCATTCTCCAAGATACTGCTTTTAATATTTTTCATCATCATACAGAAAAGGGAGTTAAATGCCTGAGAATATACTCTAGTGCTGAGACACAGTTTGGGTGTAAATACACTTGTTACAGTTATTAACAATTACTTTTTTTCATTATATTATATTATAAGTGTAAAAAATAATTGATATGATTTTATTAATAATTTTAATTTCATTATTTACATTTTTCATCTTTTACCATTTGTATCTACTATTTGGCACAAAAAAATAAATAACCATGGTACAGTTACTATTACTTTTTCATTATATTATGTAATATTGGTGTTTTTAATATGAAAAATTATAATAAAATATAAAAAAATTATCTTTTACCATTTGTATCTACTATTTTGGTTGTGAAACACTAGCACAAAAAGACAATGGTACAGTTACTATTACTTTATTTAATTATTACATATAATAATTACACATTTTATTAATTGTTTAATAATTTGTATTTTTGTTTGTCTTATCTTACCATTTATTTAATGCAAAATATCAAATCAATCTAATAGCTCATATTTTACTGCAAGTTGTATTCTGGTAAATAACAATCTTGAAGGCATCAGATGCAGTGGTACTGTATAATTACCATATTCATATAATGTGGTATTTATATGACACTCCAAGGTATATTATTATGCTAATTCATCATTTAGTGTAATGGAAGAAGCATAATTTTACCCTTATGCACTGCCTTTATTAAGTTATTACGTTTATGATGATGATCTGATTGCTTCTTTGTGATTTAATGATGCTCATTAGTAATAGTAGAATAGCAGAATGTGACATGCCATTATTTTAAATATTTGTAATATATAAATATATATTAATATCAAACTGCTGTCTAGTGCATGTGTAGCACGTCCCTGTTCACCCTCAGTCACTCGAGGACACTCTGGCCGTATTTCCTCAACAAAACCCGTTCTCTGTATGAACTGTACGTCTGTATGTCTCTCTACAGTAAAGGCCTCGTTAGCTGATAATGCTCTAATAATCTCCAATTAAACAGAAAGCGGGTCAGGACTGAGGCCTAATTGTGTTCTGCAGGGTTCACACAGTCCAGCTCAATGACATCAGCTGATATCACGACAACACCCGGGCATATCAATCATAGTGTAGTCGTATAATCTTCAGCAGAGTTTATGGGTCAAATAAACAGAAATGTGAATAAACCTTTCCTGTAATGTTTCAGAAACATGATGATAAACCCGCAGGCTAACTCGTAGCTCATCTTCACAACAGCTCCTCTGTCCAAAATCAGTCTATTTGAGGCTCTATTTTAGGTGTCAGTGCCTGATCACAAATTCCACAATATTGTTGATATTATGTAGTTTTATAGCATTACAAATTAAAATGCATGTGGGGGTTCTCAACTCCAGTCCTCGCGACCCACTGCTCTGCATATTGTGTATGTCTCCCTCATTTAACACACCTGATTCAGATCCTCAGCTCGTTAGGATAGACTCTCTGTCTAACGAGCTGAGGATCTGAATCAGGTGTGTTAAATAAGGGAGACATGCACAATGTTCAGAGCAGTGGGTCTCGAGGACTGAAGTTGAGAACCCTGATTTAAATCATTGTCTACACTTCATATGAAATACTACATATTCATTGATATCCACTGTAACTGATTTACATATACTCTTTTCCTTAACTTTACTTCACTATATTTCTATTAAATTCTAATCTAATTATGACAAATCTATCTGTTGGAAAGGTCTAAGACTTCTAAAATAGATATTCTACCCCTGTTTTGTGTTACAAATTACGTAGGAAGAGTAATTGTCGAATTTATGACAAAGAGTGCACCTCAAAAAATCTGGTCTGATTATTTTTTTTAACAAAAAGTCGATGCACCCACTTTTAATCATTGAAACTTCTGTTTTTATTCTAAAAGTTCATAATAAAACATATAATCAAGTATTTTTCAATAAAAAATAAAAAATTATAGTATAATATTATCCTCTTAAAAATTATAATATATATTATTCTCTAGAATATAATATAATTTTTTATCGCCTTTTTTATTTTATCATTAGGTATCATTTGAAAGCTTATAAACTCAGAATTCATCCTGTGAAAACTGTTTTATAATTGAACATTGCGTTACCATAGAAAACGGTACTTATTTTATCAGGATCCTCTCCTTTTGGGCATCATTATATTTAATAATTTATTATCAAAACCTTTATAATCTTGACAAAACACATATTGTCATTGTCTCAAGGTTCCAAATTTTGTTACATAATTGATATTTGGACAGAAATGTATTAATTTGTTAAGGCAGAATGTATACAACTAAATTCAATGGAATTCAATGGCACCCGGTGGCTATTTTTGGTACTACGCCTAAACAAAATCTCATGGGAACTTAAATTTTTGTGATATCAACTTCAAATTTGGAACATACCTTGGTTTGATTTATGGCTTTGATTTTATAGTAATTTTAGAGTTAACATAATTTTGTCAAATATATATTTTATATAAAATAAAAAATATATAGAACAGTATATTTGATTTATTGTACATTTAAACTTCCATAACTTTTTCATACTTTAATTTTTTGAAGTGTTTTCACTTCAGCAATAATCTGCTGAGTGTTTCCTTTAAAACAAGACCAAACTTGGGTATATTCAAAACACTCATGAATTACAACCATTTAAGTTTGAATAGTGCGTTCTCAAAAAGGGGGTTAAAGCCCTCGCACACTGAGTCCAAATTTTCATATGCGTCTTTTCGTATTTTGTGATTCGGTGGCTTTGTCAAAACACCTTTCAGACTGCTTGAGCTACAGATGCGAAAAACGCAGAAAATCGAACCACGATCCGATATATTACTTTTTTACAGACGGGACGAAAGTTTCAGAGGCCTGTGCAAGTGTGATTGACATAACGCAAGGTTGTATTTATTTTTTAACGGATTCAGTGTGCAAAGGCCTTTACAGGGGTTCACTCGCTGAGACGAGACTGAGAGAAACTCCTGAGTGTGTGTGTGTTTACAGACTTCAGGAAGAGGAACTGAAGGGTGGATTACTGACCTGATCCTCCACTGACCCAGAGTGAAGAGCAGGAGGTCTTGTGTTAAACAAATCTGTGTGTGTGTGTGTGCGTGTGTGTTAATGATAGTGTTCTTCAGGAAGTTTGAGGGAAGCCTGTCTCCAGGACTTCACTTTGACCTCGTCTCAAATGCCACTCATCAGCACTGATACACACTCGCTCACACACTCCGTTCACATCATCGAGGAAAACACACACCAGTCGAGAGTCCAAGCTAAAGTCGACACATCTACACTAGATAGTCTACACACTTCAATAAACGCTGTTCTTTCCATTCATCAAGGAATCACTATAGCGCATCACAACGACTTATAAGGACAACTGTGATTTATTATCTGTAAAATAACATCCTTTAAAACAACACGCTTCCTCCTCTCGCATAAATACTTGTGTTGAATCAACACACACACACACTGTCTCTGTTTAGCCTTCAGTTTTCTGGTTTCTTCACACACACACACACTGAACCTCACAGGGAAGATGTTTGTTTTGTGATCGCACTTGTCCTTCTGTCTTGTGCTACTGAATAGCATTAATTCCTTCCCTGTTTTATTCAGATGGAAGCCACATGTTCTGCAGGGAAACTCCAGTTCTGTTCTAAGTCTGCTATTCAGTCACGATACACACACACACACACACACACACACACACACGCAGACGCATGCACGCTCAATCCTATTTAACTGTAACCGTTTAAAACCTGATGCTTTTTAAAGCTTGTCTTAATGAACTTTCCTCTGCCAGCTCCAGCTGTTTCTGCAGTGAGATGCTGGACTGATGTTTATCCTGTGAGTAAATTAAAGCCACGCATCAGCATTTTATTTCATGCATGAGGTTGTCATGGCGTTTAATGATGTAATGAGAAAAACACCAGCATCAAGACAATTTGTAAGGACTTTCTGATTTGGTGAATTGATTGCAAATTCGTAGGATTACACTCACGCATTTTCGCACGATCTGCTCACGGCCTCTGGAAGTTCCACCCTACAAAGTTTGCAATTTCATACAACTCATATTGTATCAGTTCATATTAAATTGCCAACTAACTAATACATTATGAGGTCAGGCCTGTGTGTCCATTGGTGGCAGGGGTTCTGAGATCTGTATTCAGTGTTTTCAGGCAGATTGATCACACTATAAGGAGTTTATTCGGCCTGTGTGTAAAAACTCATTTTTTAAGTTACTGCAGAAAGTTTGAGTGTTGTTCACCTCTACAAGAGCTGTAGGTGGTTGCCAGGGTGTTACTATGCCGTTGTCAGAGTGGTTGCTAGGGCATTGCTATGCAGCTGATAAAGTAAGTTGTTAGTAGTTGATCTAAGTAGTTGTTAGTGCATTGATATGCAGTTGCTAAGATTTTCTGAGTAGTTGCTATCGTGCGTTGCCGTGCAGTTGGTATGGTGTTTTCAGTGGTCGCTAGGGTGTTGCTATGCAGTTGTTAAGATTTTCAGAGGAGCTGTTAAGACATTGCTATGCAGTTGGCATGGTGTTCTGAAAGGTTGCCAGGGTGTTGCTATGCAGCTGTTATTGTTTTCTGAGTGGTTGCTAGGGCATTGCTATGCGGTTGCTAAGATTTTCTGAGTGTTTGCTACTGGGCATTGTTAAGCAGTTAGTATGGGTTTTTTAGTGGTTGCTATGCAGTTGGTATGAGTAGTTGTTTGGGCATTTTTAAGTTACTGCAGTAAATGTGAGTGGTGGTCACTGTTACAAGAGCTGTAGGTGGTTGCCAGGGGGTTACTGTACTGTTGCTAAGGTTTCCTGAGTGGTTGCTCTGGCATTGTTATTCAGTTGCTAAGATATTCTATGGATGTATTAACACATTGCTATGCAGTTGACATGGTGTTCTGAGTGGTTGCCAGCGGTGTTGCTATGCAGCTGTTATGGAGTTCTGAGTGGTTGCTAGGGTTTGCACTGTGACTGCGACAAGCAACTGTAACATTGAACCTGCAGATCTAAAAAAAGAGTTTTGTCCAGAGCCCTGTCTCAGATCTTATATTTGTCAGTGACACGTGTCTTTGATTAATAGTGTGGAAACTCACAGTATTTTTCCACTTCAATCTGTCTGATCGTAAACAGGTCGATTTTTCACTTTCATGTGGATTGGCTCGTTTTCTCACCACATCTGACAGGAACGATGCCCGATAGAGTCTATTGATGTGGGTCCATTGATTTAACTTCTGATTTAACTGCTACTGAAGTTCAGTATTAATCATTTCCAAATGTGCAGAAACAGAAGTTTCATCTCCATAAAATCAATACAAACCATCTGTGACTATTTTAATAGTGTTTTGTGTGGTTTATTTCTTTCAGTGTGCAACTGTGGGATTCTCACAATAGTTTTTAAAGCTGTTCTTCAGACAGTGATACACAGCTAAACCGGGATCATTTATCATTCATATAGCACAAAATACATTCAGTGACAACATGACTGCATTCTCTCACTCAGACACAATCGGCACTCTGTGAACCCACCGGCTAGTTTGCACAAGTCTACAAACTTGTTTCAAAATCTTTTTCGAAACTGAATTAGACATTCAAGGCTACATTTCTACAGTAATACCATTGAAATATATTCCAAATCTAAAAACTGAAATGCTATCAAAACAATTGTATGTAGCTAAACACTTACACAGTCTTTTAATTGTATTACCATGTATACAAAATGGGTGAATTTAGGAATAATTTTGTAATGTAAACACAGATCATGTAACTATATGAATTCAAAACAGCAGAGAAACAGTTCTTGTGAAAGTGACTCAATTTGAGACATGGATGATGTGTTTTGGGAGTTTAAGTGCAATTTGGATGTGAAATTTACTGATGAAAGTTGATAAGAATGTGAAGAATTTTGAAGTCTTGAGAAATGTGTCTTGGCGATTGTGTAAAAAATGTAATACTCAATGCTAGAGGTTTGATCATATAAATCTGACTTCACATATAACCCAATCCTCATCTTGAATGTCCAGTCCCATACCTGTAAATAATGGCTTCAAAGTGTGTCCCAGAGTCCCCTGCGGTGTGACATCATCAGCTGCCTGTTTGCACAGCTGTCTCGCTGCAGGGCCAGACACTCTCACTCCCTACCTGTCGAACACACACACACACACACACTCATACGTTTCAGCTCCAGACACGCATATGATTCCTCAAATCACGAGCTGAATAATCCAGACTGTCGAGCTGCTTTATAGCTGAAATTATTCGCTAAAACAAGTTGTGGGAATGTCAAATTACGGTTACTCCACGTAAAATATACAATGACCTACAAAACTGTGAAATTAACAGGATTTTACTGTAAGATTACAGTTTTTCAAAATAATTTTTTACCCAACATGCATCGCGGTGGATATTACGCCTGGTGCATGCTCGTCGTTGTATATTATTAAAACCTGTTGTTGATGTAGTCTTTGGTCTCAATGCATGCTGGGAAAATACAGTCTCAGGCTTGATCTTTGATAGAATCTGAGACGTTCCCCTTAATCGCTCCACTTACATGCATTCAACTGAAACCCAACATTCATGTCAAACACCGCAGCCGTGCGGGACGTTTGACTCCTATCACGACCGAGGTTGAGCTTGTTCTAACCCGACTGAGATGTTTGCGGCAGTGCTGTGGCGCGCTCCCAGAACACGTCGCGTGACATCATCGTCCTCACCGGAGAAACATCCCCCTCGGGATAATCAGGATTAGTTTGTAAAGTGGTGTTAACTGATCAGCCGTGAGCATGTACATACAAACACGAGCAGCGCAGTGATTTAAAGCGTTCATTAGGGATGTTTGTGCGTGTTTAGGCGTGTTTGTGTGTGGATTCCTGCACGCGCACTGGCACTCCTCACTTGATGTTTCTTTAATGCCACATTTATAATGGAACAAGTGTGTCAGTGATGTCACGGGAGTAATTCAGGGAAGACGCTGTGATGTGAACCGACAACAAATGTTTACATGGATCTAAATCATCCACAAAACTAATCTGGGCATGTTTTCTTTATCCAGATGAGACATTTTTTTAAACTTATTTTCCTTGTCTTAAAGGTGACATATTTGCCCCTTTTCACAAGATAAATCTATAGATACAGTTAATATATAGATACAATTTAAATCTATGGTGTCCCCAGAATGTGCCTGTGAAATTTTAGCTCAAAGATTATTTATTATAGCTTGTCAAATTTGTGGCAAAAACGTGCTGTTTTTGCGTATGTCCCTTTAGATGCAAATGAACTTTAGCTCCGCCTCCATTCAGAAGAGGGCGGGGCCTTCACACGAGCTTCAGAGACTCCAGCAATAACAACACAAGCCGATCTCACTGATCCAGGATCAGGAGTTCAGCAGCGAGTGCAGCCTTACGGAGAGACTCACTTTTACCGTTTCTGAATGTTAGCGGAGAGATTTGTGTAGTTGTTGTGGAGTTACACTGATCATCTCATCGTCATGTTGAACTCTTACACAATGTACACCTCACAGCTGTCGTATAAAGCCCTCAGGAACTATGTGACTTATTTTTAGAGCGTTTTTATTCAGCTTTTGTTCTGATAGTCAACATGACGACGTTTCGTTTGGTCTGATGTGAAGCTATTTTAATGGACATTAGTGTGTTTTTTTGTTTGGGTGAGTGACATAGTTTGGAAGTAAACATGCCAACCATGCAAAGAAGCAAGTGACTTCTTTCACAAGGCCTCATTAAAGGAGGACAATATCGCAGTCGGGGTCGTATTGAAGTGAACTAGTCTGACTATGATGTGACAAGTCATTCAGCTTTGACTCATTAACTGTGAGATCTGGAGTAATAAAAACAGCTGGCCAGTAGTTTGAGACTTACACAATGGAACACAGTGGTAAAGCGTTGCTGGTCAGACTGGTCAGTGAGTCAGTGTTTGAACTTCCAGTCCTCTCAGCTGGAGGCGGATGTCAAGAAAGCAACCGGTAACTCAATGAATCATTCCTGGCATCAGAGACGAGCGCGAGGAGAAGAACTCCAGGTCAGACGGAGATGTTTTATAAGGCCAGAGATTCAGCTTATTCATTGTGGTTAGACTGGGACTTTCTGACTGGTGTTTACATCAACACAACAAAGCTGAGGAATGCTTTGCATAAAGCAGTGGTTCTCCACCAGGCGCCCGGGCAAACATCCCATCAGCTGCATACAAATGTGCAAACTAATATATTTAAATACTGTAAATAGAAATTAAAATGCTAACCTTTGATTTTATTTAAAAATAGAGTATTAAGATCAACATTCTTTCTGAAACATTTTGTTTAACTGTATTTAAATGTTGCTACTTGTTTCAATACTTTTTCAAAACATTAGTAAGTAACGGTCCCATAATATTTAAAGAATCCCTTAACATAACTACAATTTTTTTAATGAGCTGTTTTTAATTTTCAGAGACCATTTCATAGTTTTACGTTTACACGACGAATATGCTTAAAACTGAGTATTTTTTCCTCTGTGTTTTCCGTGTACAGACGACACCACTGCCAGAGTCGATCCCCATTCACGCGGATCCTCAAAACGACTTGAAACGCTGTATTCTGCTGCCAGGCCAGTAGATGGCGATGAAACACTATAGACTGAACACGCAACATGCATGTGAATGACGTTGTCGTCTTCAGAGAGTCACGTGTTTGTGGTTTACATGGGGACTGGTTACAAAAACGTACACTTTGAAAACAGTTTTCAAAAGTTTGCTGTCAGGAACCCCAAAACGCTGTTGTTGTTGTAAACAAACAGTGTTTTTGGTTTAAAATGTTTAAAAAGTTTTACGTTTTTAGTTTAAAACGGTGTCGTGTAAACAGCCCCTCAGAGACCATTTTGAAAAAACGTACAAATTGAAACCTGTTTTTAAAAGTTTGCGTTGTCAGGAGCCCAAAAACGTCGTTTTCGTGTGAATGAACGGCCAAAACTAACTTAGTTGTAAACTGCGTCATGTAAACAACCCCTATCGGTAAGTTTACACCACAAGGATGTACAAAAAGAGTATTTTTTTTCATGTGTGTTATTCGCATAACTTTCCCCGTTCACACGAATCCTCAAAACGACTGAATCGCTGTATTCTGCTGCAAGGTCAGTAGATGGTGATGAAACACTATAGACTGAACACGTAATACGCATGTGTATGACTTCATCCTCTTCAGAGATTCACGTGTTTTGTGGTTTACACTGGGGACCAGTTTCAAAAACGTACACTTTGAAACCCATTTTCAAAAGTTTGCGTTGTCAGGAACCCAAAACGTCATTTTCATATGAATGAACGGCCAAAACTAACTTAGTTGAAAACCTATTGGTAAGTTTTCGCATAACTTCGCCGTTCACGCGGATCCTCAAAAACTACTGAAGCGCTGTATTCTGCTGCCTGGCCAGTAGATGGTGATGTCACTTTCTCAAGAAAAACCATAACTTGCATGACGTCACCGTTTTCACCAAATTCGTTTAGTAGTTTTGTGAAGTGTTCTATCTTTAGTTAAAAGCGGTGTTGTGTAATCGGATAAAGAGCACATCAACACCAGACGATATATTCCTGACGACAGCGATTATAAAGCTGGAAAACAACAGCAACACTGAGATGTTCCACATCTGAAGCCTTGAGTCACTCTGAGAGAACTAATCCGTGAATCCATCAGGACTCCGGCGGGACCGATGAAGGCTGTCGGGACACCAGGGTCTGATGCATCTTTCCAGGGAATTATTTTTCACTGAGTTTGTAAAGAAAAATGACTTTAAGAGCTCTTGGTCAGGATAGGTAAACTTACAAACCTCAAAGCTTTGGATGCATCATTTCTGGATGCCAATGCAAATGCAGTTTTGGCTGATTATCGCATGTGTGTGTTTGTGTGTGTGTGTGTGTGATGAGTGACACAGGCTTTTAGAGCCAAACACGAGTGAGCTCGGAGTAGGCGAGAGGGAATGTCTGTCACCGATCTTTCAGGAAAAGTAAACATGAAGGGTTTGGAGGAACGCAGAAGAGAGAACTGCATTTTTCCAAACGTCTTCCTGTGTCTCATTGGAAAGATTGACCTGGTTTTTCTTTTCACCATAAATATCAAAGATGTTTTTCTTGGACGCTATTAAGGAGAGTCATGCTTCTTCATTTTTATAAAAACAACCCCAACAGCTCCAAATCATCATGACAGATTTGCAGTCTTTTATGGAACAAGTCGACAGAAAAGAATGCGGGAGAATTGGATCATACCATCCGCTTTTCATAGTAGTTAGTTAGTGATAGTAATAGTTCAGTCCGTGTCTGTTCATATCTACTGTACATCTGTATTTCCCCACAACACATTTATCATCATCATTAAGGTGACAAAAACATGAATTTGTTTACATTGACTCATATTATACTGTATAGCTTGTAGTTTATTATTATCATTAATTATCATCCTTGTTATCATCCTTTAGGCACTTCAGTGTTACTGAATCACTCGGTCACATGGTCCTCACTTCGGTCACATGGTCCTCACTCAGTCACATGGTCCTCACTCAGTCACATGGTCCTCACTCAGTCACATGGGCCTCACTCAGTCACATGGTCCTCACTCGGTCACATGGTCCTCAATCAGTCACATGGTCCTCAATCAGTCACATGGTCCTCACTCAGTCACATGGTCCTCACTTGGTCACATGGTCCTCACTCGGTCACATGGTCCTTTAGTGATTATAGAGTGAAGTTTTCTCAGTGACAAACCTTTCTGACCTGACAGTACTCTCAGATGCATCTATCTATCCATCTATCCACCCATCCATTTATTTATTATCCATCCATCCACCCATTTATACATCCATCTATCCATCCATCCATCCATCCATCCATCCATTTGTCTATTATCCATCCATCCATCCATCCATCCATCCATTTATCCATCCATCCACCAATCCATTTATCTATTATCCATCCATCCATCCATCCATCCATCCATCCATCCATCCATCCATCCATATCTATCCATCCATACATACATTTATCTATAATCCATCCACCCATTTATCCATCCATCTATCCATCCATCCATTTATCATCCATCCATTTATACACCAATCCATTTATCCATCCATTCATCTATTATCCATCCACCCATGTATCCATCCATCCATCCATCCATCCATCCATGTATCTCATTATCCATCCATCCATCCATCCATCCATGTATCTATTATCCAGCCATCCATCCATCCACTTATCCATCCACCCACCCATCCATCCATCCATACATCCATCCATCTGCCCATCTATAGATAGATCGATCAGAGATCTAGATCTATCAGATATTCTACTGACTATAAGTAAATTTGCAACTACATGTCGACTTACTCTAACCCTACCAGTGTACTAATACTCTACTGAACACTGTAATGAGACTTAGTAGATCTACAGGTGCAACCCTACTTAGTCAAAATAATGTGAATCTAATTTTTCTTCTTCAGTCGTAACACAAAAGAAGAACATTGATTGTTTAAAAAAATATTCTTGATTATCTCTCTTTACGATTGTTTTGTAAATTGTTTAGTTTAGTAAACATAATTCAGTAACACTTTACATTTATTAAACGTTAGTTAATGTATTACCTACATCATGAACTAACCTTCAGCAATACTTTGTTACTGTTTTTGTTCATCTTTGTTAAGGTTAGTAATAGAAATATTTCTGTTCATTTTTTGTTCATGTTAGTTCACAACTAATGTTAACCAGATTTTAATAAAGTATTAGTAAATGTTTAGCAAAGATTAGCAAATGCTGTATAAGTGCAGTTTATTATTAGTGTAACTAATGAACCTTGTACATTGTAAAGTGTTACCTTTAGAAACATATTGTAAGTATTATTGGCATATTATTTACACTATCTGCTTGATTTGTTGCTAAAAATATTTCTAATGAGTTCTCTCTGGATAATTTTGGCTCCTGGAGTTTTGCTCTATTGATGTAAAGATGGTAGTTATTAAGACGATTCGTAGATCTGTGTGAAGGCCAGGTTATGAGTCTGGTTATTGTGAGTTTCCAGAACAGTTTTAGCGATTGTGGTTTGCTCTAGTAAGTGGGGTTTCTAAGAATAACGTGTGCGGTGAGAAACGAACAATTTAAGAGGGACGTGAGAAATAATGTTCCAACTCCAGTCTGAGACTCGCAGGACTTTCCCAGGTTTCACAGACGGCTTCTGACTAACATGTTTTAACTGAAAGCAAATTGGACTGGCAGATCTTAAAATCAACTATATCAGTGCCATTGTTTTATCTCAAGATGCACACAAGCTGTAATCCTGGCTTAAAGTAGAGTATATACTCATTTATAATCATCTTATAATAGTTCTCCCACTCACTCCTCCTCTCCAGGGAAGCTTGTTTCCGCCACAGAATTTTTATTACAAATATAACTCACAATTGCGAGTTATAAAGTCAGAATTGCGCGATATAAAGTTGCAGTTGCAAGAATAAACTTTGAAGAAATAAACTAATTCTGAATTTATATCTCGCGTATTTCCTGACTTTATATTTCATAATCCGGACTTTATATTTTGTAATCCTGACTTTATATCTCACAATCCTGACTTTATATTTCATAACCTAACTTTCTCACAATCCTGACTTAACATTTCGTAATCCTGACTTAAAATTTCGTAATCCTGACTTTATATTTCGTAATTCTGACTTTATATCTCGTAATCCTGACTTTATGTTTTGTAATCCTGACTTTATATCTCACAATCCTGACTTTATATTTTGTAATCCCTGATATCTCGCAAACCTGACTTTATATCTCACAATCCTGACTTTATATTTCGCAATCCTAACTTTATATCTCACAATCCTCACTTTATATATCTCGTAATCCTGACTTTATATTTCATAATCCTGACTTTATATTTCGTAATCCTGACTTTATATCTCGCAATCCTGACTTTATATCTTGCAATCCTGACTTTATATCTGGTGGAAACAAGCTTCCATAATAAAGTGACTGCAATTCTTTTGTGTGAAGAAAATAATAAATATTTAATATGTGAAAATCTTGCACTCAATCCACTCTCACGCATATTGACAAATCACGCATACAGGATTGGATGCACATGAGGATGAGTAAAAGATGATAGAATAATCTTTTTCTTAAGTAATTGTTCCTTTAATAAAATCAGCATATTGTGCTCATTTCTAAATCTGTATATGAAGGTCATACTGGTTTAATAAGTTGATGCAGACCTTATTTTTGTGTTGTGGTTCTGAAAGCCAGAGTGTGGAGTCTGAGGTAAAGAGATGTTCTGGATGATGAAGCGCTGCGGTCTGCATTCCTGATCTCTGGTTACTGCACACTAAACCTGTGAATGAAGCGCGAGACTCGTGCTGTTGTTGTGTAGCTCTCGCTGTAGACAAACTGTCTGCTCTGTAGGGGACTCAAGAATGTTGGCTGAACTTTCCCTCCATGACAAAATAAACTTGGCTGAGTCGCGAGTGTGTCGAGCTTCGTCTGTACGGAAGGTTGAAGTTCTTTTAGGCGAATTTGAGCAATATTTTGAAGAGCCACTTGAGAAAACAAGAAGCTGCTTTATTGCTTTGTGTTCCATTTTGTATCCAATATTTTTACATCGTTCAGGGCATTCTGTGTGGTTGCTAGGGTCTTTTCAGTGGTTGCTAGGGTGTTCTGGTGCTAGGTGGTTGTTTTCAAAACAATTCATGAAACTAAAGAAGTAAAGAATATTAATAATTATTTTTAGTTAGACCTACTTGATTATTTATTTGCTGGGGTGTTCTGGGTAGTTTCTTGGGTGTTCTTAGTGGTTGATAGGGCATTGCTAGGTGGTTGCTATGGAGTTTCTAGGGTATTCTGGTTGGTTACTAAGGGGTTCTCGGTAGTTGATAGGTTTTTGCTGGGGTGTTGTTGGTGGTTGTGCCTTCATAAACATGTAGGTTTATACATTTTATGAAGATCTGTATTGTTCTGGGTGGTTGCTGTGGTATCCTGGGGTAATTAGGGTGTCCTTAGTTGTTGCTAGGGCATTCTAGGTGGTAACTATGGTATTCTCAATGCCTGAAAGGGCATTGCTTGGTGGTTGATAGGGAATACTGGAAGCTTACAGGGTGTTCTTTCATGGTGTTGTTAGGTGGTTGCTAGGTCATTGCTAGGTGGATTCCAGGGCATCCTGGGGAGATACAAGGGAGTTCTAAGTGGTTGCTAGGGTATTCTGGGTGGTTACTAATGGGTTATCAGTGATTGATAGGGTTTTTCTGGGGTTTTGTTGGTGGTTGCTCAACTAAAAGAGTGTACCCTCAAAAACATGATTAGTAGAGTGTCCTGGGTGGTTGATTGGGTGTTGTTAGGTGGTTGCTGTGGTATCCTAGGGTGTCTTTGGTTGTTGCTAGGGCATTCTTGGGGTTAGGGTATTCACAGTGCCTGAAAGAGCATTACTAGGTGGTTGCTAAGGAATCCTGGGAGGTTATTAGGGTGTCCTTAGTGGTTGCTAGGGTGTTGCTAGGGTATTCTGGGTGGTTCTTTATTTTTACAAATCTCTAGATTTTATGCATTTTACTTAGAAATTATGGCTAGTGTAGTAAAGAAAATGTCTGTGTAAATGCTAGGGTGTTTTGGGTGGTTTCTATGGAGTTGCTAGGGTGTCCTTGTAGGAATAAACCTGTCAGTATTCCATGAGTCCTCAGGTGACATTTGAGATTTGAAGGCAAATTTTGTTGCTCAGGAAGTCAGAATGCTGTCTAAAGCACGATAAGTAAAGCCTGTGTGGTTTGTGCGTCTGCTCTTTCACTTATACGCCTGAAACGTGAAACACCAGTGTAATGCCCAAACAGATGTTTGAAACATTATACACGAGCAAGCAGATGTCGGAGTACACGTTCGCTCTGACCCAAGACTGAGGGAAATCTGCTTGTTTTATAGGTAGGCTATTGTTATGAGCACTAGTTATTTTAGTTATATATTGTACATTTGAATCTGTAGTACTAACTACAAGCTACTCATGAAGTAGTACCAACATCATAATGTGTCAGAGACATTTTTGCAAGAAATGTTCTGTTCGGCAATAGTAAAGCAAAAACATTTCAGAATAAGAGTCCCAGTGTATTTTGGCTTTTTCATAATTAAAAGTCCCTCATTATGCATAAAGGTTTGTTTGTTGTTGCTGCAGTTTAGTATATATGTAAGCAATTGCACTGAATGCATACAGTGACTTCACTGAAATAAAACCCAGCCAAGATGGTGGAACAAGCAAAATAAATGTTGACAATAAAAGCATTGTTTTTGTAGCTAAGCAACATGCTAAACTGGAATCAATTGTGTGAATCAAATGCGCTATTTTGCATAATATCTTCTTGGGGGAAAACGTGAGCATGGAGCCTTGCTTTTACAAGCCAAACTTTTTATATTGACGAATAGCACTGCTAATAATGATAATAATGATGCAATAGTACGATAGATACTTGAGCAAATTTACTGTTTCCTGAAACCACTTTGTCGCAAATTGGTCGTTCAACCACGCCGGTTAATGTCACACAGGTGTTTTTCGTAACTACTTATAATGAATCTGTTTGAGATCATATTAATGCTTTATGTTTATTTTGTTTGTTTATGTTATTTTTTAATGCTAGATGTAAAATTATTTTACATTTTTCTCCAATTTTTCTTCATTTCCAGATTTGGCTCATCTCGCACATGCGACTCTTCTAAAATGACACTTTAAATCTCTTGACAAACTCATAAATTACATTTGTTTGCACTGAATGCCAGCTTATTTGGCTCAAGATAAGGATTTATTGAGTCCACATGTCATGCTAATAAGAAACTCTGCTTCTAACCATAGCTCGAGATCTGTCGCTCACACACACAACTCTGCGAATGCGAATGATCAGTGGAACGATGGTTTCGAGAAACACGACTGCTGATAACAACAGAACTTGCGAACATACTTGTCTAACGATGCTCTTGGGAAACACAGATCTGAGCAGACGGTACCTATATGTGTTCCTCTCAGGTCCTGTAGAAGTCCATCTGTCTCTCGCAACATCTGTGTTTACTCGTCAGTTTGATGGTGCGTGACGTGCCATCGGTGACAGTCCATTAACATCTGAGTGTTACCATCAGGCCCACGGCTTTATTGAGTCAGATTACCCTCAGAAAGATTCGACACACTGCTGAACTTCCACATGTGAGTTAAAGGGCCGGTTGATTATGATTTCACTTAGCTAGCTGTAGTGAGTGTGTATTGTTGCTGTTTGAGAATAAAAAACATCTACAAATTCATTTGCTATTAAAGAAATCGCTTTTTAAGGACAACAACAAACGGCTGGTAAAACTACACGTGCTTCCTCATGGGTTAGTGACATCACAAACCCAAGAATTTACATAAACCCCGCCCCTGAACACAATTTGTAGATTATGAAGACAGAATATGCTAATCAATGACTAGAACTCCACATCAGCAACATAACCTCATCAGGTAAAAGTACATGAGCTGTTGAAGCTCCGCCCCTGTGCTGGGAGCAGAAGCTCATTTGCATTTAAAGGGACACACAAAACAACACGTTTTTGCCAATTTGACAATTTTAACATGCTATAAAACACTATCTGTGGGGTATTTTGAGCTAAAACTTCACACACACACACACACACACACACACACTCTGGGGACATCAGAGACTTATTTTACATCTTGTGAAAAGTGCATTATCATACCCCTTTAACGATCCTACAGAATAAAATTCGTTCTTTGACTTAAATCTGAGAAAAGTTTGGAAAAATGGGTTGCAATACAACAAAAACATTCTTTAATGTCATTACAACGGCATTTTCTGCAAGAAAAAGTCCAGATATGACTTCATGAGCAGGAATAATCAAATATTTCAGATGGTTGTCTCATTCCAAACTCCACCAAAATATGACAGAGTTAGTTTGTACCAGAGTCACTCCCTTTATCTCGAGTTACTATTCCTATCAGGAACTGCATCCAGTCGCTAGAGTTCAACATCTCTATCCCACTTTTGGGAATATTGTGAAATACTTCCTTTGGTTTGGATAATTGAATAATTGATTTGTTGCACGATCATCTCTGGCCAAACTGAAGTCGCAGCACATTATCAGAGGATCATATGCCTGCATAACACATGATGTCATGATTCTGGAAGATTCCCAGCACAGTCCATCTGTGAATATCCACACGCAATGGATGAGATCTTCCCAACATCTCGATTCATGCTCTCTTGACTGCAGTGAGATTAAATGAAGACATTTCTCCTGAGTAATCTCCCATGAGTTTCAGAGGAGATCTCAGAGATGTCTCAAACTGTGCTCGGATTTGGGATTGAATGTCCGAGAACTCAGGATGTTATATCTCTAGACTCTTACGGGAATGACGGCCCACATCTGGGTCTAATTTGTTTTCTTTTAATGTTATTTTAGTATCGATATGCTATTATAGTTTTTTATTTTTTTTAATTACATTTTAGTTTTATATTTTCTGTTTTCATTCTAATTTTAAAGTAATTTTAGTCATTTGTTGCATTTTTTTTTCATTTGCATTGTTTTATATCATTTATATTAAGTTTGAGCTTATTTAGTTACAACTACAATTTAAACAAAAAAGAGAGAAATATAGACAACTAAAATAAAATAAAAATAAACTTAACTAAAATATATATATATATATATATATATATATATATAATTTTTTCAATGTATTTTATTTCAATGTTTATTTTTTTATTTAAATTAATGAAAATAGTTTTCCTGTGGTTTTAGTTTCAGGATAATCATATACTAGAAGACAAAATAGAAATAGAAGTAGAAGACAAAGTCAAAAATAAGTAATTAAACTTTCAAGTAATGTTTTTTTTTTCTTTTTTTTTTTGTTAAGGGTAATACTTAGACTAAAGGAATGTTAATGGATTGATTAATGGAAATCAAACAACAAAACAAAAAAAAAAACAGTAGGAATAAAATATGATCTGAATAAACTGCTGGTAATATTAGGTTACTGTATGAAAACATAATTTCCACTAATTCATTAGGATTTTATCTAATTCTCATTGGATTCTTCTTGATCCCATTGGAATCTGAAATGTGCTTCTCTTCTTCTAGCATTCTTTAGGGATATTTTTTGGACAGAACTGAGAAGCCGGGATTCCCGTTTGCTTCCTGCAGAATCTGATGAGTATATTTCCTACTCTTTCCCAGGACTCACCCAGACCGGCCTGGGTAAACATGAGCTTGGCCCTGGAGGAGTCCCGGTGGGCGATCTCTCACTGATCCCAGTCAAGGGCTTCATCCAAACCTCAGCAAACTTCCCATCTGTGGCCCGAGAGCTGAGAGGAAGCATCTGACCCACACGACACCCGTGACCCACTCCTGGATCCCCAGAGATCTCTACATCCCTCCATCCTTCAGCTCAGAGAGTTTCTGGTTTCTCTCTAGTTATGTTATGAATGTGCAGCTCTGCGCCTGGAGCCTTCCAAAGCCTACTGGCAAGAGAACGGGAAATCTAATGCATGTGTGTGTTTGTGTGTGTGTTGGAAAGGAGAGTGAGGAAGACATAAATACAGAAAGAAAGAGAAATAAAGAATTTAAGATGAAGTTCACCAATGTGTTTGTATATATTCTGCCTAGACAGTATTTTATTTGGAATTATTAATATGGAATATTTCCTTAACATAACCAAGAAAAACTTGGTTATGTTAAGAGAACATTGAGAAATATTGTTTTCATAACTTAGTTTTTAGAATCTCTCATTTATGGTGTATTCTAAGGTCTAAAATATTCTCCTGCAATGCAAATTGTTAGATGCACAAACTCAAATTTTATTTGTCACACACACACACACGGGTGGTCATATGCTAAATAGTTATGAATGGTGAAATGTGCACGACGCAACATAATTAGGCAGTTTGTTTACTAGTATGTTTCAGAGTTCATTGAATGCATATAAATCCATCCAAGACACGTGTCAGAAACACAATAATGCTGAGCATTGTGTTTTTAGCTGTCAGACTCTATTGCAATATGATGCGCATTCGTTGCATGATCAGTCACATTATCAAGTACTGATGATGTCTTAGAAGTTCAATGGATGTAGGCCGCAGAAAGCAAGGCCGCTCACTGGGTTTTTGGAGCATATCTCATGTTTTGAAATGATTAAACTAGACTCAGAGAAAATGTTTTCAGTGCTTTACAACAAATGTGTGTGGGTGGACTGGGTGTGTGTGTGTATTATATTTCAGGGCCCTTGGAGACTCCGTCTCACATGAAGTGTGTCCCGTGTGCAGTGAGCGCTACGGTTCGACCCACGCGCTGAGTAACCAGTGCTTTAATTAAAAGAGCTCATGGATGAGTCCTGGGAAATGCTTTCCTCCCGTAAGGAACGCTGTGTGTCACTTTCAAGAGCCTTGAGAAATGAGCATGTGTTCTCTCAGAAGAGAGAGAGAGACAGAGAAGTGTACCACTCCTCCAAACAAACCTCTTCAATTAAATAATCACAGACTTTAATGTCACCAGTTGAACATAATTCTAGGAAACAAACAGACTTGAGAACACTAACACAGAAAGCAAATGCCACCTAAAGTCCTGAGCTTCAGTGTGAGGAGAAATCACTGAGAGCGAGAACTTCTTAACCGACTCTTTAATCGATTCCTGACCAGACTCCTTGACTCCTTACCCAACTCCTTATCCGAACTTTCTACCTGACTCCTAACCAGACTCCTTGTCTCCTTAACCGACTCTCCTTACCAACTCCTGACCCAGACTCCCTGACTCCTTACCCTACTCCTTACCCGACTCCTTAGCCGATTCCTTAACTGACTCCTTGACTCCTTACCCGTACTTCTGAACCGACTCCTAACCAGACTCCACCTCCTTACCCGAACTCCTTAACTCCTTACCCAGACTCCTTGACTCCTTCAACTCAAACCGACTCCTTGACTCCTCTTACCCAACTCTTAGAACCGGCTCCTAACCAGACTCGACTCCTTACCGACTCCCTAAAACCGGCTCCTGACCAGACTCGACTCCTTACCCGACTCCTTGACTCCTTACCCGACTCCTTACCAACTCCTGACCAGACTCCTTGACTCCTTACCCTACTCATTTCCCGACTTCTTAGCCGATTCCTTAACTGACTCCTTGACTCCTTACCTGACTCCTTACCCATCTCCTAAACCGACTCCTAACCAGAGCTTCGAACTCCTTACCCGACTCCTTAACTCCTTACCCAATCTCCCTCTGACTCCTTACCCAACTCTTAAACCGGCTTCCTAACCAGACTCGACTCCTTACCCTGACTCCCTAAACCGGTTCCTAACCAGACTCGACTCCTTACCTGACTCCTCGACTCCTTACCCGACTCCCTAAACCGGCTCCTAACCAGACTCGAACTCCTTACCCGACTCCTTAACCGACTCCCTAAACCGGCTCCTAACCAGACTCAACTCCTTACCCGACTCCTTGACTCCTTACCCGACTCCTTACCAACTCCTGACCAGACTCCTTGACTCCTTACCCTACTCCTTATCCCGACTCCTTAGCCAATTCCTTAACTGACTCCTCTGATTCCTTACCTGACTCCTTACCCATCTCCTAAACCAACTCCTAACCAGACTCGACTCCTTACCCGACTCCTTGACTCCTTACCCGACTCCTTGACTCCTTACCCGACTCCTTACCAATCTCCTGACCAGACTCCTTGACTCCTTACCCTACTCCTTACCCGACTCCTTAGCCGATTCCTTAACTGACTCCTTGATTCCTTACCTGACTCCCTACCCATCTCCTAGACCAACTCCTAACCAGACTCGACTCCTTACCCGACTCCATGACTCCTTACCTAACTCCTAAACCGACTCCTAACCAGACTCGACTCCTTACCCGACTCCTTGACTCCATGACTCCTTACCTAACTCCTAAAACCAACTCCTAACCAGACTCGACTCCTTACCCGACTCCTTGACTCCTTCACCTGACTCCTCGCACTCCTTATCCCGACTCCTTGACTCCTTACCCGACTCCTTGACTCCATGACTCCTTACCTAACTCCTAAACAAACTCCTAACCAGACTCGACTCCTTACCCGACTCCTTGACTCCTTACCTGACTCCTCGACTCCTTACCGCACTCCTGACTCCTTACCCGACTCTTAAACTCGACTCCTAACCAGACTCGACTCCTAACCCCGAATCCTTACATGACTCTTTACCTAACTCCTAACCTGCATGATACATACCAGTATCAGTGATCTATTTTGTTTTACCGAAATTTACTTTTTTTAAAGATACAGTAATGCGGTGAAGTCACAGTCTATACATATAGACACACACACACACTCACAAACCTTTTGTAAGGTTGAAGTGGAAAATGTTATTTCTTAAATGCACAAAGCTGCAAATACATGGAACCACCTGTGCTGTCAATCAAGCTGCTGTTGCCATGGCGATCTGCACACTCCACAGAATGTCCGGTGAAACAGGTGAGGGAACGGCACACACACACACACACACACACACACACTCACACACACTCCCAGAAGCAGGTCTGAGGGAAAGATGGGGAATTTTCTCTGAAAAAGGGAAGTATGAGTGAGTCAGTGGAGACTGCAGCTGTAACAACAGCGTCTGATGTAAAGTTTCTCACACACACACACACACACACACACACACCCTTCCTGTCAGCTATATGTGCTGAAACACCTACACTGTCCACCCAACATATACTAACAGTAAAGAGAGCGGTTTCACTGACACATATTAATCCATATCCATAAGAATGATTGACATTATTGCCCGAGTGTTGATGGAGTTCTCAGTCGAGTCTCATTGAAAAATAAACAGCTCGGATGTTTCTGTGAGGTTTCTGCGTGCATACACACACACACACACACACACACACATTCATTAAATGCTCTGACTAAATAAGATAAAAATGTAAAAAATGAAAGAACAAGTGTTTTCACAATCCGGCTGGATGTTAGGAAACAATGTCTGAATTACTAATAGACCGCAAACAAGTGTTTCATGAGCAGAAAGATTATGAAATCTCTTTCCGCACGGTCTGAGTGTGTGTTGAGAAACGAGAGATTGAGAGATCATCTGGATCATAATGTTATTCCACCTCATGACTTCATCCATGTGCCACCCAGAAGAGGAAGAGCTCGGCCAGACCCACACACACACACACACACACACCTGCTTCCCTACACACTGACAAGGGCATAGAGTTCAACTACATCCAGGTTTAAGAATGATCACATGACATGAAGTTTTCTATATATTATACTTCATTATGTCCACTTGTCCTTAATCAAGCAAAAGGCCAAATGAAAGATGAAGTGGACACTGGAATTAAATGTTGTTCGCCGATATGAAATATGATTTGATGCTGTAACGTGTAACAACAGTGTTACAATACGTAGTACACAAGTTGATGGTGTTTACTGTATATTATATTATGCATTTTAATAGTGTTAAAATAGTGAAAACGAAACAATTACTTGCTTTTAATACTTTATTGAACCAATTATGATTGCCTCATTGATATTATATGCTGTGCATTTGAAGTCACTCTAAAGCTCTGTTCATCAACTCTACACATAAACAGAGTTGTGGCCGGTGAAAATGCTGAGTAGTTACTTTGGAAAGACCACAGAGACACAGTTAATGTGAAGCCCTGCGTGTGTTTATATGATGAGTTCATAAACATATACTGTCCTAAACAACACAGCAGTGTGTGTGTGTGTGTGAAGACGAAATATGAAATCGTGTCAACATAAATACTGCATGCTTTTTAAAGAAAATATTTTATTTTTATTTTAAGGAGTTATCCATAAATTAGGAGGCCAGCGACCAGAAACAACATGTACTAGTGTTCAAAAGCTTCAGTATGAGTTTTTAATGTTTTTCTTCTGTTCACCCAGACTCATATATTTAATCAAAAATACAGTCCAAGAAATCGGACATATTATTAAAATAAATGTAAATCATCTGTTTTCTATGTGACCATATACTAAAGTGTAATTTATTTCTGTGATTTCAGCATCATTACTCCAGTCTTCCGCGTCACATGATCCTTCAGAAATCACTCTCAATATGAGGATCTGATGCTCAAGAAACATTTATGATTATTATTCATATTTCATATTTTTTGGAAACTAATTTTATTTTATTTCTCAGGATTCTTTGATCAATAGCATATATTTGAAATTACAGAATCTTTTGTAACATTATAAATGTCACTTTTGAACCATCTACAATGCATCCTTGATGAATAAAAGTTGAATTTGCTCCAAACGTTGGAACATTTTGAATTCATGTACGTATGAACTTAATTCCACAAACAGGAAGGTGTAGCTGGTCCAATTGGTCCCAACTGGTTCTAATTGGTCCAAACTGGTCCTTACTGGTCCCAACTGGTTCTAATTGGTCCCATCTGGTCTTAACTGGTCCAAACTGGTTCTAATTGGTCCCAACTGGTTCTAATTTTGGTCACAACCCAAAATATGATTGCTGGCTTCTGATGGTTTAAGTTTATCCACCCTTCCACCAACCATCTAAACCAGCTGGAACCAGCTGATGAAAATATATAAAAAATATATAAATAAAATATCCAGCTAAAACCAGTTTAAGGTAATAGCCCTGTTTCTAGTTGGTCCAACTGGTCCCAACTGGTTCTAATTGGTCCCAACTGGTCCTAACTGGTTTAGTTGGTTGACTAAAAGATCTTTAAAAAATATATGATAGCTGAATTTTCAGTATCATTACTCCAGTCTTCAGTGTCACATGATACTTCAGGAATCACTCTAATATGAGGATCTGATGATCAACAAACATTTATGATTATTCATATTTCATATTTTTTTGGAAACTGTAATTTTATTTTATTTCTCAGGATTCTTTGATCAATAGCATATATTTGAAACAGAATCTTTTGTAACATTATAAATGTCACTTTTGAACCATTTAATGCATCCTTGATGAATAAAAGTTGAATTTGCTCCAAAACGTTTTAACATTTTGAAATTCATGTACGTATGTACTTATTCCACAAACAGGAAGGCCATCACTGTACATCTACAACAATCTTTGATTAAAACAAACAGCACTTATAGCAGTTCATGCATGTTAAAAACAGCTTTATGAACTAGTTCCAGTAAACACAATATTCTGAATGGTTTCTCACCATTAATAAGCAGAATTTCACGTTCCCATATCTGTGATATATGCTGCTGATATGACTTATGTTGAATTGCCCAATGGAAAAGATTTGTGCCGAATGCAATCGCACAGTCTAATTATTTACAGGCTCCATTAAAGAAGAGTTGTTTTCCTGAGAGCGTTTGCTAACACAGTTTTACTGTGGAAAAGGACCCATCAAGTCTCTCGTCTCACTGAGATGCAGGAATATCCCGAGTGGAAACGCTGTTCCTGCCTGTAAAACACTAATTGCTCTTCCTGATCCCTCTATATAACACTATATAAAGAGCAAAGGATGGAAACACAAGCCTTTCTTTTATACTGTTGCTGATCCGAATGTAGATCACAGTATATTATGATGCGTCACCATCTTTTGTTACGTAAGTATTTTCATTCAGAACATGGAACCTACTGGACAATCCAGATAAAACTAGTTTATGGTAATAGCCCTGTTTTCTAGCTGGTCCAAATGGTCCCAACTGGTCCTAATTGGTCCCATCTGGTCTTAACTGGTCCCAATTGGTCCTAATTGGTCCCAACTGGTCCTAAATGGTCCCAACTGGTCCTAACTGGTCCCAACTGGTCCTAACTGGTCCCAACTGGTTCTAATTGGTCCCATCTGGTCTTAACTGGTCCCATCTGGTCTTAACTGGTCCCAACTGGTTCTAACTGGTCCCAACTGGTTCTAATTGTTCCCATCTGGTCTTAACTGGTCCCAACTGGTTCTAATTGGTCCCATCTGGTCTTAACTGGTTCCATCTGGTCTTAACTGGTCCCAGACTGGTCCCAACTGGTTCTAATTGGTCCCATCTGGTCTTAACTGGTCCAACTGGTTCTAATTGGTCCCATCTGGTCTTAACTGGCCCAATTGGTTCTAATTGGTTCCATCTGGTCTTAACTGGTCCCAACTGGTTCTAACTGGTTTCAGTTGGTTAACTAAAAGTAAATATGATTGCTGGTTTCTGATGGTTTAAAATGATCTGACCCTTCCATCAACCATCTAAACCAGCTGGGACCAGATAAAATATCCAGCTAAAAGCAGTTTAAGGTAATAGCCCTGTTTTCTAGCTGGTCCAACTTGTTCCAACTGGTCCCAACTGGTTCTAATTGGTTTAGTTGGTTGACTAAAAGCAATCGTATTGAATCTCAGAAAACATGAACAACATGAGCCGAACTCTCCCAGTCTAAGATACACTACAGTGTTTGAGGGCGGAGCTAAGAGACACTGATCAGCCAATCAGGACCAGAGGTGGGCATTATGCAAATTATTTCCACAAGGTTCAGCAGGAAGTGAGACTGAATTACTGACAACTTGTTTCAGGTCAGAATCACTTCTTTCTTTCAGGAGACACAAACTCCATTAATCTGCAGTCTGCAGAGCTTTTACACTCAACAACTTGAAGTTTGCATAATTCAGGCCCAGACTCTCAGCAAAACATTCATGCTTTAGTAATAAACAAACTCAGAAAGACTAAACGATGTTTGTGCAGTTTTGACAGGAATCGTCTCCTCAACACCGAGCGGAAACACGTTTGAAATGGAAATACGACATTAAACACTCGTTTGATCAATACAGTGAAACAAAAGTAAGTAAGTTGTGTTTGTGACGTTCATGAATGATTTCATTAGACTTGTTTTGATTTTAAATGTTATAAAACGAAACATAATGCCAATATAATGTACCGCAAAAGCCCAAAATATGTGTGTGCAACTCTTAAGTGTTCAGGTTTCAAAACAAGGGAGTGGACTGTGGAAAACATTAGGCGGATTTTTGCTTTTAGGCCAGGTGTGTGTGTGTGTGTGTGTGTGTGTGTGTTTGTGTTTGTTTGTACTTTCTGGGATGTTTTTTTTTTCTCTGATCAGTAATCTGGGTGGATTTCCTCATGTGAACATCACAAAAGTCCAGAAACACCACAGCATATATCAGATATACATCACACACACCTCGGATAAAACCTTCTAAAACATCTAAAACGCCTCTAGTGTCTATATATCCAAACATATGCTTTTAAAGCAGACCAACCATAAGGATGGTGAACAATGATGCTTTTATAAACGATATTAATTATGCATGTTTGCATGCATTCAAATTAGGTTCATCCTTAGTATTTTTGTCTTTGTTTTTTAAAACAAAAATCCAAACGTTCATGAATCTAGATGCAAGATGACTGAAGATATCTTGATTTCTGAAAAATGTTTTAAAATGTTGTGAAAAAATATCTGTATTTCTATATATAATTTATAGAATTATCCTATAAATATCCTATTTTTCTCACCCAATTCAGCCTGGTGATAATTGCATGCACATTTATTTCAAGTTGTTCTTTTTTAATTTGCACACTGTGAATTTTTACATACATTTTATGTAAAATATATTTCAAAGCTAGGGTTAGGCTTCAAATAAAGGTTATTAGAGTATGTTTTGAACATTTTTGCATATAGATCAAATTTATTGATGTAGTCCTAACCATAAATTCACAATATACGATTATATTTTAAACCAGATTTTTTTCCTTCTTGTTATAAGCATAAGACATCAATTACCTTTCAGCAATCTTTCAGAAATTGCAACACATCTTCTGTAATGTAGTATCTCAAGTAAATGCAGCTTGATAATGTTTAGACATTTAGATTAACAAAATACTGAGGAACAACACTTTCTGCTTTGATACACATTTTAAATAAATATGCCATTTTCTTTATCTTAACTTGTATAAACATTCTGAAGTCATCACGAGTGTTGTGTGTGTGTTTGTGAATCTGTGTGATTCAGGTGTGGTCTTCTGTCCTCCTACACACTCTCTGATCACACACTCATGTGAACTTCATTAGGCTTGTGTAACCACAGGCTCCATCCAATGACACACAAGGGTCTCGGAGAAGTAAAAGCACGTGAGAACGCAACTTCGATCTTATTATTTTAAAGCGCTATAAAATTCCCCCAGTTTTGACATTTCTGAAATCACCCTCAACGGCTGCAGGATCCGGCTCAGATCGGGCCGGACGCGGCGCTATGAGGATTGCATGTATTCATGATGTTAAACTACAGAAGTGCTGTAATTGCAGTCAGATGTTAAGCACTATATGGACGAGTTCATTACATCGTTCTCTGTGAGCGTCTGGCTCCGGTAATGGAGGAGTACCAGATTAAATGATCACTCTGGAGGTGAGAGAGAGACAGACAGCATCAATGAAGACATCCGCATTATCTGGTCCAACATCTTCCAAAAAACAACCTTATTTTTTTACACTGATAATGGATGAAAACTATTGCACTTGTTTATATATGAATATATTCACAGTTCACTGAGTAAGAAAATAATCAGGGTTTGAATCTGGCGGTATGATTATAAATGACCTCTAATTTCAAAATAACTAGCAATAATCAATTTGAAAAGTATCAGTTTATGTGATAATAAACTGTAGGGTGAAATAACACTTTTTTCCCCATTCTGACCTTTATAATAAAAACATTATTGACCTGAATCAATCATTTGAGATGTCTTTTCTTTTTTAAAGCCCGTGTCTAATCAGACTCTGTGGTTTGTGACCGTGTCCTGCTGTTATACACACATAAACACACACCGCGTGTGTAAACAGAGTCGTGTTGTCTGACCTTCACAGGACGTCTGTAGGGGAAACACAAGCGTCCACGGTCAGGCTGTGTGTGTGTGTTCACTCTTCTGATGTTTGTTCCAGTTGTACGTTCACTGCTCCACACATCGATCAGATGAAGAGGTGCCAGTCTCTGTATTAAACACTGCGGTCGCGCTGCTGGAATATTTCGGCCGTCCGACCCGAAACTGTCAAACTGTTTCCACATGACGGATCAGGAATCCCGTGTTCCAGCGCTTCCAGAACCAAACAATCCGCACTCGCTTTTCCATCACAGGAGGAGGAGGAGTTACAAACATCGAGCCGGAATGAGCAGAAGAGAAAAGACAAACGCTGATCTAAAGTTCTAAAACAGACAAGACAGACAGACAGACAGACAGACAGACAGACAGATAGACAGACAGACAGACAGACAGATATGCACCGAGGATTGCGCGGATATTGCGTAATTTACACGGCAGACATTTTTTTTCCAGGAGGGCCATTTATTTAAAATTGGAATTTCTCTGAAATAAAAGAACTTTGAGAGACTTTTGCAGATATTGTAAGTACACAACTGTAGGAAATATATCACACTGCGTAAATGATTTTTGGATATTTTTTTACAAAATCCTTACATATTGGACCTTTAACAGTTGAGATGTTTGTTTAATGCTGATCTAACCAGCAGGACACACACTCGCTGGGTTTAAACCCAGATGTTACTATGAGCCCCTTTTAGAACTATTCTATTCTATTCTATATCTATATAAAGATGTGTTTTGCAGTTATTTTGTCAAACTCAAAAATTATTTTAATCATTTAAAAAGGCCATTATTTTCCGTTATGAAAAACGGTAACAATTGACAAAATATTTTAGTTTGTCTTGTATATTTGTTTGATACTGTTATAATGATCCCACATACGGGGCATGTTGTCACAGTTCACTTCCATTCTTTTGGGGGAAATTAAGAAAAAAGTATGCAACAAAACCACATAATTGCACTAGACGAGTGTGGAAATTAATGTGGGAAAATAATACTCAGAGAACCCTAGTAGGTTTACACAAACTGAAAAAGTCAAAGTTATGAAGTCTTGAGCCTGACTAGGGTTTTGATCCAAGTTGCGATGTGGGTTTCTAACATCCTGTTGTCTTCAGTAGCCAGTCAGTCTTTGTTAACACTGTTGTCAGAGTACCAATGTGCCGCACCCCTCCCTTTTCCCACGTTCCTTCGCATGCAGTTGAGGAGACATGGGATGGGATAAAGTGTGTGTGATTGCCCCCTTTTCACTCTTTGACTTTCTTCACAAGTCCCTATTAACTCCAAACAATCCGTCGACGGCACTTCCAGCACCACGGCTTCCAGTGTGGAGATGAAGGACACTGAGGGTTAAAGGGTAGAGACCCGCCTGCTGCTGCTCGGAAACACACACACTCGCACGGCATGGGCCACAACCCTCAAACATACCAGAAACACAGATTCAACCACACACGCTCTTTGAGAGAAGGTTCAATTGGGTTGTGTCTAAAACTCTAGGGTACTTGACTAAATTAAGGAAACTTCTCTATAGGAGAAATGTCTTAATTGAGTTGTATCATAGTTTCATGTTTAACTGGTTATTTACTATTTAGACTTGTATAGCTTGTGTACATCGGATGCACTTGCTGAATATATTCATGCGAATATTTTAACAGCACATCTAACAGAGCACTTTTCTGCATTGATTTTGAATCACAACTAATTTGAATTATGCAGTTCATTGTGTTGTGTTTCGTTCTGTTTTAAAATGAAAGGAAATGCCTGTAAATGTAACAGAAAAGATGCTGGCGATATTCTGTCAGGACATTATGTGTTAATGAATTGAGACTACGTGAAATAACAGGTCTTTTTCAAAAGAGAAGCGTATGAGACTTAAGCAGAAGTCTGTTTTCTCCCCTTTTCATCACAGTGCACACATGGAGATCTCAGAATCTCATCTTGCTGAAGGAAGAGGGTCAGATGTGCATTTGAAGGGAAGCGTTCAGTGCCAACTTTCCCTTTAGCAGAAGTAGAGGTTGAGGCAATGGAAACGATATGTGAATCTTGGTGTGTGTGTGTGTGTGTGTGGATTGCATGAGATTTACATATCAGGCCTTACACACACGTTTTACACTGATCATAATTTACTGTGTTAACCCTGGGTAATCATAAACTGCATCAAATCCTGGGTTAAATGCTTTAAGCTTAAACGTACTTCATTTCTATACACTGTATACATTAATAGCTTCAGGCATTTGGCTTCTCAAATAGATGTTTCTGGATTTAAGAATGATTGTACTGGAAATATAATTCCCTCAATGAGGTTTCATTTCACATGGTTTCCATTTTCCTTTCCTTTGACTTCAATCAAGACAAAAGCTTTTTGTTCTTTTATTTTTTCTTCATTTCACCACTTGACACGCTGTCCATCCGTTCCGCTGCTGGAAAGTCGTGTTATCTAGAGGCTGTTTGCCATCAGTGAAAGGGAACGGACTGTGTTACTCTAAAGGAAAATTATAAACACAGAGGCGCATTTAGTCCCGGCCAAACTGGTGGCTTTACCCACAGTGCTTTGTGCCATCTAGGACGAGGCTGGTTTCAGGTTTCGGCCATGGGTTTATTTGTTAACACCATTATAAACGCTTGAGCCCTTGAAACCTGCGTCCAGGAGAATGATGTCTGAAGCTTTAAATAACAGGCGTCTTCGATGCGTCTGCCAAGAGGATCCGAGTGCACAAATGAACCGAGCGACTGCGTAGGAATATGCATCCCGTTATAAACTTTACCATCAATGCATGGCTGCCCGTAATATGGAGACTTTGAAATGACTGGCTCATGTAGTTTCAAAATCACTAATATTTTCCACCCATTAACAACATTAAGCTGCCGCCAGCTGCCATGTCATGAACTTCACATCGCATGCTTGAGTGAAGCAGAAGTCCGTGTGTTAGAGAGCGCACCTCGTCTAAGAGGGAACGCTGGAGAAAACGCCAAATAAGTGGCATTTAGAAAATATTCGAGGGAGTTTTCTTTAATACTGTCTTGGCCTGAAGTGAAGAGTATTACACTAATAAACTGAATGAGATGCTGGTTAAAGGATAGCTATGTCTTAGAAAATCTTAACAACTGCATAGCAACACCCTAGCAACCACTGAAAACACCATACCAATTGCACGAGCAACGCACAGTGGCAACCACTCAGAAAATCTTAGCAATTGTATATCAATGCACTAGCAACTACTTAGAACAACGTATCAGCTGTATAGCAACGCCCTAGCAACCACTCTGAAAATCCTTGCAACTCTGTAGAACCACTCAGTTCACCATATCAGCTGCATAGCAACGCCCTAGCAACCACTCTGAAAATCCTTGCAACTCTGTAGAACCACTCAGATCACCATATCAGATGCATAGCAACGCCATAGCAACCACTCTGAAAAGCCTTGCAACAGCATAGTAACACCCTGGCAACCACCTACAGCTCGTGTAGAGGTGAACACCACTCACATTTACTGCAGTAACTTAAAAATGCCCTAGCAACCACTCAGAAAACAATAACAGTTGCATAGCAACACCCTGGCAATGGGGTTTGGAATCCAGATAAGACCAGTAAACCACCGTCAGATTCCATAAATTCTGTAAATACAGAATCATTGAAGCAGCATTTTTAAATAGCATGAATAGAATTATGGTACAAGTGCAAGTTTGGCAGTCAAATAATACATCAAGAAAGAAATTTATATCACTTGTAGTTTTTGCACAGCAACATCCATAATAATGTAGAGTCTGTGCATCTGTTTATTATCAGCAAACGCTCATGCAATCAGAACTAAAAACTATTGTGACTGAGGTTTTAAACTTTAGTACTGCAAATGTATGTTGCAAATCTCATGAAAAATATTCTAGATGCCTTTTGAAGAACTATAATGCACATATTGCAGAATATTCATAGAACATAGTTTATACTGCAGAAATAGAACTAAACCGAGTTCGTTTCCCAGATTTTGGTCGAATGTGCAGGCGCCAGCAGAACGCAGTACGTGACGAGGTCACAGAGACGTTCATCTGTCCTCAGTGAACCAGTGAACCGGAGAGAGAGAAGCGGTGAACACACACGGGCGTTCTGAAGGTGAAGAAAACCTCCAAGCGTTCACATATGGGTTAGTGGTTTGAGAGAGAGATGGAGGTCAAATATGAAGGATTTCTGCAGGTGCTGAGTGTGTGTGTGTGATATCTTTACATATACACACTTCAGGTCAAAAGTTTGGAATAATATATACACTGAAAAAAATTTGGAGTAGGATTTACTTGAAAAAGCTAGACAACTTATTTCACTCAGAAAATGCGAGTTGACCCGCACACACACACACATGGATGGAATTCCCCATCATGCTCTCTGCTCTGTATCCTCTATCCATCATCCTCTAGACGCGTGTGTGTGTGTTCAGTTTTCTTCAGACATCAAGCCTCAGGAATGTAAATGATGTCACAGCGTGTCTCAGCGCAGGATTGGCTGGTATCGCGGGCTCATATGGGTGGACAAAACACAAGAGAGTCATTATTATCAGAAATAAATGATGTCGAGGACTCATTAATTATAAAGACACTTGTGTTAAACTCTGGAATTATTAGAGCATTACTTGCAAGAACAGATGTATAATATGTATGCCTAATATTAACAAATTAAATTCATAATATCCCTCAAATATCCTATTTTTTTCTTCGTCTCCTGCTTTTCAGATCTCAGAAGAAAAATCCCAAAGTGTGCGATCAAAACATCTCTGCGATCACGTCTCATCAAAATGTGCTGAACGTGCTTAAAATGTCCCAATCACAATCTGCTGAACCTTGTGGAACTAATTTGCATAATCCCGCATCTGGTCCTGATTGGCTGAGCAGCATATCTTAGCTCCGCTCTCAAACACTGTAGTGTATCTGAGACTGGAAGAGTTCGGTTCTGAGTTTGATATGGTGAAAACCACGCCATCGTCACTGTTCGTATCACTGTGATCAAGAGCTGAGATTCAGCGTTCTGACCAATCACAGCAGGGCAGCTCTCAGAGAGGCGGAGCTTAGAGAGACTGAATCTTCGATGGAAGCGTTTCAGACACTGATGCTGCAGATTATAGGTTATGAGGGAATTACACTGATTTTGGTCTTGGATGTGTGTAAATCTGTTGTTGGAGACTGCAAAAACAACATTAAGAACCTTTAACTCTCTAGGGTTTCTTCGTTTAACAGTTACACTCGGGACCTTCAGGTCACATTCGATTCATATTTAAAAAAGAAAATCATAATTTTTTTTACTTGTTTTTTTATAATATTGTTTTCTTTTCATTTTTGGTGTTTTGAGAAAATAAAAAATAAAAAATAAAAAAAATTATAATTAGTATTAATGCAATAATTATGACCAAATTTTCCCCCATTGAATATAATAGAAAATATATATAAAAACATTTTTTTTTAAGCTGTATTTCATTTTGGAGTCAAGCCTAGGCCTCATAAAAGCAATTTTTGAAATTAGATGGATGCCATCTCGTGGACAAACTGAGCTTTTTAAAAATACAAAACACATGTGAATTTTTTGGTGTGTTTGTGTATAAAGGTGTGTGTGTGTGTGTGTGTGTGTCTGTTTTGCACTCTTGATGTTTTATAGATTCACCCCTTCACTGTTGTGTGCTTTTTTTCAAGATCGTTGCTGATTTGTAGATTGTACGCACAAAAAAAACTCAGTATTTTCACATTTTTGCCAATTTCCCATTAATTTCCTATGCGGGTCATTTTTGACCCGAAGGTCCTGAGTGTGACTATTTTTTTACGACCACTTAGACTTTTCAAATCCTGTCCCCAATTTTTGTTGGGTGTTCATATACCAAGTATATTATTGACACACTTCGGGTCAATAATTATTTACCGAAGAACCCCAGAGGGTTAAAATAGCAGAATAGGGGAAATTTAACCCAGTAAATAGAAAAACGAGACAGAATATCAGACAGAGAGAAGAAAGAGAGAGATGATTGTAAACTCCTGTCAGGTTTGAGTCTGAGAGCAGATGTGGCGTTTAAATCTCCATGTCACTGTGAAGCTGATGTGTGTGTGTGTGTGTGTGTGTGTGTGTGTGTGTGTGTGTGTGTGTGTGTGTGTGTGTGTGTGTGTGTGTGTGTGTGTGTGTGTGTGACACAGATGTGGCTCATTAAACGCTTTGGAGAGCGTCTCAGAAACACAGATCCAGTTTTCCTCATCTGGGTCAAGAAAGCCATCATAAGATCAGACAATATGTGTGTGTTTATGTGTGATTTGGAAACACTTTATCCTGAAGAGAATCTAAAGTATTATAATCATCAGAGGAGTCAGCTGATCTTCACACGAGCCGACGATGAACTCAACAAGCACGCGTTCAACTGATCAAGAACGACAGTAAAGGCATTTATAATGTTACAGATGTAATAGTGTGTGTGAACACCTGTTATACGTGAACATTTTGGCTCTAGAAGAACACCTGGCAAATCACAAGCACACACACACATTCACATATGTGTGTTTAAAAGCACAGCTTGGTTTCCTCCGCCAGTTTCCCAGGACCGTCTAGTTTAGTTTCATAACTCTGGAACTTTGATGAGTTTTATGAGGTTCAGCCTGATGAACAGACACACACACACACACTCTCACGCACACACACGCACACACACGCGCTAACACTCATACATACACACACGCTACAGTAATTGACTACTAAAAGAGGAGTAAGTACATTTTAACAAGATATAAACGTAACATGTACATGCTTTCTGTCACTATTTAAATTTATTTAATTGTTTATTTATTTATTTTCTTATTTATTTGCTTGCTTATGTATTTACATATTTGCATCCTTGCTTATTTACATGCCTATTTATTAATATATCCTTCCTTAACTTAAATAAACTTAAATAAATCATTGAATGCGGTCTTTAGTGCGTCGATATTAAATAGCGATGAAAACTAAAGAATATATATGTGTGATAAAACAGTGATGAAGTTCTTGTGTTTACATGATCGTCTCGCAGCACAGAGTGTGAAACATCTGACTTACACACACATGACCTTTCCCCTAATTCTGTATGACCTACATCCTTGCACTTGATACACACACACGTCGCTTTGGATAAAAGCATCTGCCAAATGCAAAAATGTAAATGTAACTCACACACACACTGGATAAAAGCGTCTGCCAAATGCATAAATGCAAATGTAACACACACTCACTGACTCACACACACAACACGGATGTTGTTGGCTCTTGTAAGTCGCTTTGGAAAGAGCATCTGCTAAATGCACACACGTCAGTGTAAACACACACACTATGTCACTGGTTCTGCTGAACGGTCCTGCACGGGTCGGGTCGAACATGAAGCTCTGCTCAGTGATGTCATCAGGGGCATTTACTCCCGAAGGTCATGGCGTATGAGAACATGACTTCATGAAGAAGCTGTGTGTTTGTTTCAGACGAGACGTCACTACTCTGAAGGACTATTTCCTGTCCCTCTGCGTCTGGGTCACGTGGGTCAAAGGTCAGAGTGAGTGAGACGAGGCTTTGTGTGGAGACCTTTTCAACGAACACACGACAGGAACCGTCACACACATCTCATGTGGCGGCTCGTTTGATGATGTAGGATGAGCTAATCGTGATGAACTGAATCTAATCAAACACCTACTACTGATGCATCTCCATCACACACACACACACACACATCACAGTACGAGCAGAACACACCAGGACGATGAGGATCTGAGCAGGATCTGGGTCAAACTGTGTTCCCAGAGGGCAAAGACCAGATCACACACACCCTTCAGTCACATGTGAATGATCACATTGATTTAATATCGCCACATGTGTTTATACTTGTTATCATAACACAGGTGTAGACAGCATGTGTGTGTGTGTGTGTGTGTGTAGTGAAAGCCTTATGAGGTCATTGCAGTGATGTCATGATGCTTCATGCAGCTGTTCGTTCGGCATAATGTTGTGGTAAAGTTATTGCATCCCAGCATTCCTTCACTTTCACAAGCGTATCGGCATTAAATAAGGAGTTATTGCACGACTCTGCTCATATTCGCAACATGAAATGTGTTTAAAGCCCCGTCGTTTATGCATCATTTAACCGAGGCGGTGATAAACACCAAATACACACTACTAAAACTATGTCAACTTTTATCAACATATCTACATTTATATAGCAAATCTCAGTAACACTTTATTTTGATGGGACCATTCTGTTAACTATGAGTAACTTTGTAACTACATTTCGACTTATTCGACCCTTACCAGTCTACTACTACTCTACTAACACTTGACGTTTAGGAGCAACTTTACTAATAGTAGAGCTCGACTCGATAAAGGATTTTGAAGGCCGATACCGATACAAATATTTTTGGGTTTAAAAATACGATATTCCGATATATATCGGCCAATATTTTAATTTTTTTTAAGCTAACTTTTATGCACAGGATACATTTGATACTTTTTCTCTATGTCTAAATGTTTACTCCTTGCAAGTCTAACTTACATTTTACCATGCGGGGACTGTAACTGCTAGTTAAAATACAGTAATCATTACTTTATTTAGGCAGAAAAAGTTCATTGTGGTTTCCAAGCTCATTAATGTTAACGTTAGCGGTCTTCCACTGATGATAGTGGCATTAGCTAGCTTTGTGGTTAGCTAGTCTATGATGAGCCATAATTTAGCAATAGATTACATCATACAGCAAATTTATTTTTGAAATACTCATTTATCGTCCATTATAACTGCCGATACCGATAGTTTGGAAAATGACTAATATCGGCCGATATATTGTGTCTGGCTCTAACTTATAGTCATCAGAATAATGTGTTAAAGGTCTATAGAGTGAAACCCAAATCTCGACTGCTTTATTGTTATATCATTGCTATACTCGTCCAGCTCTAATCTGATAAAACAGGACTGTAAGACATGAAGATATTATAAACGGTAACATACTGTAAAAAGTGGTAACCTGCAATTGTTACCTGTTTTTACTTGATTAAACCTATAAAAATGTATCTTTTTTGTATAAATGGATGTATTTATGTTGATTCAGCAATACTAAATACAATTTCTAACTTCAACATTTAATTATTTATCATGCTTTTCTGTGAAGCTGATTTAAAACAATGTGTAATGTGACAAGTGCTGTGCACATAAGTGGATCCCATTCATACTTCACATGTCAGATTTCAGTGTTTTATGTGTGTTTTATTTACACTATTGAGTGTTTGTGTGGGTCATGTGGGAGTAACACACCTCTGAAGCGTTGTGTCCCGATCCTCCTCTTCATCGTCTCCGTGACTCACACTGCAGCACTAAAACTTCACAGATCAGCATTCTCACCAGATCTCGCCCGTACACACTCCACTTCACCAGTTATTTCTCGTCTGTGTGAAATATTATTTGTAGTCAAGTCATTTTTATTTGTATAGCACTTTTCACAGCTTTACAGAAAAGCATGATGCTAATGTTTATATCTTAATATCTCATGAGTCGTATTTAGAAGATTTATTAGATGTTGAATATGATGCTAGAGAGTTGTCAGGGCGTTGCTATGGCTTTCTGAGTGTTGCTATGCAGTAACTAGGGTCTTGCCACAGTAACCACAGCTAATCAATCACACACACACAACTTTCTTGAACAAGCTGCATGGAAAACAACCGGTAATTAATTGTGGTGTGTTTTTGTGTTCTAGTAATATTTTACATTTAAGTTGGTATGAGCACCACAGACATCATAGATATAGAATATACTAAAGTGATATTTTGAAACTACAGTTAACATAAAACACAATACTGACATTAACTGTTTATTAAACGCATGGAAACTGATCTTAATGAATAGAATGAACATCATACCTGCATGCAAATCCTTCCCAGCGAATGTACGCGGTGTACTTTTGGTAATTTGTTGATTTAACGTTACTAATTGGCAACGTAACTATGACGTTGCATGCTCGTATTTCACTCGTCGCCACGTCGCGTTTTCAACTGAAGAGTGTCTGACGGGACAGGGAGTCGTTTTTCTGAGCTGAGAGGGGTTTTATTTCGTAACAAGTTGTAAAAATAACAGTAGAATAAAGATACTGATAAACTGAAACAACTCTGACAGAAGATTCAGAATCTGACAGGAGCGTCATCAGCGCTCGTCTTTCAAAATAAAAGTCTCACATCAGTCAAATATTTAGAAGTATATGTTTGTTGTTGTTTCTTTGAATACTTAAAAAAAGTTTGCTTCTTAAATTCAGTTTCACAGCATTAAAAAGGGCAAATGTCATCATTCAACTGAACGTTGTGCATTTTAAACACATATGTTTTTATAACATAAAGTAACATACATGTATGTTCTGTTCTGTTTAACCTTATTGTGTTTTGGTTGTGTTTCCTTGTCTGTGTTCCTTGTCATTGTACGTTGATCTAGTTGTCTGTTGTGTGCGAGTTAATCAATCATAATCAATCAAAGTCAAGTTCCTTCGTTTGCCTCTGTGTGTTTATAGCCTTCAGTTTGTTCACTTCTTCGTCTTGTGTTGTTTTGACTGCCACATCTTTTTCGTGTCATTTGGTTCATTCAACGAACGAAACAAACGAACTGACTCGGAAAAAGATTTATTCATTTTGATGAACGAGTTTGAACAGGAGAGTCACAAACGCGCATCACAGAAGAGAGCAAGGCGAGCATTTGAGCTTATAAAACTAAACTTTGTTATTTATTTATTAAATGAGCGATTGTTTCGCTTGATAAGACCCTTATTCATCGTCTGGAATCATTTAAAGCCCTTTGAACAGTTTGCACTGAAACTCTCATTTGGACCTTGAACCGTTTGGACCCCATTGAAGTCCATTATATGAAGAAAATCCTGGAATGTTTTCATCAAAAACCTTGATTTCTTTTCGACTGAAGAAAGAAAGACATGGACATCTTGGATGACATGGGGGTGAGTAAATTATCAGCAAAAGTTTTTTTTAAAGTGAACTACTCCTTTAAATAATTGGCAAAACTTGTTTTTCCTAGTTTAAGCATAAATCCAGTGATGCTTGAAATGAGAAACATTTGTTTGTTCTCTGAAAACAAAGTGAAATTCTTCCTCCAGATTGTGTTCCCGCGTCCAGATTCCCAGCGTTCCTCTGCAGGAACAGCACATGTCCGTCAAAGCTTTATTCCCTCCAGATGTGTCCGTGTCCGGCTGGAGCAGTCGAGTCGCTCTCCCACGGGCGCTTCGTGGAATTCCTCCGTCTAATCCCGTTTAATGGATCCAGTTTCTGGGTGTTTGGAGAAAGGGCTGCGACGGGCCTCTGAGGTAAAGCTGGTTTAAGTAAGGTAAACCTCTCCCACTGGATTGGGCCTCCAGATTAACATGAGAACCAGAAAGAGCAGGTTTGGACCTTTAGACACCTGTGGGCGAGGTGCTGAATCTGAGGTTGGGAACAGGTGAGTGCACTTAAAGGAGTAGTTCACTTTAAGAAAGCATGGAGATGAAGCGTTGTGTGTCGGCGGGTGTGAAGTTCTCGATCCTCTGTCCTGGCAGAAGCCCACAGCCGTGTCCGGCTCCCTGTGACGCTCTCTGGGACGGGCAGCTTTTCCTGGGCAGGATCGCATGATTGTTTCTCGGCTTCACTCCTCCACCCAGACGTCTTCCTCCCGGCTCAGCCCTGATGTCAATCTCTCATGCTGTACATTACAGAGCTTTTCACCTCCCTTTAGCTGTGTCACCGAACTGGCAAGTGCGTTGTGCTGCTTTCACAGTGTGAAGGCAACACAAATTTGTGTTAATTTATATTTAGAATAATTTATTTGTAATAAACACTAATGTCTAAATGTCCATGTTTTCCTTTCTTCAGTTGAGAAAGAAATTAAGGTTTTTGATGAAAACATTTCAGGATTTTCTCCATATAATGGACTTCAATGGGAACCAAACCGTTCAATGCCCAAAAGACAGTTTCAGTGCAAAAAAATAAAATAAATAAAAAAATAACAAAGTTAAAATTTTATGTGAACAAATGAACAAATCTTTTTCCGAGTCAATTCGTTCATTTCGTTCGTTGAATGAACCAAATGACACAAAAAAGATTCGTTCATTTTGAACAGAAGAGTCACGAACGTGCATCACAGAACAGAGCAAGCGCGAGACATTTGAGCTTATAAAACTTAAATTTTGTTATTTATTAATTAAATGGGCGATCGTTTCGCTTGATAAGACCCTTATTCATCGTCTGGAATCGTTTAAAGCCCTTTGAACAGTTTGCACTGAAACTGTCTTTTGGACCTTGAACCGTTTGGTTCCCATTGAAGTCCATTATATGGAGAAAATCCTGGAATGTTTTTATCAAAAACCTTAATTTGTTTTCGAACTGAAGAAAGAAGAACGACATGGACATCTTGGATGACATGGGGGTGAGTAAATTATCAGCAAAAGTTTTTTTAAAAGTGAACTACTCTTCACTATTTATCAGTTAATTATATCAAAATTATGAGATGATTTTTCATGGAAAAAAGTTTTTGCTCTGTTTTTCTGAATTTCTGAGTTCATTAATTCAGAAAAAAAAAGCAAAAAAAAAATTCCCATGAAAAAAATTATCTTGTCATTCTCTTGTAATCCTAACCCTAACTAAAAACAGAGTAGATTTTTCTTCAAGTGAATGCAATACACTACTGTGGAATATCTTTCAAGTCTTTGGTTTTAAAGAGTTCTTCTGTCTCAACAAAGCTGCATTTTATTCATCAAAATACAGTAAAAACAGTGAAATGTTTTTCCAATTTAAAACAGTGTTTTCTATGTGAATATATAGTAAAGTGTAATTTATTCCTGTGTTTAAAGCTGCATTTTTTTACTTTAGTGTATATCATGATTTGTGGTTAATGCATTTTTATAGGCTATGTTTATAGTGAGTTGATTGATTCTATAATTTGAAAGATACTTTGATGAACTGAAAGGCTTTGTAAAATTGAATTTTTAGCACTTTTGGACCAACGGTTTACAAACATTTAATCAAGTTTCTACAGTGTTTTCTGATCATTTGAGAGACTTTTCACGTTCCAGCGAAACACTTCAGTGTAAATGTCAACGCAATCAAACTCCTGTTGAAGAAAACATCAGTAATGTTCTCGTGATGACAGCAGGATTCACAGTCGCTCCCGATGATGTGTTTCCCATTGGAAGGTGTTGTTTTGGAGCGAGCGTGAGGATTGATGGGAACTCTCAGCTTGGCCTCCTTACAGAATGTTTACAGAGTGCCCAGTCACATGATCCGTCAGCTGACTCTCTGATTGGCTACCTGTGGACTCCAGTGTGGAAAGACTGTTTATGTGAGTCACGGAGAGAGAAAAATCAGACGTTTTTCCTGTAATCTGTGTTAAAACAGTCTGGAGATCTTGAGCGGGAACAAATAATTAACACACACTTCATCATTTAATGACAAAAAAATGTTGTAATGTAAAATCATTACACTTACCTCTCCATTATGTGCCAATGTAATGATCTCATCTGAAAACTGAAAACAATTACTCTCCATAAATATTCCTTATTGGCCATTTAACAATATTGTATCAAGAATATATTTTCTTTATAATGTTTTGGTTCTTTTTACTTCAATTACAATTCATACTTACAATAAAAATGTCAACTTTTGCCAACGTTCTAAAACAAATGAACGTCAAACTAAAATGTTTCAGAGAAAAAATGATATACAACGTTTATGTAATTAGTCATTTGGATAACGAATGTTCAATTAACTGTGAAGAACGTTTGTTTTTAAGGTTCCATTAAGGTTGATGATATTTTCATGTAATTTAGTCCTCAGATTTGATGACGTAAAATAAATAAGTAACATCAGGTCAGCTTTGATCGCGCTCGGACAAACACCTTCCCCGCGGTCAGCGTTCATGAATCTGTTTCTCTTCACGAGTCGCACCTATTATTTCAGACGTTACAGGCCTCGGTCCAGCATAAACAAACACACGCCAAGGAGCGAAGGAGTGGTGTAGAAGAGGAAGCCCCTCTTACGCTGTGTGTGTGTGTGTGTTGCTGAAGTCCAGAACAGTAGGTCATGAGCGTGTGTGGCCCTTCTCTCAGATCTCAGCTCTATGTTAAATCATAACGTGTGCCGCTGGTCATGGGAATGTGGAAAACTCCTCCTCTGAAGTGTGCTCTTCTGTCTTCTCTGGTGCTAGAATCTCAGTTTCGGTGTTATTAGATATAAAACAAATGCATTAGTTGACCCTTAAAAAATCACAATTCTGGCGTTATTTACTCCCTCTCATAGAGACTGTGACCGTCGAGGTCTAGAAGAAACAAAGATGTGTTTATATCAGTGACGTCAAACCTGATGCATCAGTTCTTCAGTTTGAATGTGGATGAGGATCATGTTAGAGCCCATAATGAATTAACTTTTGTTAAGTAACTTTTGTCACTTAAAAGGTCCCTTTTAGCTGCTAATATGTACATTTTAGATGCAAATTGGTACATTTAGGTGTTAATATGTACATTTTAGCTGCTAATGTGTACATTTTAGATGCTAATTTGTACATTTAGGTGCTAATATGTACATTTAGATGTGAATTGGTACATTCAGGTGTTAATATGTACATTTTATTGCTAATATGTACATTTTAGATGCTAATTGTACATTTTGCTAATATGTAACATTACAATATCGAATTAGGTACATTTAGGTGCTTAATATGTACATTTTAAGCTGCTAATGTGTACATTTTAAGTGCTAATTTGTACATTTAGGTGCTAATATGTACATTTTAGGTGCTAAAATGTACTATTAAGGTACCAATATGCACCCTTTAATATAAAAGTGTACCTTTTGAAGGTATAGCCCAGTGCTAGCTCTCTAGAACTTTTTTTTTGAGAGTGATGAATCAATGATGTGTTTCGAAGTGTGTGTTTTATATCTGATGGTTTGTTTCTCCTGAAACTATTTGGCCTAAATGACGTTGATAGCCCGGAACAGGAACGTTGCAATTGTTTCATAGATGAAAAGTAATCTATTATATGTTGATGAATTATTATCAAGACAAACATGTTTCTCTCTAGAATAAAATCATGATGTATCATTTTATATAATAAGGCAATATTATGTAATAATTTATGATTATGACTTGAAATTGTATTTTCCTGAAATGATGAACCCAAGGAGCTCTGGGTGGTCAGAATCGCTGTGTGTTGTGGACAAATGACATTGGAAAAAGAGTGAAAGGAAGAAGGATTAACACTGAACGCTTCATATGGTTGTGGTTGGCTGGGTTCAGGAATTTCTGTGCTGTTTCGACTCGCAGAGAATCCACTTCCCGTGGAGGTTCAGAAGCTCTTCAATCAGAAGTTGGAAATACGTTCTAGATACCACCTTCTGCAGTCTTCTGGAAGATATACACTCAATATATAATGACTGTATGAAACTTCAAGGAGAGTTCACTTTCAAAAAAAAAGTTTTTGCCCCATAATCACTCACCATGTCATCCAAGATGTCCATGTCTTTCTTCAGTCCAAACAAATTAAGGTTTTTGATGAAAACATTCCAGGATTTTCTCCATATAATGGACTTCGATGGGGACCAAACGGTTTATCAAGGTCCAAAAGACAGATTCAGTGCAAGTAATTATTTTGAATAAAAACCTTTATGAGAGCTGAACTGACAATATTTATTTGTTGGCTGCATAGACACAGAATGCTGTTATTATGCTGTTGTTAAATCCAAGGCTGGTGCCAGACAGTCATCTGTGAAAAAGCATTGCCATTATATGTGAATTTCGTGTAGGTCTGTTTATGTTTTCAAAAGTTGTGAATGAATAAAAAGTGTGTGTGTGTGTGTGTGTGTGTGTTTTAAGCAGGGCTCCAGCAGGCCTGCGGTTTCTGTCAGGACTTTATCTCACATGCATTTCACGCGGATCTTATTACACCCCAAGCATTTACAAGCATTTTCCTTCTCCAGAAGAAGAATTCCATTCCTGAATGATCCAGCCCTAGAATCCTTCATATCACGAGGTAAAACTCACTCGTTATGCGTGTAAAATCATCACCATCTGAGGGGGGCAAATATCTTGAAACCCAGCGAACACATTCCTGCTCGGCGTTATGGATCACTGAGTTTTCTCATCGATGATGTGGATGCATTAAACACACTGAACAGGCAAATGTTATGTAATATTAAACTGGATGAAATAACATCTGACGAATAATGAGAAGCACATGCTCTTTCAGCCGAGCAGTTTCATGATGTATTCATTTATTATGCCTTTATGCATTTAATCAGAAACTAAACAAGAACGGCCCGTGGCAGCAGAAGTTTGAGAAATCCCTTCCATCACTCCAGAACAAAACAAGTTACCAACCATACAACACCACCCATACACACCACCCATACAACACCACCCATACAACACCACCTATACAACACCACCTATACAACACCACCCATACACACCACCCATACAACACCACCTATACAACACCACCCATACAACACCACCCATACAACACCACTTATAAACCACCCATACAACACCACCCGTACAACACCACCCATACAACACCACCCATACAACACCACCCGTACAACACCACCCGTACAACACCACCCATACAACACCACCTATACAACACCACCCATACAAGCACCACCCGTACAACACCACCCAGTACAACACCACCAGTACAACACCACCAGTACAACACCACTTATAAAGCACCACCAGTACAACACCACCTATACAACACCACCAGTACAACACCACCTATACAACACCACCTATACAACACCACCCATACAACACCACCCGTACAACACCACCTATACAACACCACCCATACAACACCACCCATACAACACCACCCAGTACAACACCACCCATACAACACCACCCATACAACACCACCCATACAACACCACCCATACAACACCACCCGTACAACACCACCCATACAACACCACCCATACAACACCACCCATACAACACCACCCGTACAACACCACCCGTACAACACCACCCGTAAAACACCACCCGTACAACACCACCCCTACAACACCACCCGTACAACACCACCTATACAACACCACCCATACAACACCACCCGTACAACACCACCCATACAACACCACCCATTCAACACCACCAGTACAACGCCACTTATAAAGCACCACCAGTACAACACCACCTATACAACACCACCAGTACAACACCACCTATACTACACCACCTATACAAAACCACCCATACAACACCAACCATATAACACCACCCATATAACACCACCAATACAACACCACTTATACAACACCACCAGTACAACGCCACCTATACTACACCACCTAAACAAAACCACCCATACAACACCACCCATACAACACCACCAATACAACACCACCCATATAACACCACCAATACCAAAAGCAGGTAGAAACAATCTATTGTTTCCTTGGGTTTGATGCAGGTTTGTTGGAACTTATGTAATCAAATACAATAAATGTTCCTGTGTGAAACAAACAAACAGTGTTAAAAGTGTGTTGTATGGCAGCACTGCAGATGTTTTCCCTCACTGAAAGACTGAATCCAAACACTCAACTTCAATCGTGTCAGATAAGATCTGAGTCTACGAGCACTGCTGATCTTGCCTTAGAGTCAAAGCAAGCATGTGAGTCAGACTTTATTTGGAGTTAAAAGTTAGTCTGAAGAACTACAATGCTTCTCAGTGTGCACTGAATATATTCACTTGCACATGTGAAATAGAAATAGATTAATAACATTGACTAGATTGTTGAAATCTAATGTTAGATAAGACCTCTAGGGTCAAGAACCTGAAGTGAATGTGGAGTGTTTGGAAAATCTGCTAATTCTAACATTGTTAGAATTTCCATGCCGTGCGCTCTGCCAGACAGCTAAATCATAAGAGGAATCGTCAATATGCACATTTTTGTTATTGGTTTAGCTCCTCCAGGCATGGAAAATTTGTGGGTGTGGAAAATATTTGGGTACTGAATTTGTTTTGCAGTAATGGCAGAAAACACACATCAGTGAGGACAGTCTGTCTAATTAAGATAGACCTCGTCTAATCGTATCAATTATTCTAAGGTGCAAATGTTAAATGATTAAAAAATCCAAACTTCATGCAAACTTGGAGACAAAAAAAGTGAATATGTGAAACATGCACATCACGTGTTCAGTCTACAGGTATATATGCACATTTGAATATATATGTCATGTAGTCCTTCGTTATTGACCTCAACAAACATATATATATATATATATATATATATATATATATATATATATATATATACTGAAACGAAAGATCCTGTGCTACTCATATTTATGAACAAGGTCTGAACTCCCTGAAGTGCTTTATGTATAATAATAATCACCCTCATGAGCAAAGCCATCGCTGTGTAAAATGCAGCTCTTGACATTTATATGAAAGTGGTTAGTAAACAAGTCAAGAACGGCAGACGCGTAATGACAGTGTGTTCATGTTAAGGAGTCGTTTGCTGTGTTTCAGGCGCTCATGATCAGTCATCACAGGCGCTCCCGACTCGAGGTTGCTCAAAGAGGGGAGACGCCACGTTTAAGCCAGAATCCAATCCCAGAATGCATTGCAAACATAAGTGATTTGTGAAATGGTTGATTTGTAGATATATTTTGTTTAGTACTTAAAGATACACTGGAAAAAAGTAGTAAATTATAAATAAATGAAAATATTTTTTCAGTTTTGAGTGGCTCAATGTGTTGAATAACTTTTCTACTCAGAAATGAAGCATCACTGAGCTATTTTCTTCAGGAAACAAACTTTGCTGCATTATTCTCCTGTCTGAAACTCTATGTGCTGTAAAGCTCTATAAATAAAGGTGGCTAGACTTGACTTGACTTGTACAGTAATTGACTTGGACCAGTTAGAACCAGTTGGACCAATTAGAACCAGTTGGGACCAGTTAAGACCAGATGGGACCAATTAGAACCAAATGGGACCAATTAGAACCAGTTGGGACCAGCTAGGACCAGTTGGGCCCAGTTGGACCAGTTTTGGACCAGTTTTGGACCAGTTAGGACCAGTTGGACCAATTAGAACCAATTGGGAACAGTTAGGACAGAGTTGGGCCCAGTTGGACCAGTTTTGGACCAAGTTAGGACCAGTTGGACCAATTAGAACCAGTTGGGACCAGTTAAGACCAGATAGGACCAATTAGAACCAGTTGGGACCAGTTAGGACCAGTTGGGCCCAGTTGGACGAGTTTTGAACCAGTTAGGACCAGTTGGACCAATTAGAACCAGTTGGGACCAGTTAAGACCAGATGGGACCAATTAGAACCAGTTAGGACCAGTTAGGACAAGTTGGGCCCAGTTGGACCAGTTTTGGACCAGTTAGGACCAGTTGGACCAATTAGAACCAGTTGGGACCAGTTAAGACCAGATAGGACCAATTAGAACCAGTTGGGACCAGTTAGGACCAGTTGGGCCCAGTTGGACGAGTTTTGAACCAGTTAGGACCAGTTGGACCAATTAGAACCAGTTGGGACCAGTTAAGACCAGATGGGACCAAATAGAACCAGTTGGGACCATTTAGTACCAGTTGGGCCCAGTTGGACCAGTTGGGACCAGTTAGGACCAGAAAAGAAAACAAATCAATACTTTCATTCATCAGGGATGAATTAAATCGATCAAAAGTTACAGTAAAGACATTTTTAGCGTTACAAAATTAAATTACAAGATTAAAAGTGTATGTAGGTGAGTATGGAAGCACAGGATAAACACAGGTCTTCAGATGAGCCGTGTTTGATGCTATGGAAAGCCGCTGATACTGGAATGCAATCCCTGTTGAAGGAAAAGGGTGTGGATACAATTACTGCACAAATGACTTGTTATTGCCCTGCAAACTGTAATTACTTCTGACATAGTTTGGCTGAGATGCTGGAGCGCCACAGGCGTGTTCCCTCGCACGGCTTCTCGGTCTGATCGCTGGTGTTTCACTTCTTCTGGAGGCTGTCCAGCGTCTCTCTCCAACACAACTGGCTCAGGTGCTGTTTTCATCACGCTTTACTTTTAACCGAAGTTTACCCCCTTTATTAGCAGGTGTGTGATGCTTTAAAGGAGTAGTTCACTTTTAAAAAAAAACTTTAGCTGGTAATTAACTCGCCCCCATGTCATCCAAGATGTCCATGTCTTTCTTTCTTCAGTCGAAAAGAAATTAAGGTTTTTGATGAAAACATTCCAGGATTTTCTCCATATAATGGACTTCAATGGGAACCAAACGGTCCAAGGTCCAAAAGACAGTTTCAATGCCAACTGAATTCATAGTGAAAAACTACATTATCCACGATTCTGCACTGAAATCTCCACCAATCAGAGAATCAAAACACGCAAATTGTGCCGAAACATTCTCAAAATACTGAATTTTTATGCACATTTCACAATAAATGTAAAATGTTGTTGTTTCTACACAATCAACATCTTTAAACAGTTTTCATATTTATCCTTCTTTTTTTTAGATTATGCTCTTCATAACTGTAGTTCTTTGCCTCATTAGCCATTAAATTCAGTCTTTTTCACAGTGATTTTCAAATCAAATTGAGTAATTTTGTGATTCTCCTTGTTTGATTTATGTATTTTAACTCTGCATTTACTTGAGAGGCAAATGACTTAAGGTATTATGTCTGTGTTTATGCTTTATGCTTAAAACAAGATCAAATATCTGCCAACTGGGCCAGAAAAATAAACTCAATTCAAAGGAAAAGCAAGATTATTTTTCTGACCTCTGACAGATATTTGTTCTTGTTTTGAGCATAAAGCATAAACACAGACATAATATCTTAAGTCTTTAGCCTCTCCAGGAACTGTATCTTGATTTACGAGTGTTTGGATATCTGTTACACTAGTGCAGTGTGTCTTTAGTGGCAGAGACTTCATTTCATCTTTCTCAGAAAAGTTTAAATTAATCCTCTTTATTTATCTTTTTCTACTCCGTAATAGTGATGATTACTGTAAATCTACACACATCCTACTGTAATCTCTCAGACAACAGCACTTGCTCTTTATGTGCAGAGTCTCTCTCTCTCTCTCTCTCTCTCTCTCTCTCTCTCTCTCTCTCTCTCTCTCTCTCTCTCTCTCTCTCTCTCTCTCTCTCTCTCTCTCTCTCTCTCTCTCTCTCTCTCTCTCTCTCTCTCTCTCTCTCTCTCTCTCCTCTGGCCACTGTCTATCCTGGTAAAGCTGTTGAAGTGAGAGCAGATATGAGACTAATTGTCCGTTCCCTCTCCGGCTGAGCGACTCAAGCAAATGAGACACTCGTTTCATGTTCATTTGTATTTGGCATGTCTGAGATCAAAGTAAAGACTACAGTTATTATAGGAATTTGCAGTGATTACAAGAATGACAGAGAATTCAATCATAGTTTAAGATGTGTACTTGCAGTCTTGAGGGTGATGGAAACAATCATGGTTTTTCTGATAAAAATAGCTTGTCTGCATGGCTGCACAATTTGCTCAAAAATGTTTTGATTATATATCAATATGACTGTAAAATAATATCAATAATAATTGTACTGTAAAATAAATGTTACCATTATTATTACGAACTTAAAATATTAAAATAAGAAGTATTAATATTGTAATATTTGACTAAAATAAAGAATATGTTTAAAATTTTATTTTACAGTACAACTGTAAAATTACAATATAAATATTTATGTCTCAGGCATTAAACCATGAAGCTTTTATTTTGATGCTAAACAGTTTGACTGGCATGTAAAAAGAACGCCTGAAAAACAAAAGAGCATATATTAGTTTATTTCAATTGCAACATTTGAGGTTTGATACTACATGTAACAAAGCCATATCACAGTTCTGCTTTCATTGCGATGATATTGTCCTGAAAGCTGGTGTGTTCTGCACTTCTGAGATTGCGTGTCAACACTAGTGTTGTGTCTCCCGCCCGGTGACGACACACATGTGGCTCTCATGGGTGTGAATGTTTCACAGAAAGTCCCGTAACCTCACACCATCAGCTTCTCAAAGGCCCCCTGGAATTAAAACATTTCTTTCTTTTAGCTTTCGGTATGAATATATAAGCCTTAAAGGTCCCGTATTATGCCGCTTTTCACAAGATGTAAAATAAGTCTCTGATGTCCCCCGTATGTGTATGTGAAGTTTCAGCTCAAAATAGCCAACAGATCATTTTTTACAGCATGTTTAAATTGTCATTTTTGGGGCTCAGAAAAACACGCTGTTTGAGTGTGGGCCCTTTAAATGCAAATGAGCTGTTGCCGGCACAGGGGGCGGAGCTTCATGAGCTCGCGCTCAGTCTCTCAGGACACGGAATGATGATAATATCAGAAACTCTCAGTAACGGTGTTCATTTCCAGTCGGACAATAATGCCTACAGAGTCAGAGTGCTGTATTAGAGATGGAACAGGTACAGTTTAATGGTTTAATTATAACGTATTTGTCATCTGCTTGTATGTATCCATTATTTATTAATAGCCTACAAGTCTGTGGTTTCTGGACCAGGTCCAAATGATGATCAAACATATACTGATGAGTTTAATGAAGTTTATTGTACATCACACTAAAGATGAAGCGTCAGTTTTACTTCAGAAAAACACAATAAGAGCTGAGTAAACACAGTGAGTTATGTTGAGGGAGTTGAGAGAGCGTTCCTGTGGCGGACGTTAGTCAAAAACTGTCCAACTGACGTCATTAGAGAAGGAAGTAGAGGGATGTAGTCCAAACGGGCCGTTCGATGTAGGCTACTTCTGTTAAATAAAATATCTCACTTGGCATTGAACTTTGAGCTTTATAATTTTACAGATATTATTTATACTCCACCAACAACAACATACAAGTTTGAAACATGGGATCACGAAGAATCGAACCTTTAAGGTTATGAATAAGCTGGTGTGTTCCAAAACAATGACAAAATTCACATTTATGAGATATAAGCCTTCAAAATATGGATCAGGGGTTTTATGACATCACTCTCATCACATCTCCTGTCCAATCAAATGCTCTCCCCCTGCTATAACCACCAGGCCGAACCGAGCGTTAACGCGTCACAGAGCGATGTGTGCTAGAGTGTGTGTTCGGTTGCTCAAACGCTCGAAGTTTTTTCACGGTTTCCAACTGGTTAAGAATGAAATGACAAATAAATTGAGAATTTATTCACAACTTTACTATTGAATCCATGGTGCTGCCAGTCTGAGAGCTAAACTAAACGCTATTGGCTGTTTGAAAAGGGGGAGGAGCCATTCAGTGGAAATTAAGTAAACGCATCAAATAAAGCTGCTGCGGCCGTCCCAAGACACTTCAGTGGGTCTTTAACGTATATGTGTTTATCCATCAGTAGAAGGTTATGAAGTTCTGATGCCCAAACACACACTGAAACATTCAGTGCAGGATTTACAACTTTACACTAGTAAATCTCACAAATAATTACAAAGAAACAGCAAGAAACACATTAAATAAGATAAAGACTTAAGCATAAAGACTGAGATCATATATTTAAGTGAAGAAAAGGAACATTCTTGCGTGGATGAATCGTGTTTTCATGGAGAATATTTGTGTTGCGTCATTCAAAGCATTGGCTAAAAGCTTCATTGTGTAAAATGACAACAGACACGTGATAAACTACATTTGCACAGTGAGTCATAACTCAAACACATCTATATCAGCTGGTCTAATCTTGTCGAGATTGTTTCAAAGCAGCGTCACATCTGTAAAATCCATCAGATATGAACAAGTTCAACTTCAGCTCTAACCCTAGTTTACCCAGTTATTAAACGCAGGAGACACATCACGCAGAGAGAGTTTGATGATGGAATATGAATGATGAACGTGATATATTTACCCTCTCTTTACATCTAGTGTGTATGAATCACCCGTATCGCTCAATGCAAACAGCATATTTCACACACACAATGGCCGCATTGAATCTGGCAGACGAGAGAAGAGCTTGTCTCCACATGCCAGAGAAAGAGGGAAAGTTTTTCCATTTTATTTCAAACACTGAATCCGGCGCTCATCATGAGCGTCCCAGTGAACCCTGACCTTTGACCTCAGACACAAGGTCACGTATAATGCAGTACCTGCTCGCTAGAAATGTTGCTATGCGGTTGCTATGGTACGTCACTTTGGATAAATGCAAAATGCACAAATGTAATTTTGCAATAATGCTGTTTTCATTAAGCAACGCATGTTCCCAAGGTGTTATGCATTTGCTAGGGCATTATGGGGTGTTTCCAGGGCGTCGCTATGTTACTAAGGTGATATTACTTTTTTGTACAATCTTAGACTGTTGAGAGTGGTTTCGGAGTGTTTCTACCCAGATTCTAAGGTGATGTGAGTTTTATTCGGTTGCCAGATTGTTGCTATGTGGTTGCTAAGATGATATCAGTGTTTTTTTGCACATTGCTATGCAGTTGCTAGATTATTTGATGTTGTTTCCAAGGCGTTGCTAAGTCCCTGGCTGTTGAGGGTGGTTGCCAGGATGTCTTTACCCAGTTTCTAAGGTGATGTGAGTTTTATCCGGTTGCCAGGGTGTTGCTATGTGGTTGCTAAGATGATAACAGTGTTTTTTGCACATTGCTAGAGTATTGTATGTTGTTTCCAGGGCGTTGCTAAGTCCCTGGCAGTTGAGAGTGGTTGCCAGGATGTTTCTACCCAGTTTCTAAGGTAATTCAAGTAGTTGATTCATTTTCACAGCTTACAAAGGATATACTGGTACTGGGCATTGAAATATTGATGTTTTTTTAAAGCACATTGCTATGTAGTTGGCAGGGTGTTGCTATGTGGTTTCTAAGATGATTTCAGTGGGGTTATTATGGGGTGTTTCCAGGGCATTTCTAAGTCACTAGACTTTTCAAAGTGGTTGCCAGGGCGTAACTACTAAGGTTTAAGGTGATATGAGTCTTGTTTTTAAGTGCATTGCGATATGGTTGTCAGAGGTGTTGCTGTGTGGTTGCTAAGGTGATGTCAGTGGTTTTAGCACGTTGCTATGTGTTTGTTAGGGCGTTCTTGCTGGTTGCCAGGGCATTGCTATCCAGTTGCTATGGAAATGTGACTGATTCTAAATACATTGTCATGCAGTTTCCAGGGTGTTGCTATGGGGTTGCTAAGATGATGTCAGTGGTTTTAGCACATTGCTATGTGTTTGTTAGGCTGATTGCCAAAGCATTGCTATACAGTTGCTTAACTGAAATTTAACTGGTATTAAGTGTAGTTGCTACAGTGTGGGATGATTTGACGAATCATTCAATGCTACAGGATGAAATTCTTCCCATTAAAGCAAAACAAACGGACTTCAATAATAGTGTTTATTGTTGTTAAGGGACACCGTTTTAGTTGTAAACATTGTCCATTTGACACAAATATTCTCTCAGCGTTCTATATTTGGCTCGGTGCAAAAGAAAACAATATTAAAAGTCGAGATGTGATGATATCTTGGCAAGGGATGTGATTACCTAAAGATTACCTCAACTTGTAAATGTTGATGCAAAATATGATCACTCCGATCCAAAACAGCCCAAAGCAACAGCAGAGAAAGACTGGACTCAGCAGAGAGCAGTTGTTGCATGTTTAGGTTTGCTGCTAATGCCAGAGAGACCTGTCATTTAATGACTGAACGCTTCAAAACAAGTGCCATAATGATGATTACAGCCGGGGAAGATCTTTCTGAGAAACAGCGAGAGAGAGACGTATGAATGACAGGGTGTCTGTGCGAGCGTGATCAATCAAGACATTGTTGAATAGCAACGTTACTTTGAAACTCATGGTTTTAGAGACTCAAAGTCTCTTCATTTCTGGAACACAAACTGGAGTTTAACTCGCAGTTGATGAGATTGTATATTTGACTGTATGACACAGATTGATTATTTGATTTGTTTGACAGATTAGATCACACCAGTGACACGACTGGCTTATTTAAACAGACAGATTCATCCACACCCTTATAGTTCAACATCCTGACTGATGTCACACAGATGTTCATCAACATGTACACTTCACAGACGCCTGTTGAGTGGCCAGAGTCTTGAAGAGATGCAGACAGAGACTATCTCTAATGTTAAACCCTAAACTGAATTCGACCACTTCATGAGCGCGTCTTAACAGAAAATACAAGTGTTTTAAGTACACGGTTGCCAGGGTGTTGCTATGTTGTTCTGATTGGTTTTTAGCACATTGCTGTGCAGTTGCCATAGGAACATGTGGTGTTTCCAGGGCGTTGCTAAGTTTTCTAAGCTGGTGAAAGTGGTTGCCAGGTCGTTTCTACCAAGTTTCTAAGGTGATTAAAAAGTTTAAAAAGTACATTGTCATGCAGTTGCCAGGGTATTGCTCTGGGTTGCTAAGATGTTGTCAGTGGGTTTGCACTTGCTATGCATTGCTGATTATGGGGTGTTTCCTGGGTGTTGCTAGACTTTTGATAGGAGTTGCGTAGTTTATTGATATTTTTTACATAGAATAGGCATTGAACTTCTTATGATATGAGTTTGCTTTTTATGTTGTCAGGGTGTTGCTAAGATGATGTCAGTGGTTTTTAGCATGGTTTTATGTGTTTTTTTAGGGTGTTCCTATTGGTTGCCTGGGCATTGCTATCCAGTTAGTATGGCAATTTGACTGATTTTTAGCACATTTCTATCCAGTTGCTAGATAAGCATGCGGTTTCCGGGGACGTTGCTAAGTGACTAAGCTGTTGAGAGTGGTTGCCAGGACGTTTCTACCCAGTTTTAAGGTGCTGTGTTTTTTTAAGGTATGCTGCAATGTGGTTGCCAGGGTGTTGCTATGTGGTTGCTGGATGATGTCTGTGTTTTTTAAGCATGTTGCGATGTGTTTGTTAGGGTGTCCAGTGGGTGCTGTCCAGTTTCAATGGTAATTTCATTTGACAGATTTTTTGCACATTTCTATGCAGTTCTATGGATCATTCAGTGCTGCAGGATTTCACCATTTTAAGTGCACTTCACAAAGGCAGGTTTTAGGGATCAACAACATAATATCTACTGACACTTATAATCACATTATATGTACAGTCTGTAAATACTTTTGTGCAGCGATGCCAGAAAAAATATTGCAATTGCTAAAGTTATGCATCAGATGGTTAAACGCCTTCATGCATAGAGTTCAAATCTGCCCCAAACGCCTCATAAAAGTGAGTGTAGTTCCTCATGTGTGCACTGGCTGATGCGATGCATTCTGTGACACTGAATCATTATGTGTGCCTGATGTAATGGCTGCTGGGATACGTTAAATGTTACAGAAGTTTAAATGTGGATCGAGAACAAACCATCTGGTCATTTTGGGCCACATAACGGTACAAATGTACAAGCCCTCCTGATGATTTAAAGATCACATTAAAGTTCATTGTGTCTTTCCTGCTTAAGGGTTGCATGTGGAACATCTGCAGCAACATCACAAATACCAAAATCACCCTAGTGACCACCCAGGTTACCCAAGCAACACCCTAGCAACAACCCTGAGTACCCTAGCAACCGCATAGCAAATGATTTGTCTGAGAGACTGAAAAGCATAGCAACACCCAAGCAACCACCCAGAGTACGACATAGCGACACCTTAGCAACCATCTCGAGTGCCCTAACAACCACATAGCAACAGCCTAGCAACCGCCCTGAGAACCCTAGTGACGGCACAGCAAACAATTAGTCTGAAAGACTGAAAACTGATTAAAAATTTAAATTTTAAGCTTTTTAAAGCTTTTTTACAAGGCCAACAGCTTAGTTAGTTAATTAGTCTATTTAAGTTTAATGTATTGGTATATAAATCATAAATCTATTTTTTTTTTCATTTTATTGATCACAGACAATTATGCATCACATTAAGTTTATTAGTTTATGTTAATTGAAATGAATGGAAGTTTTATATGCAATTAATATATATAATCTTACATATTTTAAGCCTTTTTGATTTTAGTATCAATGACATTTAATATTTTTTGTTGATATTTTGAATTTTATTTTTATATTTTCCTGTTTTCATTTTATATTTATTTTAAGTTTTAGTAATTTAGGTAATTTGTTTTATAAACATGTCTTTATAGTTTTAATTAAGTTTTAGAATATTTATTTTAGTACTTACACTTAAACTAAAGGAAAAAACCTTACACTCAGTTTACAAACCTGTACAAACCTTTGGCTGTTTCAACCCAAATTTGGGTCAAATATGGACAAAATGTCAAAATGTAATTTAAAATGTTAACCCAACTTCAACTTTCAAACGGTACATTTTTTTATTACATTTTAACCCAATCTGTAGAGTCACATGATCAGTGTCGCTCATTAGTCTCATTAGATCTCATTAGTCACATGAAATTCACGCAGGAATATTTCTCCGGATCCTACTTCCAGGTTTAAGCGTCTCAGACTTGAACCCCAGTGTGTGTCCAGTGAACTTATGTAATATATGGGCGGAGGGGCAAAAATCAATTCCAAATGTAGCACTTTGTCATTGCATTCTTGGTTCTCCGAAATCAGATCCAGGAAAACACGAGCCCCAAAACCCCCGGAATAAAGAGAAGACTCCAGATGACCTCTGAACAGGCACGGATACAATCCCAGTTTAAATGTGGAGGGGGAGGCTGTAAAATCCTCAGTTATGTGGTAAATGTAAAACGTAATATTTATTGCATGCCAAAAACAATTGCAGTGGTCTTAGTCGCTTTGTTTGCTTCGGTGATGGAAAGTTAAAGAATCATTGAAGAATGCACAAATGTCTGATGTTTATGAAGATAATTACAGAAAGTGACTAAGAGTGGAGATGGAAAATCAGGTCAAAACACAAGTTAAGTTAGTTACGTCATTCATCTCTAGTACTGGTAAAGTGACATCCGCTAGCGTTTCTGCTCCTAACATCAATAGTTATGTACGTTTATAACAATAAAAACCCTGGATGTGAATGACGAGATGCACATAAATTCTAAAGTCTCAAATTAAAAAAGATAATTGGAACTTTATATCTCGCATTATAAAACCTGCAACTTGGAGAGAAAATAAAGTCAAAACTGTGAGATAAAAAGCCACAATTACTTTTTAAATGTTTAATTCTATGGTGGAAAACAAGCTTCCATAGACTTAATTATTTATTTGTTGCCTTGTAATTTCTTATGGCTGTTATTGAGCGTGGTCTATATATATGCACTGCACAGTTCAGCTGTTCTTCTGTCAGAGATACTCAATACTCAGTAAACGCAAACGCTCTGCAAAGTTTAAATAAAGATAAATAAAGTTACTGTCTCATAAAAGAAAGAATTGGTTCTGATTCTGAACTGCCGAAACGAGACAAACTGATCGATGCAAATCGCTGAGGACTGAGGAAGCCTTGAGCCGACCAATCACAGCAGACTGTTGGGCCATTTGGCCAATCAGAGCCGAGCATGGTCTCGGAAAGGCGGGATTTAGAGAGTCCGAATCTTCAAACGAATCGGTTTAGACTCTGAGAAATGTGGTAATTTGCAATGTAATTCTGAGAGAATTAAAGTGGGTTTTTTTTACTCTTGATGTGTGTGAATCTCTTGTTGGAGACGCCAAACAACATTAGGAACCTTTAAAATCGCATTATATGGGCAGTTATTACAGGATAATTTGATATTTTTCCTCAATCTCATGAATACTAACACTTCTGAACTCAAACGCGGGTGATTTCATGGTAACTGAATCTTTAACATGTTGAGCTCAATGTTCGGAAACACCAGCACATAAATAAAAGCAAACACGTCGACATACAGTTTATGACATTCATAAATCAGAACTCTTGTTGGATGAGGGTTTGATAGTTGATGCCAATTTATGATATGTTGGAAATTTCAAGCAGATTTTACTCTAGCATAACACAGTAAAAACAAGTGTTTTATGTACAGTATGTGCCCCTTGAATGCATTGAACTAAAGTTTCAGCCAAATGCATAAGTGTGCATGAAATGTAAATGGAAGCATGTGATTCTTCTCTTCCTTCAGCAGACTCAGCGTTTCTGTCTCTCTGATGTACAGTACGTACAGTAAAGGGGCGTTTGGGAATATTTATATTTCCTGTGCGGATGCTGGTGTGTTTCAATACAGCTTTAAACAATACTGACCTGTGGTCAGTTGCATTAACTTTAACCAACACGCAGTTAGCTTGAGCGTTTGTGCTTTCAAATGAGACCCATCTACCTTTCTATGTTTCTGGTTATTATAGTTGGCTAAATCCATACAAAAAAAAAAAAAAAAAAAAAATAAATAAATAAATAAACATTGGCCAAAATAAAACGTATACTGAATATAAAAATATACACTTAATTATTACAAAAATTTAATTTTGATTTCAGCTAGTTTAAAATTATAAAGGAAATATATTATATATATATATATATATATATATATATATATATATATATATATATATATATATATATATATAACAAAATTATTAAAACTTTAACTAAAAATAAATCGAAAAAGGGAAATATATAAAAAAAATATTAATAAAAATACTAGTAGTATCTCAAGTGATACCTAGGTAACTGCTTAGTTAACTAAAACTAAAACCATCAAATATTACAATATATATAATATATAAAATAAAATATAAATCTACACTAATTATATATTTATATAAATATAAAACAATATTTTATTTAGGCTTATTTACAAAATACACAACAAAATTTCTAAAACATTAACTAAAATTTAATTAAAAAACTGAAAGTATAAAAATAAAAACTAATTCAAAATGTTAATGAAACAATAAAAGTATAAACTATATAAAACAGCTGGTCTTATGGAGTATAATTCATTAGTGCATGTTATTCTAAAATAATTCATCTAAATATAATAAGTTCACAGTCTCCTGCTCTGATTTGTCGTCATGAGTTTTGCTGATGCCGTTTCATCGTTACTGGCGACTTTCGAGGGAAAGGATGATATTTTTCCAGCAGTCACCACAAAAATGAGGGATTTTCCAAATCTTTCACAGACTGTAGATCTGTAATATAAACACATGTAGTAACTCACAGGAAGCCAAAGCTAATAACTACACTGGTTAGACAATAATACGGTACATTAGAGTCTCTGATCTCAACGGTTGACAAACTGCAGACGTTTATCTTTTGCCGTAATGGTTTTCCTGTGTTTTCTTCACGAAGAGCGTCCTGACAGAGTCAGCGTCATTAGTGTAGACATAATCATTGACATCTATAGGTTAGAAAGATGAAACTTGTTCTGTTTCTAACTCCTCCGTCACACCGCCCAGCCCTAAACGTGACCGTATGGAGTTGTTTGAGTAAATGGATCCCACATGGCGAGTTGCGTGTCGTGTTAGCGCTGGGCATGTCGAGCGGTGGTTTGCCATAGAGTGATGTAATGGTTGCGCTGGTTTCTGTCCAGACTGCTGATACAGCTTGGCTTTGGCTCGTGTAATATATTCTGCATATGGCCGAGGAGTTTTTCCTCTCCTCTTTTCTGTCGTCAAATACGATTGACAATTAGCACACGGTTTGGACTGGCGGTCTGGTTCTGTTCGGCACATCCATGGGTTTGGGTTACAGAACACAACCAACATTAATGTATGCAGATATCAGTAATTCAAGATTTTAAACTACAACATAATTCGAGAAATTTATCCGGATTTATGACAGGAGGAGCTGGGGAGGGAGGAGGGCAATCGCCACATATGCTCATAATACTGTTTGTATACAGAGATAGGCGTCGTATTCCTATTGGTAGTACTGTGGATATCGGCTGATGTGAGCTTGAATAACGTTTCCTCTTTTCTGTTTTCATATCATATAAAATAAAAATTCTCTGAGATTGTTTTTGTGGCCCATTAGTTTTTACTTACCTTTTTCCTTTTTCTCTGTCACTTAAAGTTCCCATGAAATCTAAATTGACAACTTGTTTTTTTATGGAATATTGTGTTTATTTTAAATTATTTCTCTGTGGACATCATTATAATTTTAATCTTATGTTCCTGGCAATCTTGAATCAGCATCTCTTCTCTGATGACGAGGGCTGGGCTTTAACCTGTCACTCACATGAGATCACCACAACCATCCAATCAATTCCCCACAGACACAATCAAGCCCCGCCCACATTTGCTCTTCAACTTCAGTTTCATGCCAACTTTAAACTGTGACTGAAAGCTCATGAATATTTAATGAGGGCAACACTTTTTAGATTATGGTCTCTTGCCTTCCACAATCATATTCTACATTTAAAATTGTTTCTGATAGACATTCGTCTAACTTTTAAAAAACTTTATTTTACGGTGTCATTGTTACATGTAGTTACTATAAATAATGCATAACTGCATGCAAATAACCCTCAACCTAATTGGACCCTAACCCTATAGTAAGTACATGAAGTTAATTAATATTACTCAGTACTTTAATATATTACAGACACCTTAAAATAAAGTGTAACCAAAATTACTACTTGTTTTCAGCAACCCTTAATGTTTTCTGAAACATTCACGTAACCATGAAAAAATCTTTTTTATTTTAAAGAACGTTCAGAGAACGTAATGCTTTCAGAACAAAACATTAGCAAATCATTCTCAGATTTTTGTTTGCTGGGAACACCCTATTAAAATCTCTGGGGTTAACCTGGGGTTAAAATAGCCTAATAATGTCAGATTTCTGTCAGTTTTACTGTTCATCATTCAACTATAGTATCATTGTTCAGCGGCACAATAATCACTCTTTTATATGGCAATAAAGGGCTTTTCTCTGGAGTGAGTGAATGAACTGTAGGATCTAATGACTCTTTGTGTTGGCTGAAACTGAAAGTATTCCTCAAATATTTTCGCTCAGTTATCAATATTTATTTAATGTTTGTAGTTTACACCCATGAACAGCATTACGAGCTCTGAAGCTCCTCCAGGCGTTATTAACCTCACTGAACCACACTAGAACTTGCTTTTAAGGCTAGTTTATTTTCTTCACTGCTTATTTTTAGCTCACTTAGTATATTTATAAATGTATGCATTAATGGCTGTGTGCATTTATGATAAAATCAGAAACTGACCTCAAGTCTGCTTTTTATCTCCTTAATAGTGAGCAAAACTGTGCAGCTGAACAATGCCAGACTTCAGCTTGTGGAGAATAAATCACGGCAGTCGTCTATAAAGCGCGCTCGCGGTTACACCTCTATACAGTGGGTTTGTCCCGCCTGATTAGCGCTTTTTGCAGTCTGGTTGTAATTAGCGTTTCCTCATTAAACCGTCTGACCTACTGAGTCCACGCTAGTGGCTGTTAGGGCCTGGCAGGGGTGCACCATGGGAATGTGACGAGTTTGTTGCTGTAAAAATCCAATAGTCTGGTAAAAGGTGACATGCTGTCACAGTGAGTTGAGGAAAACTCTTTTTGATAATTTACTCGCCCCCATGTCATCCAAGATGTCCATGTCTTTCTTTCTTCAGTTGAAAAGAAATGAAGGTTTTTGATGAAAACATTCCAGGATTTTCTCCATATAATGGACTTCAATGGGGTCCAAACGGTTCAAGGTCCAAAAGACAGTTTCAGTGCAAACTGTTCAAAGGGCTTTAAACGATTCCAGACGATGAATAAGTGTCTTATCAAGAGAAACGATCGCTCATTTAATAAATAAATAACAAAGTTTGACTGAATGGCTACTTGTAAAACAATCAGATATGTCTTGGTATAGCATTAAATAAAATCTAAACAATGCTTGGTTGTTTAACCCAAATTTGGGTAAAATATGGACAGACCCAAATGTTGGGTTAAATATTTTAAACCAACTTCAGCTTTCACTTTTAACTGTAATTTTCTTTAAATTGCATTTTTAACCCAACATTTGGGTTTGTCCATATTCTACCCATATTTGGGTTGAAACAACCCAGCATTTTTTAGAGTTTATAGACATCTTTGGGCTTTAAATCTTCTATTGCACACATCAGGTGAGCTGGGCTGAATTTATGGTCGATATCTGGTTGAGTTTCTTTATTATAAATATTATGTTGCATTGAGTCCCAGCCTGCATTAATATTGATAACGGATGTGATTACATAACCTGTCTGTTAAAACAATCACATCTGGCGGTTTAAGTATTGTGACAGCTGCTTTTAAAATAGGCCATAACTTCAAAAACTCACTGCAAAAAAAGTAAAAAAAAAGTCGCAAAATACAAAAAGTTGTATTTTTGGCAAGTTTTAAGGCCCTTTCACAGCAAAAGTGAAGTGACTTAGTACTGTAGGAAACGCATGTTTACTCCTGTACAGTAAAGGGCGCCGCTCATACAATCTCTCAGGCTGTTCTGGATACAGTTCAACACTCGTATCTAAATCTAACCTAAAGTCATTTTTGGTTTTTAGTATGGTTGAATTACATCATTAATAAAGTGAGATTAATTACATAAAGTATATAAAAGTATTTATAAAAGCTTTGCGTTGAATCCTGAGAATTGCGCATTTTTACTGCTCTTTTTATTCAGTTCTGAGGAATACTGAATATTTTTGTGCGCTGAGTGAGATGACACTCTAAACAATGCTGGGTTGTTTTAACCTAAATTTGGGTAAAATATGGACAAACCCAAATGTTGGGTTGAAAATTTTAAACCAACTTTAGCCTTCGCATTCAGCTGTAAATTTTTAATGACATTTTTAACCCAACTTTTGGGTTTGTCCATATTTTACCCAAATTTGGGTTTAGAGTGGAGTAAATACATACTCACATTTAGAGTAGAACTAAAATAACCATCATGTTCACACAACACACACACATCACCTCACTTTATTTGAAAAGCAATACGTTACTTTACTAGTAACTTGAAAAAGTAATCTGATTACATTACTCAAGTTACTTCTGGCAGCATCTAATCAGCTCTGTATTCAATTCATCTTTAATTTGATAAAATCACTGTGTTTCGATCAAATCTAATTTGTTATTGTAAGTATTTGGGGAGCACTTGCTGAGGAAATGATGTAACTACTGAATGTTTTGAAGGAAGTGTGTGGTCAACGTGTTTCGGTTAGCAAGTTATGAGGGATTTTAAGCAGTCACTCCTGCTGAATGTGCTGCTCGCATTAGTGCCTATTTAGGGACACACCCCTCCCTAAACATCTCAGATAACACTCACACACACACACACACACACGAGCCCCATGTGGCCGGAAGAGCAGCCACACCACGTTGTCATGTAAGTTTAACAGTGTGTGTGTGTGTCTGATTGGGACTGCACTGTCATGCCCTGCTTCTGTGACCTGTGTACAGGTGTGTGTCGTGCCATGTCATCACTGGGGGTCAGAGGTCAGCCGGTGGCCAGCTCCAGGAGCGAGGTCAGTGGGCCAGTAAAGCTGAATATCTGCTGGCGGTTGCCGGGCAGATTATCGGTCTGGGTAACGTGTGGCGATTCCCATATCTGTGCTACAAGAACGGAGGAGGTGAGACAGCGCTGTAAACACACACACTCTTGTTTTTAGGACATTAAATATCATAATACTTTGTAACAGGTGTGTTTTTGTGCCGTACCTGTTATTCCTGGTTGTGTGTGGCGTTCCCTGTTCCTGCTGGAGACGGCGCTCGGTCAGTTCACCAGTCTGGGAGGAGTCGGCGCATGGAGGAAAATCTGCCCGCTCTTTACAGGTCACATGTCTGAATTCTTTAAAGTAGCACAGCTGATGAATTTTGGCAACACTGTTTATTTCTGTGAAGCTTGAAAGCGCTCGAGTCACATGCACTAAGCTGGAACACAGGCCTCAATCTTGCTGCATGTGATGGAAGTGTGTGTGTTTTGTTTTTATTTGTAAATGAACCTTTTTATTTTGAGTTTGTGCATTGCAGTTTTAAAGGGATAGTTCACAAAAATGAAAATTAGTCCATGATTTACTCTCCATCAAGTCATCATATAGGTGTATATGACTTATTTCAGAGGAACAAAAGTAGGTTTCTGTTTTGAAGTGCATAAAAGTGCATCTGTCCATCATAAATTGATGCACTTTTATGATGGACAGATGCACTTTTATGATGATAATTGGTGCACTTTTATGATGGACAGATGCACTTTTATGATAAATTGATGCACTTTTATGATGGACAGATGCACTTTTATGATAAATTGGTGCACTTTTATGATGGACAGATGCACTTTTATGATGGACAGATGCACTTTTATGATGGACAGATGCACTTTTATGATGAATTGATGCACTTTTATGATGGACAGATGCACTTTTATGATAAATTGATGCACTTTTATGATGGACAGATGCACTTTTATGATGGACAGATGCACTTTTATGATGGACAGATGCACTTTTATGATAAATTGATGCACTTTTATGATGGATAGATGCACTTTTATGATGGACAGATGCACTTTTACTGATGGACAGATGCACTTTTATGATGGACAGATGCACTTTTATGATGGACAGATGCACTTTTATGATGGACAGATGCACTTTTATGATGGACAGATGCACTTTTATGATGGACAGATGCACTTTTATGATGGACAGATGCACTTTTATGATAAATTGATGCACTTTTATGATGGACAGATGCACTTTTATGATAAATTGATGCACTTTTATGATGGATAGATGCACTTTTATGATAAATTGATGCACTTTTATGATGGACAGATGCACTTTTATGATGGACAGATGCACTTTTATGATAAAATTGATGCACTTTTATGATGGACTTCAAAACAGAAAGTCATATACACTAGGATGACTTGAGGGAGAGTAAATCATGGACTAATTTTGATTGTTGGATGAACTATCTCTTTAATGATGCTTGTGTTTGGGTGGATGGTTGGGTTGTTGCAGGGCTGGGTTACGCCAGTCAGGTGATGATCTTACACAGTTGTGTGTATTACATCATTATTCTGGCCTGGGCGTTCTTCTACCTGTGCAACAGCTTCCAGACGAGGCTTCCCTGGGCGCACTGCAACAACGCCTGGAACACAGGTAACAAACTCACTTTACACTTGCACATATATGGAGCTCCGGGTGTGTGTGTGAGCTTTAGGCCGTGCCGTCAGTCTGTGTGAGCGCTCACATCATCTGTGTGCTCATACGAGCGCTTTGGGCCAAGATTCAGCAGTATTTTGGCCCAGTTCATTTCCATTATCCAAACGTCTTGACACTCAGAACTCATTCCCCACCCATAGAGCAACATCACACTGATCCTGAAGGACGGCGTTTTGGAGAGACTTTTTCATACAGCAAAACAAAACAGATTTTTTACACATTGTGTAATTTGAAATATTAGCTTGTATCATCCTGGTTATTCTATCAAATCACAATGATTTGAGATTGCAGCATTAGTTGTACAGTTTGAATTTCAATCTCATGTCATCCGAGTAAGTGAAAGTGCAGTCCATTACGTTCAGTTGTGAGAGAAGCAAGAGAACACTACATCAAAGAGTTAAAAATAAAGAATATAAAAAAGCAATATTATAGTACATAAAGGTAGTTAAAGGTCTTCCTTCATATGAAATAAAGGCATGTGTGTTTAATCAGACTTTATATATATTATATTACATTATATTATGTTAATATGTATATTATATAATTTATAGGTATATGTTAATACTTATATTAATATTATCAATTTTCACAGCAAAGTAAATCATAAGAGCCCATATTATGTTATGTTATATTATGTTATATTATATTATAATTACTTATATTTATAATTATATATATATTTACTTTTTTTATATACATTTTCATAAGCATTAACATAAATCATATGAGCCTATATTATATTATGTTATATTGACAATTTATTATAAACTTATTATTTATTTACTTATAATATTAATACTTGATAGAAATATTACTAATAAATATTATTAATGAACAGTATACTATATTAATATATTTTTTTAATTATTAACGTATTAACTTAAATAATTTTTATAAATGATTAATTATAAACTATTAACTATTCAATAATTGTTTATTTTCACAGCATTAAAGTAAATCATATGAGCCTAATATCATTTATAATTTGTATTATTGATATTATGTTCAATTCCAAGTTTAAAAAGTAACATATAAGGCTTAATCTGTAAGTGACATGCACAAAACAGAATTGAATCATTTGTTTTATCAGCATAATAATCATGATTACTGACAGGCCTGTTGATAGCACATTATATGGATTGTTTTGGCAGACTAAAGTGATTTCAGAGACTTCAGAGTATAGAGAATAATGTGTGTGAATAATCTGGTCTATAATGTGTTTAATCTGGTCTATAATGTGTTTAATCTCATCTATAACGTGTTTAATCTGGTGTATAATGTGTTTAATATCGTCTTTAATGTGTTTAATCTGGTCTATAATGTGTTTAATCTGGTCTATAATGTGTTTAATCTGGTCTATAATGTGTTTAATCTGGTGTATCATGTGTTTAATCTGGTCTATAATGTGTTTAATCTGGTCTATAACGTGTTTAATCTGGTCTATAATGTGTTTAATCTGGTGTATAATGTGTTTAATCTGGTGTATAATGTGTTTAATCTGGTCTATAATGTGTTTAATCTGGTCTATAATGTGTTTAATCTGGTCTATAATGTGTTTAATCTGGTCTATAACGTGTTTAATCTGGTGTATAATGTGTTTAATCTGGTGTATAATGTGTTTAATCTGGTGTATCATGTGTTTAATCTGGTCTATAATGTGTTTAATCTGGTCTATAATGTGTTTAATCTGGTCTATAATGTGTTTAATCTGGTTTATAATGTGTTTAATCTGGTGTATAACGTGTTTAATCTGGGCTATAACGTGTTTAATCTGGTGTATAATGTGTTTAATCTGGTCTATAATGTGTTTAATCTGGTGTATAATGTGTTTAATCTGGTCTATAATGTGTTTAATCTGGTGTATAATGTGTTTAATCTGGTGTATAATGTGTTTAATCTGGTGTATAATGTGTTTAATCTGGTGTATCATGTGTTTAATCTGGTCTATAATGTGTTTAATCTGGTGTATAATGTGTTTAATCTGGTGTATAATGTGTTTAATCTGGTTTATAATGTGTTTAATCTGGTCTATAATGTGTTTAATCTGGTGTATAATGTGTTTAATCTGGTCTATAATGTGTTTAATCTGGTCTATAATGTGTTTAATCTGGTGTATAATGTGTTTAATCTGGTGTATCATGTGTTTAATCTGGTGTATAATGTGTTTAATCTGGTGTATAATGTGTTTAATCTGGTGTATAATGTGTTTAATCTGGTGTATCATGTGTTTAATCTGGTCTATAATGTGTTTAATCTGGTCTATAATGTGTTTAATCTGGTCTATAATGTGTTTAATCTGGTGTATCATGTGTTTAATCTGGTCTATAATGTGTTTAATCTGGTCTATAATGTGTTTAATCTGGTGTATAATGTGTTTAATCTGGTGTATAAAGTGTTTAATCTGGTTTATAATGTGTTTAATCTGGTGTATAACGTGTTTAATCTGGTGTATAACGTGTTTAATCTGGTGTATAATCTCCAGACTCCTGTGTGGGCTTTGAGCAACACAACGCCAGCGATGTCTCGGAGAACGCCACGTCTCCAGTCATGGAGTTTTGGGAGTGAGTGTCTGGTATGATGGTGTGCACGGGTCATTGTCTGCAGTCGTGTGTGTGTGTGTGTGTGTGTGTGTACTGAGTCTCTCTCTCTCTCTCAGGCGTGAGGTGTTGGATCTGTCTGCTAGTGTCGATCATCTGGGCTCGCTGAACCCCCGTCTGGCCGCGTGTCTAATGCTGGTGTGGGTCGTCTGCTACTTCTGTGTCTGGAAAGGAGTCAAATCCACTGGCAAGGTGTTTGTGTAGTGTGTTTATGCAATAGTGCTCCTCTATGCCCGTTAACCCAGAGTCCAGTAGGTCTTAGATAGATAGATAGATAGATAGATAGATAGATAGATAGATAGATAGATAGATAGATAGATAGATAGATAGATAGATAGTAGATAGATAGATAGATAGATAGATAGATAGATAGATATAGATACGTGATGCTTCATGTTTTTTAATTGTTGTAGTTCATTGTTGCGTTGTGTTTTTTCATGTTTTGCTGTGTAGGTTGTATATGTGACCGCCACCTTCCCGTACGTGATGCTGCTGGTGTTGTTGGTTCGTGGCGTGACGCTCCCGGCGCCGTGGACGGGATCATTTACTACCTGAAACCCAATCACACACGGCTGACGGACCCACAGGTACCACAGCATCACATGATCTCCTGTATAAGATACAGAGTGAAACAAGTTCTGCTTAAAACAAATATGTGCAACATTCAATTAAAGAAGCATATTATACCCTTTTATAAAGTCTTGCTGTGTTCAGGCTCTACTAGAACAGGTTTTCCTGCTTGAATGTTGATTATTCTCCTCATATTCTCCATTGTTGCGGCTCCTCTCTTCCTAGTCTGTCAGTAACGCTCTGTTCACTTCCTGTCTCTATGAAGCCCCTCCTTCTGTAAAGCACATTGTGCTCTGATTGGTCGGCTGGATCAGTGTGTTGTGATTGGTCGAAGCGCTTCGAGTGTGTTTGGGAAATGTCCCGCCCTTTTCCATAACCGCCAGTTTAACACACTACTAACTAACTCAACCAGGCCCCGCCCCTTTATTCTGCGCATTAATTATTATAATGAGGAATATTGTGACGTGTTCGTTTCCGGGAGAAACTCATGATCAAAAAGCAACAAAAGCAGAATAGGACACAGTTAATCTCTACTAACATTTATGTGCATAAAAATAACCAAGAAAGAAGTTTTATTTGAGATTGTATAGTTAATATTTCAAATTAAATCAAGTGAGGTGTAACCAACATGCAGAAATCATTTGTATTTTATTTATTTTTGATGCAAACATTTTAAATCATTTTCCCCTATAAAAATATGTTTTAAAGCCTTTTATGAAAATAATAATAGACATTCTCATATATTCAGGTTGTATGCGTTATTACTTTCACTTGACATTATAGTATCATTAAATTGAAACTTTGATAAACGTTTATACATGCAACCACATGCAGTTTCAGCCAGGATTTGATTTATCATTTAATAATCTGCTTTGTTCGGTTTTTAGTCTGCAAGAATTGGACAGGATTTGATTAAACGTAGGTCGTGACATGTTTATATCTGAGGCTGCTTGTAAAAACAGGAGATAAACTTTATAGTCAAATGTTTCCTAATAAACGGGTTGTGACGTGGAGAAAGCAGCGAGTTCAGTCCGTCTCTCCTCTGAAGGTGTGGATGGATGCAGGGACTCAGGTCTTCTTCTCGTACGGCATTGGTCTGGGAAGTCTCACGGCTCTGGGAAGCTACAATACATTCAACAACGACTGTTACAAGTGCGTCCTTCCGCTCACAAACACTCACACACATTAGAAAACAGACCCGTCATTGACTTCATGATAATGTTAAAGCGATAGTTCACCCAGAAATGAAAACTCTGTCAGTTCAACCCGGTAAAACTTTCGTTCATCTTCAGAACACAAATTAAGATGTTTCCAACCTGATCTCACAGCAATTCGTAGGAATTTTTACGAGGTGGCTAATTCGCAACAATTCGTACGACCTCACTGCGATTTTTGCTGAATCGCACATATATTACGAGTTGGCCAATTCGTATGAATTCGTACGACTAGATCTTCACCTGACCCCGCCCTAAACCTACCCATCACGTGGGTTTAGACAAATTGTACGAATTCGTACGAGTGAGGCCACTTTTTAATCACTTGGTTGTGAGATAGCGTTGGATATTTGTGATTAAATCTGAGAGCTGGATCACTCTTCTATAGGCTTCTATTGTAAATGAAACTTGCCAGCCCAGAAAGTTATTAAAGACATCGTTAAAATAGTCTGAGTGACTACAGTGACTGTTTATCTAGCGACAAGAATACTTTTAGTGCGCAAAAAAAAAAATAACGACTTTATTCAACTCTTCAATTGGCCTTCAGTTCTCACTGAAACAGCTACACGCAAACTCACTTGAGGCCCACAGAGCTGCCAACTCTCACGCATTGACCGTGAGACACCCGCATATGATTGGTTTCACATGCTCACACGCCACACCCTCACGCTGAAGTGTCAACCCGGTCCGTCAAATGCCTGGAAGATGAGTTTATCCATATATCTACCTGTTGAGCCACTCTGTGATCGACTAGTTATGCCTCAAATTAGTTAATTTCTCCCGGAAAAGTCTCACTCCAAACTAAAACTCAAAAGTCGTTATTTCTGTAGTTTTGCGCACAGAAAGTATTCTCGTCACTTAATAATCTTAAGGTTGAGCCGCTGAAGTCACTCTGACTATTTTAACGATGTCTTTAATAACTTTCTGGTCCGGCAAGTTTCAATTACAATAGAAGCCTATGGAGGAGTGATCCAGCTCTCAGATTTCAATCAGGAATATCTTAATTTGTGTTCTGAAGATGAACGAAAGTCCTACAGGGTTGAGCAACATGAGGGAGAGTCATTACTGACAGAGTTTACATTTCTGGGTGAACTGTCCCTTTAACTGATTAATTTACATTTATTTACATACATTTGGCGAACGCTTTTTTTTCAAAGTGACTTGCATTGCATTAATGCCTGATTTAGATTACACAATTTTTTTTACTGTTACGATAGTCGCTGTGTCAGATTACGCGATTTTGACTCCTAAAATCTTGTTGTGTCTTGGACAAGACACGTCAGACTACACGTTGCTTCCTGACCAGTTATCGCGTGCCCTCTTTAATGACGTGCGTGATGTCATCGAGAAGGCGAAATTAGTAGCGAGTGACTTCCGAAATGAATGAAACAAACAATGGATGATCGTCTCTCTTTCTCGTTTCGCCATTTTTGAAAGTTGTGTACGGAAAAGCTTCTGTGCTCCTATTGGTCAACCTCATACATGTGGCGGAACCGTCGTGGATGACCGTTAAAAAAATTAAACATGCTAGCCTTTTTGTGGTGATGTCCTGAAGCATCGTAAGTTGTCGCTCACTATGACACACTATACCAGATGATACGATTCGAATCCTTGCGTGTTTCGTTTACGAATCCTCACGACACCTTACGTTATACGGATCAGTGCTAAAATCGGGCTAATATCATGTAATCTGAACCAGGCGTTAAGGAACACATGTAATCAGTTCATGCATTTGCTGGGAATTGAAACCATGATTTCACACATGCGTCAGACACCGGTGCGGCATTAGATACAAATGTTTTTATATCTGCATTTATATTTGATTGTATTTCCGCTTTGTGTTTGTGTTTCAGGGACTGTTTCAGACTGTGTCTCCTAACAGTGCCACCAGTTTCATTGCAGGATTTGCCATTTTCTCCGTGCTCGGGTTCATGGCGCAGGAGCAGCGAGTGGATATCGCAGACGTGGCGCAGTCAGGTCAGAAACTATGTTTATTTAGAATATGTATCCAACCCCCCTTGCAAATCAGGTTTATTGGTAAAATTGAAAGACTTTCAGCTGTTTGCAATGAACAAATCAAACCAAAGTAATCGAAATGGCTCAACACAACAAATGTTTCAAGTGGTTTCCCCAAATTCAACGGAAAATACCAACTTTTTATTAATTCTGCAGATTTCAGCATCTTAAATACTTAGTAGAACAACCTTTTGCTGCAAGCGAGATTATGGGAACGTTTCAGAACATTACGAAAACATTCGTAACCTTTTAAAAAACGTTAAAATTGTAACGAAAATTGTATAACGTTTTTGTTCAGACGTTTTAAAAACATTATTAAAGATCGAACAAAGGTTCTATTAACATCACAGGAAGAATATGTTCATAACGCTCTTTAGCTAACGCTAGCGGAGAATGTTTTCTGCATATGTTCTCTTTCAGGTCCTGGACTAGCGTTTATAGCGTATCCGCGGGCCGTTTCCCTGATGCCTCTGCCTCAGCTGTGGGCCGTGTGTTTCTTCCTCATGATCATCATGTTGGGTCTGGACACTCAGGTGTGACGTCTCTCTCAGGTGGGTGTGTGTGCTGTGTGTGCTGGTGTGGCGGCTCTGCTGATCGCTGGATGTGTGTGTTCAGTTCGTCAGTCTCGAGGCGCTGATGATGTCGGTGTCGGATCTGTATCCCGAGGTCATTCGCAGAGGTCGTCGACGGGAGGTTCTGCTCCTGTTCGTGTGTTTAGCCTGTTTTCTGCTCGGGCTTCTGATGGTGACGCCGGTGAGACACCTATATCTCTCTGTCCTTTCTTCCTCTGTCCAAGATTAAGGGATAGTTCACCCAGAAATGGAAATTAAGTGTGTATGACATTCTTCTTTCAGACGAACACAATCAGAGTTATATTGAAATTGTCCTGGCTCTTCCAGGCTTTATAATGGCAGTGAATGGCCGATTCTGTTTTGAAGTCCATCAAAGCGCATCAATCCATCATAAAAGTGCATCTTGATTTGTGCTCCATCAGAGCAGTGTGTCACCCGAGTCACGTGTCGCTGTGTTCCTCTCTGTGTCTGATGATCAGGGAGGCCTGTATGTGTTTCAGATCTACGATCATTTCTCCTGCAGTGGAGCCAGTCTGATCATGCTGTCCGTCTGTCAGTCTGTGGCTATCGGATGGATCTATGGTACACACTTACACACTTACTCACACACTCACACACACACACACTGATGTTGTTGTGCTGTCCTCAGGTGCGGATCGCTTCAGTCGTGACATCGAGGCCATGATCGGTTACGAGCCGCTCACACACTCACACACACACACACACTGATGTTGTTGTGCTGTCCTCAGGTGCGGATCGCTTCAGTCGAGACATCGAGGCCATGATCGGTTACGAGCCGCTCTGCAGCTTTAGGCTCTGCTGGCGTTTCCTGACGCCCGGCGTGTGTATCGTGAGTGTCGTGTGTCGCTGACATCAGCTGCTGACGGATCCGCGGCCTCCTCTGAGAAACTGTGTGTGTGTGTGTTCAGGGCACGCTGGTGTTCTCGCTGATGTTCTGGTCTCCGCTGACCCTGGCTAATGGTGTGACGGCTCCTGGATGGGCCTTAATGATGGGCTGGACGCTCACACTGTCCTCGGTGTCTCTCCTGCCCGTCTGTGCGCTCTACACACTGATCAACACACCCGGAAACATTCAACAGGTGAACACACATACACACAAGTTATTTCTCCAAAACTAGCAATCTTTCCGAGAGGAAGCATACACAGACTGAACAGCAGGGGGAGCACTGAAGTTGAGAATTCAACTGGAATTCCTGATGAATGAAGATGTCGTTCCATCTTTTTTGATGGTTAGCTATCATCGTTTTTGTGTTTGTTTGATTTTAAAGCGCCATCAAGTGGCCAGTTGCTGCGTCCCTTTATAGAGCCCCTCGTCGGACAACCGCTCGATATTCACTGGCCGATGGCGGCCGTGTTTTTTGATGTGCGAATGTCCTCAAAGGCAATCCTTAGCATCTTGGACAAAGACACCTCATGCCAATTTTCAAGCCAATCAGACTTAAAGTTGCGTAGTTATAGCCATTGGATGTATTTTCCATGTTTAGCGCCACCAAGAGGCCAGTCGAGAATGAGCTCATACATATGTGTGTCGAGTTTGGTAAAAATATCACATTTTGTTTATGCGTTATAGCCGTGTTTTACAAGATACATGAATGTCCACTTAGACAATCGCGACACCTTGGACACTGCAAGTCAATCGGTCTGACCATTGTGTAACTATAGTGTAACTGTTTCATTTATAGCGCCACCAACTGGCCAGTCAGTGCATCCCTTTCATAGACCTTAAAAATATGTGTAGTGTCCATGACGTCACCCGTAGTGTTTCCGAAGAGCATTTTTGAAGCCCAAAGTGGGCGGAGCCAGCAGTCGCCATCTTGGCACGCGTCACTCCCGAATAAACGAAAACAGGCAGTGTGGCGGATTAGCTGAGGTGACGTGACACTAACACACAGCAGACAAACGACTAGCAGTGACATCAGCGGCAATCCAGCTGTCACTCAAGTGGCCACACTCTTAATTATGCAGAACTTTAAGGGTTAATATAATATAAACGGATGAGTTATAAAATAATTCACCCCTGTCACAGTCGTCATGAAGGGCAAAATTAGCATTATAGACCAAAAACACTTTTTGCACCAGGCCGAAAACATGTTTTTTTCTGCTGTAAAGTTGGGCATTTTAACATGCGGCTCTATGGGATTGACTCTCTTCTGCAGCCGGCCTCTAGTGGCCAGTGGAGGAACTGCAGTTTAACTCACTCAGTGTTGGATTTAAGAGGGAGACCGGAAGGTTGCCGCCCAGTCCCTTTATGTCTCATCATTTGCAGTGCTTCATGGGACTGTAGATCATTCCCTCATAAAAGGGTTGATGTTTATTCGTTAGTCGTTTCACCCATCCTGGGTCTCACTATAGCTCTCTAGTCCTGCACCGCAAGCTTCATTGTTAAAGCGATGACAGTTGTTTGTGTAAGTGGCAAATAAAAGCCCTCACGCAGACAGAGAGTCTCGAGCGTCTAATAACCCTCTCTCTGGTGAATGATGTGTCCCGTGTGCAGCGTCTCCATCTGCTGTGCCGGACTCAAGCGGACACACCAGCACCTTCCTCGTGACCTCTGACCTCAGCACAAAGAAGCCCACTGAGCCACCCGATGACATGGTGTGAGTGAGTGAAACTGAGGAGATCTGATGTACAGAAACCGGCGTTTGCTGACGTGTCGTAAAAGAAACTCTTTGTCTTGTTCGACTATGAGGACGCTCGCTGGATATTGGTTGAAATATGACCTTACTTGAAATGACTGTATATGTGTCATCATTAGGCTCTTTTGACTTTCAGTTTGTTTTGGTGTGTTTCCCGCCACAATCTGTTTCCATGGACACTAATCACCTTCCTCATCATCACTGTGTATTTAAGATCCTGTCAGCATTCAGTTTATTGTCAACTATGCAGACGTTCACTGGATATTTTGACCGAATATTTAATAATAGTTTTAATTTGTGTTTTTGATATGCATATCTTCAAAAATGCCTTCATAACCAGTTCGAAACCAGTCGATCCAGTTTCAGCGTCTTTTTTTACTCTTTATTCAATCAGACTGAAAAAAATATGAATAAATGTCATTTTCTGAATTACTTTAATATTTTTTTAATAAAGGAAATAATTAATAATTATTTAATATAATAATACAAATATTAAATATTTTAATATTTAATATTATTAAATATTATAATATAATAATTATATAGTATATAAATAATGCAAAATAACACTGATTCACTCTCTGAGTACTTTTAATTTGTGTATTTTAATTGAAAAAATGTAATTAATGCCAGGAAATATTCTGTTTAGTCATACTATAATCTGATTAATCTGATCTAATTGATCTCATTATGAGTTTATTTAAATGACAATGACATTTTCCTCAAAAGTATGTAATTTTTACCCCTGTTATTTTTGGTTGAAATATGACCCAGATGTGTTCAGGAGAATAAAAATATACATCTCAGCAATTTTTAGATTTTTGGACAAATTTATGGTATATGATGCTAAAATAGCTACAACATGTTATAGTGTGTTTTTATCTGTTCAACAGTCTTAATGTTTATCTATTTTATGCATATTATGAGACTATTGAAGTAAATACTCTGTCATATTATGTTTTAAATATTTCACATAATTACACTTTGTGATTATTGCCATGATTGTTTTTAATGACATTGTCAGTAAACATGTTTATTAAAATGGTGGAAAAATTTTTTTGGAGGTTATTACTAGTTTCTTCCGGGAACAAACATGTCACCAATATCCCTTATTATAATAATTAATTCGCAGAATAAAGGGGCGGGCCTGGTTGAGTTAGTTAGTAGTGTGTTAAAAGGGGCGTGGCTTTTCCAAAAGACACTCGAAGCGTTCGAACCAATCACAACACACCGCTCCAGCCGACCAATCAGAGCACAATGTGCTTTACAGAAGAAGGGGCTTCATAGAGACAGGAAGTGAACAGAGCGTTACTGACAGACTGGGAAGAGAGGAGCCGCAACAATGGAGAATATGAGGAGAATAATCAACATTCAAGCAGGAAAACCTGTTCTAGTAGAGCCTGAACACAGCAAGACTTAATAAAAGGGTATAATAGGTCCTCTTTGTCGCATTTAGCAGATTAGAGTTTTTAAACCATATACCTTAAATCTTGCCGGTATTCTATTATGAATGAGGCATGCTGGGACAGAACACAACAGATGGGCCACACGATGATTAGAAGTGCCTTTTAGCGCTCGTATTGTGTATGGATTAGTTTAGTGTTGTTGGCTCTGTGTATGTATGTGTGTGCGCGCGCGTGTGTGTGTACGTCAATATGTGCGCCGTCTGCGCACGTGTCCATGCATGCATGTCCATATGCACGCTTTGATAGTGTGTGTGCTCTATATTTAGAGAGTGTGTGTGTGTGTTATTGTGTTCAGTGGATTATATCTGTAAAGCGCCCGTGTTCGGTACATCATCTCCCGCACGTTGGCCTGTCGGTGCCAAAGCATGCGCTCGTCTTGTGTGTGTGTGTGTGTGTGTGTCTGGAGTTTCCATGTGATTTAAAACTATTAGATCTCAATTATTTGTCTGCCACTAATTAATTTTTTAATGGATCAGATTCTTTCTAAAAAAAGAGGAAAATACTGATCCCCCAATTGTGTGTTCATCAAGGATGCATTAAAATGATCATCAGTGACAGTACAGACATTTATGATGAGTAAGTTCAGACAGCAGGAAACTAATTACAAAATAAACAGATGGAATTAAAAGTGGAATTTACACACACACACTCTCTCACTCACTCACACACTCGAACTGTTTTGACAGGAAGTCTCGTCCTCGTGTCTCAATCTGCAATCTCTGTTAGCGGGTCAAGGCCCAGAGCCAAAGGTGAGCTGTGGGTTACAGCAATTCCTCTAAAGATCCCAACGCATTCATCACCCAAAACACACACACACACACCCCTCACACATCGGCCGTGGTTTCTCACATCGCTCTGACCTGAGCAAACATCCTCCGCCGACCCCACGAGACTCAGGAATCACAAGCGCTGGCAGAAAGGTGAGAGACGAGCCTCTTCACGACCGGCTCCGAGTCTGAACAAACATGTTTTGACCGCAGGAAACACAACAGGCCTGATATCTGACGTTAAAATCGTACGATAAATGTTAAAATCACGAGTGATTGACACTTTATGCAAAGTATGTCCAACTTTATCTTTATATATTCATCATAGACTGTAAACAGATATGTGTGTAGTGTGTGTGACGTCACCCGAAGTGTTTCTGAAGAGCATTTTTGAAGCCCAGAGTGGGCGGAGCCGGCCGTCGCCGCGTCACCGTGCGTCAGTCCCAGATAAACGAAAACAGGCAGTGTGGCGGATTAGCTGAGGTGACGTGACGCTAACACACTGCAGACAAACGGCTAGCAGTGACATCAGCGGCAATCTACCTGTCACTCAAGTGGCCACGCCCTTAATTATGCTGAACTTTAAGGGTTAATATAATATAAACGGATGAGTTATAAAATAATTCACCCCTGTCACAGTCGTCACGAAGAGCTAAAGTAGCGATATAGACCAAAAACACTTTTTGCACCAGACTGTAAACATGTTTTTCTCTGCGGCATTTTAACATGCAGGTCTATGGGAGTGAGTCTCTTCTGCAGCCGGCCTCTAGTGGCCAGTGGAGGAACTGCAGGTTAACTCACTCAGTGTTGGATTTACAGGGATAGTTCACTTTGACACGGTTCAGTTGGACATCTGATTCAGATCAGCTCGACGGCTGTTAACAAGAGGTAAAAACGATATAAATACTGTTGGTTTTCTCACACAAACCGCTCGTTTCGTGTCTTAGGCCATCAGTGTGTAATTACATTTACGAGTCATTAAATCATGTTTAACTTTGACTTCTGTGCATGCTCTTTGAGGTGGACCCCCATACCTCCATTATATGACTGACAGACAACGGTTTGACCAAAAGATGTCAAAATGGAAAATGCTGTGGAAACAAAGACACCTACAGCTTGGATGCGCTTGAGGTAAGATAAAACATATAAAACATTTTTTTCAAAGTGAACTATCCCTTTAAGAGAGGCCGGAAGGCTGCCACTTGATTGGTTGCTTTTGGCATTAACAATGTGTAAATCCAGCGTTTAATGTTGTTTATGTGTGTATGTGGTGTTTTTATATACGCTTTAACACACACCATGTGTGAGTTCATAAGTGGACAGCATTGCTGAGTATTTCCTCCTTAAAACTGCAGTGAACCAAAGACAGTCGCTTTGAAATCGCTGGTGTTTCTGACGTCACAAACCACCTTGTAACCAATCAGATCAACGTGCGATCACGAGGCGTTAAACGTCGGCGAATATCGTGCAAAATTTGTCCCGGTGTGAACAGGCCTTCAGACTGTCAGTTAAAGTAACACCAGGTAGTTTTTGCTCTCGGGTCCCCCTACAGTTGGGAAACAGTATTGTCCTCGACTGCTGTCGTAAACTCTGTCATCCTACATGCACGCGCATTTGTTGACTACCATGATAGCCCTGAACACTGTCACTGTGATGCTCACGTTTACAAGCCAACGTCATTATAGTAGCCTAGTCTATTGGTTACCAAAGTATAGATTTTACTGAATCTATATAATACTTTAATGCAGTGTTTGAGTGGTAGATAATACAGGGTTTCTGCAGGTTTCACAAAAGTCAAATTTAAGACTTTTTAAGACCTTTTTAAGACCATTATGAATGAAATTTAAGACCTATATCACGACAAAAAAACGTACAAAGGAAACGTGTAATTAGTCTGATGAATCACTCACAATAAGAGAAGGAACATGAATTAAGAGAGTAAATAATGATTTATAACAGAGCATTAATCTATTACGTTTATATATCACCACTTTTTCCTCGTTTATTCTGGATGTTAGATACAGACATTTTATTAAAATGCATTAAATGTAAAACAATTAAACTCGTTATTTTTCATAATTTGATCAATGTAAATCATTGTGACACTCTGACTGGGACTGATGTGGACCTGCTGATCTCGACGTGTGGTTTTGATTGGTTTAAAAAGGGAGGGGGGGCGTCACTGTGAAACATACGTGATAGTACACAGTGTTCTCTTGCTGAACTCCACACACTCCTATAGAACAGCAGCAGGACGTGTGTGTGTGTGTGTGTGTGTGTGTGTGTGTGTGTGTGGTGTATATAAATATATATTTTCTTGAGCATCAGATCCTCATATTAGAGTGATTTCTGGAGGATCATGTGACACTGAAGACTGAAGTAATAATGATGAACAATCACAATAAATTACACTTCACTATATCCACATAGACAACAGCTGATTTACATTATAATAATATTTTTAAAAAATACTGTATTTTGGATCAAAATGCAGCCTTGGTAACATTAGAAAATTGTAATTGCTCCATTTTTTATTTTTATTTATTGCAAAAAAAAACAGTAAAGAAATCAATGACACGTATACATACAGAAGAGAGAAAACAGCTAAATATAGATATTAAAGAGCCCCTATCATAGCATTTGAAATGTTCCTATTTTTGTTTTAGGAGTTCCCAAAAACAGATTAACATGCATGCAAGGATAAAAAACACTTTATTTGTCTTATAATATGCATTTATTTGTAACTGATTTGCTCACCGACTCCCTAATGATTTGTACAACGACTCATTTTTCCAAACCACTCCTTTGCGTGACGCTAATCAGCAGTGATTGGTCAGATGACCCAGTCAGTTATTGTTTGTTAGCATAACGCATAAACATATTGATACTACAAGACGCTCTATTCTTTATGACAACTCCAATAACAGCGACAAACATTTCACATATTTAAAAAAAATTTACATTGGAGACCTAGAAGCTGCGCTGAGTGTAACTTACACACACACGCGCTACACACATGCTTATTGCGCTACAAATACCCGTTCAAAACCCATAAAAGCAACAATTATTAATAATACTTACAGGTTGTGATTCACAGGAGGAAGCTGATCCATATACACTGGGTAAGTAAGTTACTGAGACCTCTCTCAGGAACAACCGCTTGCAAATCCACATTTGAATTCATTTATGTTTTTGAACGATTCGTCATTAAAATGATGAGAACACAATCGGGCTATACTGTTGTTGTCTCGTTGCAAATATGAACTCTAACCACCGATTCTTCACATGCTCGTCCCTGGTAAATGAAAACAAAGTGGCTGAACTATCTTTGTATTGTAGATCACAGCGTCTTCTCCACATGATGCTATGATGAAGTATTTGAATGTGTAGACTTCAAGTTTACACTTCCGTATGTGCGCGCAATATGTCTCTACGTCACGACGAAACCAGCTAATGACTACTTTCAAAACAATTAATTTCATAGACTCAGAGTCGAACTCTCACTTTTGAAAGACAATAACTTATATATATACAGTGCACTTTCAGATATAAAACTTTGCAGGATGTTTTCATTCCCTTAGAGCTATTTTCCACAGTCATTTTCAAAAATCCATGATAGGGCTCTTTAATATAGTGGTGTATGCAGGTAAATAGACACAATGTACAACAATCATAGTAATAGTTGGAGGTATAATAATAATAATGATAATAGTAGTGGTAGTAATATTCATGATAATAATAGCAGGATTGGCATCAGTGATTTATGATAATAGTAATAATAGCAATAATAAATTTAGATCACTTATGCATTATTGCTCCAAACTTTGACCGATTAAGACATCTTACATTAGCAGATGCTTTTGCATTCAACTATAGTTTTAAACTCAATGCATGCAAAATCTTTTGGGCGACAGGAATGCATGAATAAATAGCTTGAACATTCTCCTTCAGTGTTGCACAGATCAAGAGTGTGAGAAGATCTGTGTTTCTGCTTCATTCTCCTGTTGATGTTGCAGTTGCACATCCGGTAAATATTCGCAGTATCTGTGTGTCTGACGGCTCAAACACTGAAGTGACTCAGCTTCGGTCAACACACACTGGGCATGAGAACCGTGAAGTGTGTGTAACTCAAATCGTGCGCATTTCGAAGACCGACTCGTATTACACAACACCCGAACCCAGCGCTGGCACACACACACACACACCGCCAGAAGACCTGTCGTAAATATTCTCCTAATGCCTCATAATTCTGCTGTGGATATCTGTCAGACTGCACGAGCGTGACCGCACATGCTCAGTCTCTTCTATTCTGGATGTGCCATAAATTCATCCATCACCTCAACGCTCGGGTCATCAGTGTGAGTTTGGAGGAGAACAAAGTGCTGTATTCAATTATTAAAATAATGCTACTCAACTACAGCCAGCTCAAGCTTTCAATGCTCCAACACACAAACCTGTGCAAGAATTAACATGCTTTCAGTTTGTTGTATGTAACACTGTATTTGCTGTAATGTGAGTATTTTCCTGTCTCGCTAGTTTTCCCTGTTGATTAGTTCCTTGATTGTGTCTTGTGCCAATCTCCCCTCAAGTGTGTGTGTGTGTTTCAGGCTTGATTTGTCGGTTGTTTTGTGATTTTTTTCTCTCACGTCCAGACACAAACTCATGCACGTCTTTACATCATACTAATATTTCATGTAATCTACATATGGAATAAATAGCATTTAATCGAAATGAACATGTAAACGAATATTGAAATAAAGTTTTAAGTGACTAAAATATTTGCTTTGTTGTGCATTAGAACCACAGCACAGGCATTTCAGTCATATTACAAAATAATTTATTTGAAGCATCCAGACACTTCACCACGTGAGCAAGCAGCTAGGCTCCTGATTGGTTGACGTGACGCCAAAGTCAGATTTTTCAACTGGACGGCAGACGCGAATATTACGTGGAACACGTGATTGCACAAATAGCACTAAATAAATCATTCGCGCTTAACGCGGCAGACGCTCAATTAATTCGCTTCATTCGCGTGCAAACTTGCCACGCGAATGAGGCGTATTGCGTCTACCCACCGCGCTCTACGCCTCATTCGCGTCGCAGGAGTTCTTACACAGTGTAAGCATATTTGCATTGACTGAACATTGAAATCACTCGCGCCTGCCCGCACTATTCGCGTCCGGTGTGAACGCACCATAACTAAACCAAAGCGTGTTAGATTGGCGGTAAAGGGTGCCATGCGCGTCGATTATCACGCAATGTCAGAAGCGTCAGCTACATGTTCGATATATCACCCACTATATGGATATCAGCCAATATATAGGCTATGTTCATTTGTAATGTCATCGTTATCAACCCAATAAGAAAATTTGGACAATATATTAAAGTCGATAAATAAGGGATTATTTCCTTCAGCTGAGACGCTTTATATGCGACTGTTCAACAATTGGCTTCATGCACAGCTACACTACTTCCTGAACTTAAGCCAGCTCCTTTGTTTCCTGTCTGCCATTATTGGCCAAGCTTGATTAATTCAGGTGTGTCTGATTATTGTTGCCATGACTACTGAGGTCAGGCACACCTGAACTAATCAATTTGTCCAATAATGGCAGACAGGAAACAAGGATCTGGCTTAAGTTCAGGAAGTAGTGCAGCTGTGCATAAAGCCAATTGCTTGAGATCCGCTTTCACATTATAATCGTGTGCTTATATAAGCATTATAATCAACGTGGATTTAATGGTGAGACTTTTGTTTTTGTTATCAAGGGTCTCAAAATCGTATGAAAATTTGGTTTTAGATTAATCAGCCAATCAAATATAAAGAATGATCGGTTATAGATTTATATCAGTGCATCCAAATAATACGAATGAAGTGACTTTAAATATCTTTTTGAATAAACAATTCAAAGGGAAAACGTGATGATTTTTCTGACCCTCATTTGTTCTATTCACTTGTTGTGAAGGAGGAGGAGCATCATGTTGTCTCTTGGTTGAGATGTATTGTTGTTGTTGTTGTTGTTGTGATGATGTCATAATGCAGTGCACACTGAAGCCCTCACTAGTGCACAATACGCCGTGTGTCATTGCCTGTGGGGTGGATGCACTATTGAACAGGGTTTCCCAGTATAGCGGATTCCCTCCAGTGTCACGTGTCTGGTGTTGACGATGCTGAATGTGCTAATTAGTCATTATAACAGCAATCGAAGATGATCATCAAACACATCAGTCAGATATGAGTGGAGATGTAACCAGTGTGTATCAAAACAAAAGCAGCATCAGAAATGAGTTCTGCAATATAGGATTCTGTTTGAGATCAATCTGAGTCCTGAACCATTTTATGCAGGAGAGTTTAAACAAGTTTGATAATTATCATTACAGCCAACATAAAATTCAAAATTAAAAATTCTTATTTTGACATGGAATATTGCACTGTTATCACACACACACACTTGTGGCCTGATTTATGAAGCACTTAATAAGTTCTTATTTGTTGACGTTAATGCATTAGTTATGAACTGACAATGAGCAAAAGATTTTACAGCATTTATTACTGTATTACTATGAATTAATAAATGTTGAGATTAACATTAATGAATGCTTCTAGAAGTATTTTTCATTATTTGTTCATGTTAACGATGGTAAAGTGTTAAAGTAAACCAGCATTTTCATTCACAAGTCACATTTGAACATGTTCCACTATGTGTGTGTGTGTGTGTGTGTGTGTGTGTGTGTGTGTGTGTGTGTGTGTGTGTGTGTGTGTGTGTGTGTGTGTGTTTGTTTTTGTGGTTTACTAGGACATTTGACCTGAATACGCACCGGCACTATGGGGACATTTGGGTTTACGAGGACAGAGGCCATGTCCTCATAATTCCGACAGTGTAAACGCCATCTACGATGTCCCAGATGTTCCCTCTCAAATTTTGGCGCCATGTCTTTATATACCACAAAACCCTGAAATTTTACCATACACAGTGTATCCCTGATTTCGTCGAGTGTCGCCCCTGTAGCCAGGTCCCGGTATTACACCCGCTGTCATCAAAAATTTGCATGTTTTACACAAGTGTATGCTTCGAGGCCTGTGATTGGACAGATCGGTACCGGTAGGCGGGAAATTGCGAAAACAAAATGGCGCCAGTGGGCGGAGCTTCATTCAGCTTCAGCATAGTCTTTATAACAAGCAACTTAATGCAAAATACTAATTATTTAAGTATTTTTGTCTGTAATTTATTAATTGTGGATTAAATATATCATAAATAAATAAATAAAACCCTGTTTATTTTATGATAAGTAAGACGTAAGTTAACTTAATCAGGTCACGGGGACGTCGTCACGGTCACTTCCTGTTTGGACGGGAGGAAAACTCTGCACCTGAAAAGACATCTCTGGACCCGATGAAGGCAACTGTTATGTGTCAGGTAAGTTATAATGTTGTTTTATTGCTTCTCTAATAGCACGTGGGTCCGTTTGGCTTGTTTGTGGCTCTTTGCTGCTCGTTTTACAGTTAGAAAGCAGCTAGCGCGTGATGCTAACGGAGCTAGCGGACTATAAGTTAGTGATTCTGTTTACAGACCGACATGAGGGAATCAGCGATGTTTGTCATTTTAAACTCGTTTTAGATTGCACTTTAATTGTAACTGCTTCCTTTAATGATCACATAAAATAGTCTAGCCATCATAATAACGCGTTGTCATGACTACAGTCTGTGTTTTTTGTCCCCAGTACAGTATCCTGACATGCTACTGTTACATATTACTACAGTTATGCTTACATTAAGAAACAACTATGTGCTCTTATCACTCCTGGCTATAATTCAATATACTCTGAATATTAATATAACTGTCAGTCTGATTAATTGCTATTGCCTGTAATTTATCAATTGTGAATGCAATTTATGAATAAATAGTTATCTTCAATTAACATATTCCTTAAATATAATATAATAATGTGTGAAAATAACTTGAATATCGTTTACCATAATTTATCAATTTATTTAAAACAAACTTGTTGAATAATATGTCAATAGGTCAGGATCTCCAGGGCAGATTCAGCCATCATTATAAAGCTGAGTTCAGTGTTTCCATGCTTAAGTGACACTGTTTAATAACAGTGCTGTGTCAGGTACATGATATGTTATTTACAGTGATGATTTTACTTGTTTTATTATTAAAGGATAAAAATGACCTAATGTAATAGACAGGCACGATATTGCAAAAAACTGATATTGCAATATTTTTTTTTCTACAATATATAATGCAATATATAAAAAGCAATTTCTACAAATGACTTAAATAGCTCTATTTGGAAATAATTAATCATTCTAGAATGATTGGTATGATTTTGTTGGGGTTTGTATCTGCATAGAAAATAATAAATGGCAAGCATAGATAAAAAATGTAACAAAGATGTGAAATAATCAGTGGCTCATATTTTCCAGGTAAGTCTAACAACATTTAGGTACTGAAATTTAGTAAATAACTGTAAAATAACACTGCATCGTATTTAGGTTATGCATGTATTGCCTGACTTCACATAGGCCTAATACTGCAGTGTCATTACCACAGATAGGTATGAATGATAAAGCAATATATTGTGCAGCCCTGCATATTAATGTTCATGGCTTTAATGCATCACATTGTATGCGTGTTCATTACAGTATGTCAGGTTGTGTGTAGCTTTACACCAGGTCTATGAGGACACCGTTTTATGAGGACATCATAAGAACATGTTCCTGATGTTTGACTTGACTGGAGAATCTCAGTGTGTGTTGTGTAAGTTTGACAGAATCCTGGTCTATGAGGACACAGTTTTACCAGGACACACATATGGAATATTAGGATCGATACTGATGTACTGACCCATAATTCACAGCTCATTTTGTCAATAGGTCAGGGTTACTCCAGGGCAGATTCAGCCACCATTATAAAGCTGAGTTCAGTGTTTCCATGCTTAAGTGACCCTGTTTAATAAAGCTGTGTCAGGTACATGATATGTTATTTACAGTGATGATTTTACTTGTTTTATTAAAGGATAAAAATGACCCAATGTAATAGATCGGCATCGATATTGCAAAAAACTGATATTGCAATATTTGTATTTTCTACAATATATAATGCAATATAAAAAGCAATTTCTACAAATGACTTAAATAGCTCTATTTGGAGATAATTAATCGTTCTATAATATTGGTGTGATTTTGTTGGGGTTTGTATCTGCATATAAAATAATAAATGGCAAGCATAGTTAAAAAATGTAACAAAGATGTGAAATAATTAGTGGCTCATATTTTCCAGGTAAGTCTAACAACATTTAGGTACTGAAATTGAGTAAATAACTGTAAAATAACACTGCATCGTATTTAGGTTATGCATGTATAGCCTGACTCACAGATAGGTATGAATGATAAAGCAATATATTGTGCAGCCCTGCAGATTAATGTTCATGGCTTTAATGCATCACATTGCATGCATGTTCCTTACAGTATGTCAGGTTGTGTGTAGCTTTACACCAGGTCTATGAGGACACCGTTTTATGAGGACATCATAAGAACATGTTCCTGATGTTTGACTTGACTGGAGAATCTCAGTGTGTGTTGTGTAAGTTTGACAGAATCCTGGTCTATGAGGACACAGTTTTACCAGGACACACATATGGAATAGTAGGATCGATACTGATATACTGACCCATAATTCACAGCTGAATTCTGAATATTGGCGAATACCAATATCAAAAACTATTTGTGCTTGTCAGATTAAATGTAATCATTGAAGAAGTTAAAAAATAGTAATTATTATTATTTGTCTTTTTATATATATATATATATATATATATATATATATATATATATATATATATATATATTTGCTCTTCTTTCTTTTTTTCAGATGATAACTGATAAGAATCAGATAAAACCTGAGCAACTCTAAAGGAATCCATGAAGTTACTGTAATAATTGAGTTATTCCTTAAGAATAGAACAGATTTCAGTTCCTCAGAAACAGATTGTTTGCCACAGTTATTAGTCACTGAATTATGATTGTGTGTATAAGAAGTGAGTCATGATCACGTACTGTATTTCTAGCACAGGCGCAACGTCTTGTATCACTCTCATACATACACATACTTGAACTCAGGGTGCCGTCCAAATGTTTCTAGTTGCCAGTGTCCCAGTGCTGTCCTCATAGACCAGACTTCTGTCAAACTTACACAACACACTCAGTAAAGTCAAACATCAGGAACATGTTCTTATGTCTTCATAAAACTCTGTCCACATAGACCTGACTCAAACTTACACAACACACTGAGATTCTTCAGTCAAGTCAAACATCAGGAACATCTCATCTCATCTTATGATGTCCTCATAAAAATGGTGTAAGACACGTGACATTCTTTAATGAAAACACATGTAATGTGATGCATAAAAGCTATTAACATTACCTTGGCTAACATTTAAATATTGAAATGTTTTGTAATCTTGTATATTATCTCAAATCAATATTTCATGTGGAAATAAGTATTGATGGGTAGCTGTGTATCGGGACCCTGATTATTAATAACTGGCTGACTGTACATTATCCCTTATATATTCCATATATTATGATTTTTTTAAACTCTTAGGTGAAGTGTTTCTGTATGTAACGCTTTATTTCATATTTTCAGATGAGCCATAAGACCCAGTTGTCCTCAGGCAGTGATGATTATGTGCTCTGACTGTGGGACTAGACGAGGTAAGTGAGAGCTGTGCTGGAAGAGAATGAGCAACGCATTCGCATTCTTTATCGTCATATAGAACGCTATATGACAAAACGGCGCTATACTACGCACATGGCATCCGATATCGTTAATATAACACGCTGTGATGGGTAGGTTTAGGTGTGGGGTAGGGTAGGGTAGTCTCATATTACGCTAAAGGATTTATTGGATTTATTACGCCTTGGGTTCGCGTGTTATATTAACGAAAAAGGGTGCTATGTGCATAGTATAGCGCCGTTTTGTCATATAGCGTTCTATATGATGATAAAGGATGAGAACGAGCTCGAATGAGCAAACGAAGCAGACACATTGTGAGATCTAGTGTTCACATATTTACACCAGTGTTTCATGTCTACTTGTATGTTTTGTAGACTCCCAGTGAGGTTGATCGCTCCACTCTCGAAATCAACACTGTCCCAGTCAGAAGTCAGAGATGAACAGAAGGTATTGTTTGTTTGTTTTTTCTTTTTGGAAATCAAATTAGGGATACACAGATATGAACATTTGGGCCGAGTTCGATAACTGATCATTCTTTATATTTGAAAGCCGAGATCTGATATATTGGCAGATCAATCTAAATCCAAAATTTTATATACTTTGAAAAGCCTAATTACAAAAACGAAACGATCATCATTAAAAGCCAATGTCCCAAACACTTCAACATGAAACAAACAAATACAGTACAGTAGCCTAGTTTGAACCAGTGTGGGTTTAATTAACTTTAAAATTAATTTTACATTTATATTTCCATTCACTTTCTTGAAAAAATGGCAACAATAAGGTTTATTATTAATCTTGTTAGTATTAGTTAACATTAACTAACAATGAACAATAGTTCTACGGGATTTATTAATCTTTCTTAAAGAGCCATTAAACGCCAAACCAAATTTTCTGAGATTTTAACAGTGGTGTGTTTGTGTTGAACTCCATTGAAGACAATGTTAGCATCTGTTAGATTTAATAGTAGGGTTAAAATGGTTAAATTTGAGGGGTTTTTTCCGTTTTTTTCGTCTTCCGGTTTTAAAATCTTCATCATGGCAGTGCAGTGTTAGTGCGTTGATGTTTTATAGCTTCATATTTTTATAGCTATAGCATTTTATAGCTTTATCTATTGATTCTAAAGTATATTTATATTACCTTTTATATATTTATTTATTTATTCATTTAAAATCTGCATAATAGTTGATAAACTAAAATTGTACATGTGTGATCGATTAAGGGAATAATAATTTCTAAATCATACAAATTTATTATTCTAAATAAACATTACTAAAAGCTAAATCAAAACGACAAAAGACTTTCATGGTGCCTTAAACCCAGGGTTGGCGCAAACTAAACTGAAACATAGCTGGCTTCATCAACCAGCTTCATGTTATAGGCCCCGGTTCATTTCATTGTCAAAACAACTCCATTTACACCTGGCCACATAAATGTGTTCGCAAAACGGATATAAATCCGATCATCAATTCCCAGGCTATATCAGATTTAAAGGTGTTCACGTCATTGAAAGCAACCACTATGAGCAGCATTTTATGTATCGTCAGCTAATTTTAAGATCAATAGGGAGAGAGTAGCATCAGCACTGGTAAAATCATCAAGATTACTCTGTTGATCATCTGCGACTTTAGTTTTCATTTGGTATTTTGTGCATCAGAATGGTGAAGAGATACTCAGCTACTCATCTGTAGTGATGCGTGTTGCAGAAGCGCTGTCATATCTCACTATAACATGTCATATAGCCTCTTAACTGTTTATTATTTGGCATTTTTCGGAGTCAAATTTATACAGTGTTACCATTTATTACCTTTACTCTAGTGTCCCACCACAGTTTGATCTAAATGAACCAAAAATATTTGTTGGTTTTTATTTTATATTATATCATATGTCTTTTAAATATTATTTATTTTTGTCAAAGCATCTCTCAAACAAACTAAAATCAATAGTACAACATGGCTTAGTGCCCTTATCAAAAGGCAAAAGACGATAAGTAAGTCTGTTGTGCTAAAGAACACACTTCTACTCGTCTCGATCAGCTCATGATCTGGCTTTTTCCACGCCTCGTTTCACAGGGAATGAATGTAGTGAACTCCATCTTTGCTTTGTGCCTTGAGTTTAACATGCATTTGGCACGCAACCAGCACCAGTTACACATTCGCATTATATCCAAATGTTTTGTGGTAATAAGATTTTTTAGATGCGTTTATACGTTTGTAGGATGCGTTTATAAACCTGTTTTCACTGAAACTGCAGGTTTCTGCCTGTATAACAGCTTGAGTGACGAAATTAAGAAAGTATTATAACCACCTATTGTAAAATATATGCATTATAAAATATACATTTTTCATTGACAGTATTGGTATATTACGGTCTTAGCAATAATTCTAATAATAGGCATCTTAGTGAAGTATTAAAGTTGTTATTAATATTATTATTAAACGGCCTAATTTGTCATGTTTCATAAATGACATCTGAATACAGGTTAAACTGAAGATGTTCTTGTTTTAAATGTCTCTTTTCTCTAAGATGAGATCAGTGTCACGGTATCTGCTGCCAGTGATCCTGATGGAAGCGGTTCTGGAGGAGATGTTCCTGCTGGAGCTGCAGCGTCTCCAGTAATGTTGGTATGTGTCAACTAATGCTGGGTACACACCAAAATAATTTTTACATCTTATAAGATTTTCAAAATGTGATAGACCACAAACATGAGGCCAAAAATCCTAGATTTAACCGTTTTGCTCCTATAGTTTTGCTCCACACACAAACAGGTTTTTAACCAGAGTCTCGACTATGAACACAAAATCTCGTAAGAGTTCAGAATAAGCATGGCGGACGATATACTGGAAGAAATTGCGATAATAGGCTAGTTTTTGGAAAGGTTTTACACAACACGTTGAATATTAAATTCGTGCTGTTGCCACAAATCTAGCTGATCCTCCATCTCTGCTGTCCACATCAATTTCACTTTGTGCTGCGCCATGACTGCGTTTGTTATGCTTCCGTCTTCCATCATCTCGCTTTCTGATTGGGATTGGTTATGGGTGTCGAAATGAATCGTTTCTACGATGCATCGTGATGCAGACGAGGACGATTTGGTATTGGTTCAGTAATAGACCATAACCGGTTATAATGTACTGACGCTTTTCTGACGTCATTTATCGCGCTTGTGCTTTGTTGTGCTAGCAAACACTGGCAGAGGGAGGCGAGACCCCCCCGAGTGCGAGTCAATAAAAATGCTCCAACTGCTTTAAAAGCCTACATCTGGCCACATTTGGCTTTTATGAACAACCCGGTAAGACCTGGAGGAGACGGGCGCTGTGTGTGCTCATGTCACGCACACATAGGTTATGCAGGATGTAATACCACTAACTTGATAAACCACGTTAGCCATGTTCACCCGAGCTGTTATTGCTTGCAGATTCACTGCTTTAGAGTAAAATGAGCTCCAATGTCACCCGAATCCACAGCCAAACACACATCATCCACACGCCTTAATAATGCTCTCTGACTTAAGTATCCGCACCCGATGGTCAAATTACAATTGTACGGTGTTACGCGTGATTATAAATGGATGACTTCAACAGCGGACTCGGCGACGGTTGATGCGTGCGTCTCTTGGGTAACATTATACACTGATGAATGAGTGCTGCTTTTAAATGAACATTTCTTTAAAACAAAATTGATTTGACAGAATTTCATTTTCTTAATGACATAAACAGACTTTACTCCCTTGAAACTTAAACTGGAATGTCACTGTTTCTGTCACTGGGACTGTGAACGGGCACACATCACTTTTGAAGTGAAATTGAAAATTGATGCTGTGCATCGTAATGCGTAATCGTAATGTGCGTCGTATCGCGATATCGAATTGAACTGAATCGGTGACATGATAATCGTAATCGAAACCAAACCGTGAGGCCAGTGTAGGTTCACACCCCTAGTACTGGTATTGTTTTGTTTCACCAAAGCATGCACACGTTTGTCCTCGGGGTTCCCGGCACAACAAGTTTGTGTTTATGGACATGTTTATTGTTATTTTAACCCAATATATATTGTAGTGCAATTTCACATTAGTATTTTCACCAAAGAAAATTGTTTTAAGCCAGTTATATACACTGAACACAATTATAAATGCAACTCTTTTGTTTCTGCCCTCATTTTTCATGTGCTGAACTCAAAGATCTGAGACTTTTTCTATGTACACAAAAGGCCATTTCTCTCAAATATTGTTCACAAATATGTGTTAGTGAGCACTTCTTCTTTGCCGAGATAATCCATCCACCTCACAGGTGTCTTAGGCTGGCCACAATAAAAGGCCGCTCTATAAAGTTTTGAGGGAGCGTGCGATTGGCATGCTAACTGCAGGAATGTCCACCAGAGCTTTTGGCCGTAAATTGAATGTTAATTTCTCTACCATTAGCCGTTTCCAAAGGTGTTTCAGAGAATTTTCCAGTACATCCAACCGGCCTCACAACCGCAGACCACGTGTAACCACATCAGCCCAGGACCTTCACATCCTGCCTCTTCTCCTACAAGACTGAGACCAGCCAACTGGACTGCTGCTGCAACAACAACCGGTTTGCATACCTGTCAGAAAGTGTCTCAGGGAAGCTCATCCGTATGCTCGTCGTCCTCATCGGGGTCTCGGCCGGACTGCAGTTCATCCTTCTAACCGACTTGAGTGGGCAAATTCTCACATTCAATGCCGTTGAGTTACACTTTAGAGAGCTGTTCTCTCCACGGATGAATCCCGGTTTTCACTGTACAGGACAGATGGCAGACACCATGTATGCCATCGTGTGGATGAGCGGTTTGCTGATGTCAACGTTGTGGATCGAGTGGCCCATGGTGGCGGGAGGGTTATGGAATGGGCAGGTGTATGTTATGGACAATGAACACAGGTGCATTTTATTGATGGCATTTTGAATGCACAGAGGTACCGTGACGAGATCCTGAGGCCCATTGTTGTGTCATTCATCCACGACCATCACCTCATGTTGCAGCATGTTAACGTTCGGCCCCATGTTCCTGGAAGCTGAAAACATCCCAGTTCTTGCATGGCCAGCATACTCAACGGATATGTGACCCATTGAGCATGTTTGGGATGCTCTGGATCGGGGTTTTAGACATGTGTTCCAGTTTCTGCCAATATCCAGCAAGTGGACCAACATTACACACGCCACAATCAACAACCTGATCAACTCTATGTGAAGGAGATTGTTGCACTGTGTGAGGCAAATGGTGATCACACCAGATACTGACTGGTTTTTGGACCCCCCAATACAGTAGAACTGCACATTTTAGAACAGCCTAATGTGGCCAGCCTAAGGCACACCTGTGCAGTAATCATCCTGTCTAATCAGTATCTTGATATGCCACACCTGTGAGGTGGATGGATTATCTCAGCAAAGGAGAAGTGCTCACTAACACCGATTTAGACGATTTGTGAACAATATTTGAGAGAAATGGCCTTTGTGTACATAGAAAAGTCTCAGATCTTTGAGTTAAGCTCATGAAAAATGGAGGCAGAAACAAATGTGTTGCGTCTATAATTGTGTTCAGTGTGTGTATATATATATATATATATATATATATATATATATATATATATATATATATATATATTAGGGCTGACTTCTAGTCAAGGATTCGATTCGGAGAGGTCTGATTCGACTATGAACATTATAGTCGAATAGTACACGGCCAGTTCAACCTCGTATAAATCAGGTTATGTGTGTCTCGCGCTCACTCTTAACAGACACACGAACAGACACACTGTCTCCGGCGCTGCGTGCACGTCACAGTATGTTCATCAAGCGCTCCCCGTTCACATGCAGTAACCAGGTTGTCTCATTCAAAACAGCCAGCTGTTGCTGTCAGCGCAAATTGAATACTCATATGAGTCAGGCTGCGAATGTGAGTTACGTGTCCGCCTCAGCGTGCTCACACTAATAAACGCCTCACCTCCGGCGCCGTGCACTCGCTACATTCCCAGCACATCTAGTGGATGCATAACGCAAACCCAGTCAAACGTTTGACTGCAGTATCTTATGCGCCTCATAATCCGGTGCGCCCTATTTATGAAAAATATTCTAAAATAGGTCATTCATTGAAGTTGCACCTTATAATCTGGTGCACCTTAAAGTGCGGAAAATACGGTATACATGTGTTTTATATTTAGCCTGAAATAGACAAGCATTCATGCGTGACAAAGAATATAAAAGTTTTAGGAGGCAAAATATTTTTTTTTTGTAATTCTGTGAATTACACTGCTCAAATCAGATGAGGAAGGGTTGGCTCTCCACAAAACAAAATATTATTTTTCGTGTTCACAGAGGAAAAAACAATGTTACAGAAGTGACAGTTCTCCAACAGACACGAGCGCTCTGAAGCAACACTTAAAGACTGCTTAAAAATTTTCACAGACCTCAAACAGAAAAGCACAAAGCCTATCTTTAAAGTGAATTTCGTTTTTTTATCATTTTTTTTTTGGTTTTAATTAAAGTTTCATCAACCAATTGTCTGGATTTAATCAATAAGAAGGAAAAGCAGACAATTACTGATAATCAAGGCACGGAGGCACCGATGTGAACTGGAGCTCATCTCATAAATATATCTACCGCAACTCAGCATATAGTCTACTCCACAGACCTGAAACATATATCTATATTGAAATGTCTACTTGTAAATAGAACGATTCAAAACGAAAGAAAACGTAATGCTCTCTGCTTATGAAATGAACGGTGCGTTTCTCTCTGGCGCATGCACCTGCGAAGATCGCGAGCATCGTCAACTTCATCTTTATTAATAAACAATTAAAATGTCTCCTTGCTATATATTTCTTCTTTGTGACAGCTTTTTATTTTCGGCAGTGCCGCTGCTACCCTTAGGCTAAAGCGTTAAGTTACAAGTTACAAGCTCACCACCGCATCAAAAACATGATTGCGTGATAAAAACATGAAAAATACTACCTAAACATAGCCTAACTGTTTAGAAAAAAACACAGAACGAATAGCCTAATGTGCATACGTCCATCTCTTTTGTTTGAAATGGAAAAAATATAGCTGCTAGACCTATCTAAAAAAAAAAAAGAAAAAAAGGTTTGACTATCAGACGACTACGGCAAAATCTAACGAATCAGATTTGACCATGAAAATCCTTAGTTGAAAACAGCCCTAATATATATATATATATATATATATATATATATATATATATATATATATATATATATATATATATATATGTATGTGTATAATGCTGTAGTGTCAGTAGGTAATATCAGATTACATTTCTAAACATTTCTTTTGTCATTAATTGTAATAATCAGTTAATAATCAGTTATCAATAATCAGATATTTGCACTTATAGTGCACCTTTTCTAGAAGACCATTAATTGAGTCAGTGTTGCTCCAACATTGTAATTCTGGCCTGATACCAATAAGTTGATGATGTTCATGTTGGTCAAAAACTTTAAAAGCATCTGTTTAACACATTTCATCTGAATTTCATTTGTAATGTAATTTTTAGATATCAGATGTAAAACCAGTTTTAAGCTCTAGAAAGAGGTTTGAGTTACATCTGAGTTTCTGATCAGTATATAACTGATTTCTTCCAGGTGTTCAGAAGATGCCCATCGAGAAAACCACTGAAGTGCCTCAAGGTACCCGAGGTTTAAATCAGAATATCCCCATCACTAGTAAGCTTTATCTATGAGAGCTCATGTAATTACAAAGCATGTTTTATTCTGTACAGAGAATGACAGTGAGGAAGAAATTGAAAACCTTGTGGAAAGGACAAAAAGTGTGCTGGTCAAATGCTGAAGTTACAGCTGCAATGAAACATTTTAAGGCACATATAACCAAAGGAAAACTGGCCACACTGACTGAATGGCAGAAGTGTAAGGCCACTGAAGACCCTTTCCGTGGAGTTTGAATTTCTGCCTCACCGTCATTCTCGGCACAGAAGAATACATGCTTTAGTAAGCTCTAAACACGAGAGCTCATGTACTTACAATGATAGTTATATTGACACTAGACTCTTCTAGAGCTGATGAACAACCCAAACAAACTTTGTTGCATAATTTTCCTGTTATCTCTGTAAATCTGCTTTGAAACTTGACTTAACAATTCTGTTTATATTTTCTGGAAATAACAGAGGTAAACCATCCCTTGTAATTTGGTTATTTTGCAAATGTATATATCGCGATATGCATATCGTGACGGCTTGCAATAGCTGGGGTCATGAACAAAAGAAAATCACTCACTGCTGTTTGCTAAATAACTGTATATATGTAATTCATACAGTGAAAAATAAGCAGTGTTTTATTTTTACATTTGATTATTCAGTTTCTGTTAAATAATCCTAATGTAGGATAATCTGAAACCCCCGTGCTTTAGCTTAAGAAGTGTTATTTTAATATCAGTGTACAGTAAAACACTGATGTTCACTTTCAGAAGCTGTAGGGATGTTTTCTTGTCACAAAAAGAATGTGAAACATGTATGTAGGTTACATAATAGATCATTTAAGTTTGTTTTACACACTTTAAACATTACTGTATCGAATATCGCAATATTTAATGAGTTAACGCATATCGCTTTTTCTTCAATACTGTGCAGCCCTGAAGCAGCATCTACTGCATGTTGAGTGAGTTAATTTTATACATTTCAAAGCCTGTATATGACGTCTTTAAAATGTGGCTGATTCAAAGGGCTGTTCTGTCAATCTTTCCAAAGTTTTGAATGGTTCTTCTGCTTGCCATTTCAATATGTCTAAAAGTTTTATTGACCATGTTTTTAAGTTTGTGGATGTCACTTTCCACTTAAAATGGCATGACATGATGGAATTACATGGTAAAACTGAAAAAAACTCAATGTTTATGATGATATTATTGAAGTCATAATTAAAGCACTTGTAAACCACTTCTGTCCTTATAATGTTGGATTGTGCAGTTGTGTATTGTGTTTAAGATCCAGTTCTCTTAAATCACCTTAGTCTTGGTAATACACCATCTCGTCAGGTTTGTGTGTGTGTGTGGGCATGTACCAGTAAAACACACAAGTCCTTATAATGTTGGATTGTGCAGTTGTGTATTGTGTTTAAGATCCAGTTCTCTTAAATCACCTTAGTCTTGGTAATACACCATCTCGTCAGGTTTGTGTGTGTGTGTGGACATGTACCAGTAAAACACATATGTCCCTGTAATTCATCGAAATGACATATTTTGTGTATTGTAAAATGAGTGTCCTCATAATCAGGTCGGGCCCCAGAAATCACAATTATGTCATAGGCGGAAACATTTTAGGAGTGGGCGGGAATGTCCTTGTAAACCACCATTTTTATATTTTCTGTTCTGTTGTGTGTATAGAACATTTGAAGTCAGATTTGTGATCTGCAGATCAAAACAAATTTTTTGATAGTTTTATCATCACTCTAGGGCATTGGGAAAGGTGTGTCCCTATATACCACCACCACACCGGTGCGACCTTCTATACCACAAAAACAAGTATGTGTGTGTGTGTGTGTGTGTGTGTGTGTGAGGACATTTTCAAACATCTAACAAGTAGGGATGAACCTGTAAACTGAACACACACACTGAGAGAGAGTTGGGTAAAGAATAGAGAGGAGGAGGGAGAGCGCAAAGGGGCAGGACTCGCTCTCTCTTCTCTTTCTCTCTCTCTCTCTCTCTCTCTCCTCTCTCTCTCTCTCTCTCTCTCTCTCTCTCTCTCTCTCTCTCTTTCTGTCTCTGGTGCTTTTAAGAGGAAACTTTGTGTTTTGTTCTCCAAGTTCACTTCTCGCCGCACTCGCGCTGCTTCTGTGCCTTCATGTGTTTCCTCCAGTGCCTCGTGAGATGCGCGCCGCCGGCACGACTGGACCCGCGCGCCTCCGCTCGCAGGAACTCCTCATCTTAGAGCTGCACTTCGGATTGTAATGTTTCCAAAAGTTTTCAGACTGAACTACATGGAATAATGTGGCGGATTGTTTTGTTGTGTTGCGCTCTGCACGGCTCGTGTGCGTTCCGCGCGTTCCGTCCACCTGCGAACGCGTCTGTCCGCGCACCTGCCGGCGTCGTGCGCGCTGTGGATCGGATTTATCACGCGGGAGGAAAAGCCGGGTATCTTCTGTACATGGACGAGCAACGCTTTCAGCTGGATATGGAGCGGGACGCGACGGTTCTGTCTCATCAGTTTGATTCGAACGCGAACGCGCCGGAGTGCGTTTACCGCGGCACCGTCAACTCCAACGCGGAGTCCCTCGCGGTGTTCAATCTGTGCGGTGGTGGACTTGATGGCTTTTTCGCGGTTGATCACTCCCGGTACACAATCACACCGCGTATCCGCGCGAAGGGCCACGAGAATGACGTGCACATCGACGCAACGCGCGCTCTCCACTATTTTACCAGAGAACGCTTCAGTTTCGAAGAGATGCCCGCGCGGCACAGCTGCGGCACGCGTGACCGGAATAAAAAGCGCGGCGCTAGAGGGAGACGCGACGAGGACGCGCGCGGACGCAGATGGTGGACAAAGTTTGCGAAGCCCGACGCGTCGCTAACGCGACGCAGGAGGTCCGTGTCTCGCGCGCGGCACGTGGAGCTGCTGCTGGTCGCGGACGCGTCCATGACGAAGAAGTACGGGAAGGACCTGCATCATTACCTGTTGACGCTCGCGTCCATCGCGTCCAAACTCTACGGGCACGCGAGCATCGAGAACCCCATCCGCTTGTCGGTGGTTAAAGTCGCGGTTCTGTCCGAGAGCGAGAAGGGCATCGATGTGTCCAAAAACGCCGCCGCGACGCTCAAGAGCTTCTGTAAGTGGCAGAACCAGCAGAACCCGCTGGATGATGATCATCAGCATCACCACGACGCGGCGATCCTCTTCACCAGGCAGGTAAAAACTCAAACATTCGCGTCGCGTCGACTGACGCGCAACGAACTTTAGAAACTAGGATTGTGTCTCCTGTGAGTGAGTGAGTGAGTGAGTGAGTGAGGAAGCGGCCACATAAGAAGTATTTTGCATTGTTAAATCATAAAAAGTCAAAATTAGCACGTATACTGTATATTGAAAGTAAGCACATTGTAAGACTGTTACATAGGTATGACTGTCATATTTGATCAGTCAAAATTATGAGATAAGTCAAAATCACTATCATAGTTTTGACTTTTTACATCATAACTGACAAAAAATTGAAGTTGTGAGATGATGACACATAGTTAATAAGACATATTCAATCATAATTGACACTCTTAATTATGACATAGAAAGTCAAAATTATGATGTAGCTTATAGTATGCCATATGACATAAAAAGTTTACTGTAGCACGTATACTGTATATTGAAAGTAAGCACATTGTAAGACTGTTACATAGATATGACTGTCATATTTGACATAAATCAAAAATATGAGATAAAAGTCAAAACCACTGTTATAATTTTGACTTTTTCTGTCATAACTATGACAAAAAGTCAAAATTATGAGATGAATATGAAAATATGATATACTGAAGTCATAATTAAGAGATCAAAAAGTCAAAATTGACATAAAAATAGAACTTAAGACGTAGAAACAAGTCATATATTACATCATAATTGACATACTAAATCTTAATTATGACATAAAATGTCAAAATTATGATGGATAAAGTCATAATTGTGACACTGCCATATTTGACATAAATCGAAATAATTTAATAAGTCATAATTTCGACTTTTACATCATAACTATGACAACAAGTCACAATTATGACATAAAAATAGAACTTATGACATACTAAGATATGACTACTACATGTATTACATCATAATAGAAGTCTTGAAAAACCATGATGATGCTACACTATAGTGCTACCTTGCAGTTCCATGTAAATACCATGGTGTGTTTCGAAGCTACCTGATACCATCAAACCCACCACAGCAGTGTGTGTGTGTGTGTGTGACCAGGTCAGCTGGATCCGATCATGTGGGAACGCCAGTCTCTCTCCCAGTAAAATGATTTCCTCTGTTGCTGTTTTTCTAGGCAGGCGTTCTCGGCGTCCCCTGACTAGTGTGTGTCGTTATGCAGTGTGTGATCCATGTGCGCATTCCTTACGCGGGATGTTGCTGCAGATTTGAGTGCCATGAACCACAGTAGAGACTGTGAGGAAAGTGCACACATCTGAAAGCTTTCCCAGGCTGGAGGAGACCACACTGGTACGATCCCACACTGAAGCGCTGGTCTCCTGCCGCTCGCGTGCGGTTTGGAGCGCGTCGTGTTTCCAGACGAGGCTTGTGGTGCATGTAAGTCATGCAAGGTCTCGTTTTCACCTCAAGCGCTTCAGCTGCGAAAAAACAAACACTCAATTCGAGAACTGTGTCGTGGAATAAAGAGGACTACCTCAATAAATTATAAAAAATCTCGTTGATATTAAAATAAGTGTAATATTGCTGCGTTTTTAACATTATAAGTGCTGGGCAACGATTAATCGTGATTAATCGCATCCAAAATAAAAGTTTGTGTTTGTATTATACAAGTGTGTACTGCACTCTAAAAATGCTGGGTTGTTTCTTTCAACCCAAATTTGGGTCAAATATGGACAAACCCAAATGTTGGGTTAAAATGCAATTACAAAAATGTTTGGATGCAATTAATTGCGATTAATCGCTACAATCTATTAATCGTAATCACACTACAATCTATTAATGTTAATTTATAAATGATGTATAAATATATATACAGTATAAACATGCAAATATTTCTTAAATATATAAATACACAAATGCATATGTGTGTATTTATATACACAAAATTATTATACCCAGTACACACTACACACACATATATTATGTAAACACAAACGTTTATTTTGGATGTGATTAATCGTGATTAATCGTTGTTTTACCATATAATGTATGCATTCATTTATGTTTTAAATTAATTTATAAAATGTTCAAAATTAGAGTATGTAAATATAACTAATAAATGCTGTAAAATTATTGATACCACTTAACAAACTGAAGCTTATTCTAAAGGGTTTCCAACATTGACTAGTTTTAACTTTTTAAAGTCGGGCTGAAAGTTGCATTAGTCGTTTCTCCTCTATTGTGTCGTATATCGAGTGAAACGCTTCTGGAACAAGAACACATGTGGGCGGGGCTTGATTGTGTCTGTGGGGAATTGATTGGATGGTTGTGGTCTGCTATTGGCTGAGCTCATGTGAGTGACAGGTTAAAGCCCCGCCCTCGTCATCAGAGAAGAGATGCTGCGAGAGGAACTGATGCTCATTCATGATTATGAATTTACACAATAATGATGTGCGTGGAGAAATCCTTTAGAAGAAAACACTGCATGAGTGCCATTACTCAGTAAGTGTCGCTGACGTCGTTTCCCTCTCAAGTCTTTCCTCTGGCGGTGTGGAGTCTGACACACCTGCTGGCGGAGAGTGTGTGTGTGTTTAAGAGTGTGTGGTTGTGAAGTACACCATGTCAACAAGCCCTGATGGGCAGCAGAAGCCCACAGACTCCCACTGAGAGATCTCCAACCACAGCCAAACACAAACACAAAGACTCTGAACTCACTGAAGCATCATTTCCTCTCGCTGCTGCTTCTCAAACACTGATTTGATACACTAGTGCATCCAAAAACAACAATCTGTCATCATTTACTCACTCTCATTTTGGCTTTCTTTTGTGGAGCACAAAAGGAGATGTTTAGCAGAATGTTCACACTGCTCTCTCTCTCTCTCTCTCTCTGTTTTTCCTGAAACATTTAAAAGGGTGAATGCCCTTTTCAAAAAGATGAAATAAGTCCCTGATGTCCCCAGAGTGTGTGTGTGAAGTTTTAGCTCAAAATACCCCACAGATATTGTTTTATAGCATGTTAAAGTTGTCGGATTTTGTGTGTGTCCCTTTAAATGCAAATGAGCTTCTGCTCCCAGCACAGGGGGCGGAGCTTCAACAGCTCGTGTACTTTTACCTGATGAGGTTATGTTGCTGATGTGTTATCTTCTAGTCATTGATTAGCATATTCTGTCTTCATAATCTACAAATTGTGTTCAGGGGGCGGGGTTTATGTAAATTCTAGGGTTTGTGATGTCACTAACCCGGGAGGAAGCGCGTGTAGTTCTACCAGCCGTTTGTTGTAGTCCTTCAAAAGCGATTTCTTTTAATAGCAAATAAATTTGCAGATGTTGTTTATGCTTAACATTAACACACTCACTACATGAGTGTATGAAATGTTCCCTTAACAGATGAATAGGCAAAAAAAGGTTTTATAAAACTTGATCGACTGACATGTAAGTCATTGTTCACTGATAATCTGTGCAATATTTGCTAAATTGTGCTTTAGACATTGCACTGCATTTGATGGCATTATTCCAGGCATCATTGCACATCGTCAAACACACACACACACACACACACATGCTTTCTCCATTGCACTGAAGGAATGCATTTGATCTTTTCTTTGCATTCCCGGGAAATTGACGAACCGGCTCATCAGAAATACGTGCCCTTTGCACAAACATTCCTCTGCATGAAACTCAATGTGGTTTCCATATGAAAGAAACAGTAAAATGTATTTAAAAGAAAACATTTTAATTTATTCCTTTTCACACATATTATGATTACAATTGAGTTGCAGATTATAGATTTATCAAGACTCTGTTTTCACTCCTTGTCAAAAATACAATTAAATACTAAATTCTAATACTAGTAAATACTCACTAGTAAATACTCACACACACACACACACACTCACTACACACACACTCACTCATCACTCACTCACTCACTCACTCACTCACTCACTCACTCACTCACTCACTCACTCACTCACTCACTCACTCACTCACTCACTCACACACACACTCAATCATTAACTAACTAACTCACACACTCACTCACTCACACATTCACTCACTCACACACACACTCTCACACACACACAGCACTTTCTGAGCCTGTACAGTGTGTCCTGTACAGTATGGACTGTATGCGTACAGACAGAGTAAATACGGCACTGTTTGTCCTGGAGTCTGTGAGAGTTCACGTGTGTTTCAGTGGTTTTCTATATGATTTCACAGGACAAATGTTTGTGCATGTTGTCCTTCCTTCACGTGTGCGTGTTTGCGTGTGTGTGTGTGTGTCTGAAGTCCTGCAGTGATTCTGACTCTCGTCCATTAGCTGCGTTTCACCCGCTATACGTCGACAGTGGACTCGACCCCGTCTAGAGATGTTCTGGCCGAAGCCCTTGTCATGCGTGCCAGCGTTGGCTAGCCAACAGGCTGGGATCGGATCCGGCGTCTCCGGAGGATCTCAGTAGGACGAGGAATTTGTTTTGACACAAAGACGAGCCGCAGTTGGTATGGATTATATACTGAATAGTATTTTGTTTGCTTAACAAACATGCTACTTATTAAAAATGGTGCTAGCTAAGCGGAGACATCAATATTATTTACTAATTATCTAACTCGTCTCACAGCATTTGCTGGCAATGTGCCAATTCATGCTACCAGCATGTTTAATTGTGCTAGCAATGTTGTAAAATATGCTAACTTATGCTAGCAACATGTTAAAAATGGCTGCAGGATGTTAAATCCAGCTAGAAAAATGCTAATTCATGCTAGCAATATGCTAATTCATGCTAGCAATGTGCTATTTCATGCTAGCAATCAGTTTAAACTTAGAAGCATCCTTAATCATGAGAGCAACGTGCTAAAACATGTTAAAAAACATTTGCTGCTAGAAATGTGTTAGTAGCATGTTAAATCATGTTAGCAAAATGCCAGTTCATGTTAGCAAGCTTTCAATTTATGCTAACAACATGCTAATTCATTTTAGCAAACCTGTTGATATCTCTAAGAGCATGCTAACTCATGCTATCAATCTGCTAATTCATGCTAGTAACATGCTTAAACACTAGTAATGTGCCAAAACATGTTGGCAAATATGCTAAAACATTAGCAATGTGTCATTACAACAAAGCAGCATAATAGCAATTTGGTAAGACATGCTAGTAACATGATGATTCATGCTAGCTAGTAGCTACATTGCTAAAAATGCTGTCAACTTGCTAGCAGTCTACTAAAAAATGCAAACTAATGCTAGGCAAATGCCAAGACATGCTAACAACATGATAAAAACATGCTAGGAAACTTATTCAACTTTTAAACTTTCAGGCATGGCTTTGTCAAGCCAACATTAAAGTTTGTTTCAACAAGTTTTAGTTATTTAAAAAAAATGTTTTAACAGAAATGGTTTAATGGTTTTAGTCAACTATAATAATCTTGGTTAGAGTAACAATGTCACTACTTTTCATCCTGAGACTCCTATTTTGTAAATCCAAATAAAAATCCCAACTAAGATCAGTGCTGACGCTCCTCTCATAACCATGACGACCACAGAGGGACGTCTGCGAGCTGACCCAGATCAGTCAGACCCAGGCCGTGAGCTCCACCCTGCAACGCCCTATAAATCAGAACCAGGTGACAGAAACTCGCGGCGCTTCCAGAATCAAATATCCAGAGTCGTCTGTCTCCACCGTCATGTCTTCCTGTCTGTCTGCTGTCGACGTGTTTGTTCAGAACGCTTGCCAAGCGCCAGAGCCGTCGGGATATAAACATTCCAGTGAGCGTTCGCCTGTGTTTGCGTGCGAGTCCAATCCTTCTGAACCTGACCCGAGAGAGTCCGGCACCTTGCACCTGTTTTGATCAGTTCTTACGTGCAAAACAACTCTCACACACACACACACTCACACTCTCACTCTCTTTGAGGAAAACATTCCAGGATGTTTCTCCATATAGTGACTTCAATGGTGTCCAACGGGTCGAAGGTCCAGATGTGAGTTTCAGTACAGCTTCAGAAGTCTTGACACGGATCCAGCCGAGGAATAGAGTCTGATCTAGACAAACCAGCCGTTTTTCTATATATATATATATATATATATAAAAATGTATATACTTTTTAACCACAAATGCTGGTCTTGCACTAGCTGTGATATGACGCACATTACGTAATCACGTTGAAAGAGTCACGCGCTGAACTACTCCTTTAGAAGTATAAATCTAACACAACTGAGTGACTTTTGTTTAATCTCTTATTTCATTGATGTTTACATGCAACTCTCATTTTACCTCAATAATTCCCTCGTTTTCCGACTCCTTTCTTTCGGCCGACTCATTCCCTGGAATTCCTCTGTCCATATCAAGTTGCTCTGTTGTTTTTCTGTAAGTCTCATAATGAGAGTAATCTTTTGTATATACTTGGTTTGTGAGTACATAATGCGAGTTTGTTATAATTATACACTTGGTTTGTGCAGTGTATGAACCTGAGCTGTGTTTACACACATTACACATGCGCTCCGCTGAGGTCATGAGCTAAACTTCACTCTGAACCCGTTTACACACACACACACACGCAGCGTGTAGCTTTTATTAATGTGAGTGGTTTGCCGTGTGAAGAGCTGCTTTCTCTCTCATGAGGATCTAAGAACAGAGTCCAGGCTGTTTCTATACACTCGGCCTGAACGGGTAAACACACACAACGCCTGGGAGAAAGGAGTGTGTTTGAGAACATTTGCATGCATCACATCTAACGTGTCATCAATACACGTAAAAACGTGTTTAGAGTGAAGGTCTGCTTTGAAAGTTTTCATTGGTCAAACTGGAAATGTCATGTTTCCAAATCCCAAGTAGAGCACTTGTGTTGTTGTTGTTAATAACTACAACTATGAAACCCTGACGTTAATTGAAATAAAGCTAAAATAAAATGTATATGGGACACGTGTCTTAATTGTTTCAATCAGATCATTTGCTACAGGTGTATAAAGTCAAGCACCAATCCATCAAGTCTGCATTTACACACATTTGTGGAAGAATGTGTTGTTCTGATGGGCTCAGTGAAGTCAAAGATGGCACTGTAATTGGATCCCACCTTTGCAATCTGCCAGTTTTTGATATTTCATATTTCGTCCCTGCTACAGATTCCATAGTCAACTATAAGGGGTATTATTGGAAAGTGGATGCATTTTAAAACAGCAGCACAGACTCAAAACCGTAAGTCGTAGAGAGTTGAAACTTTGAAGGATGGTAGTACTCACACCATCTACACCGAACACCAATAATCTCCGCCAACTCGGCCTGATGGTGGCGCTACAGTGATCAAAAGTATGTAATGGCTCGTAACTCCTAATGCGTTCGTCGCAGACTCAAGTGTCTTGTATCGTTGGAAGTCTTGATGAAATTTTTGGATATTTAGTTTTTTTTAAACGGTGTCGTGTTAGTGGCTCATAAGTTAATAACTAATGATTCAGTAAACTAACTTTATCTGGACAATAACTTTATTCTCAGATCCGCTGTAAAGCCAATTAATCTCTTACTGTAATCTCCTGTTATCACTGTATCGCTGCTGTGAAACTCTATATTATTAAAAGCTCTGTATAAATGAAGGAGACTTGACTAGACTTGACTATTGACTCTATTGTGTATTGTGACTGAATTATGTGTAATTATGTTCTTACTGGTTATTGCTCTTATTGTGTATTCTCTAATATTTATTGTATTGTATTTTATTGTTTCTAATGTCCTTCTACCCCATCTTTGGAACGGATGGATAAAATAAGAATTTAATTATGTTAATAATTACAGATGACAGTAAAAATCTTGAAATGGTGTGGACGAATTATCACACACACACATATAAAGTCTGATATGTTGAACTGGTATTGATGAGCGAGTGTGTGTTTTCAGGATCTGTGCGGCCATCACTCGTGTGATACTCTCGGCATGGCAGACGTGGGAACCGTATGTTCTCCGGAGCGGAGCTGCGCGATCATTCGAGAGACGACGGCCTTCATGCGGCCTTCACCGTGGCACACGAGTCGGTACGCACGCACACACACATACACATCAACAATCATTGGTGAAGTGAAGTGAAGCCGCCTAAGTCGCAGTACTGAGAGTGTGTAGAGCCAAAATATCAAGGTCCCACCCACTCTACACACACTCCTGCAGAAACGGTTACTACAAATTTTACCGCAGAGTGACTGTGAAATAAATAGTTATGAAGTCTACGTCACATTCACGTTTTTATAGCATCAAATAACTAACTTAGGCCAAACTTATTGAAAAAAAAACGACACTTAAACTTACATCAGTGTAATATAACTACCTAAAATGACAGAAAACATCTTTGGAAAAACTGTATTTGAAGTGTTATTTGATTGTTTAGTTTCAAATCGCGTCCCATTAGACTCCATGATGAGGCGGGGTTTATGAGCTATACCGGGACCAGCCAATCGAGGCGCTTCGGCTTCACTTCCATTGGTGGTGGTTGAGGAGATCCCTCCTCAATGTGAAGCGCTTTGAGTGTCCAGAAAGGCGCTATATAAATGTAATGAATTATTACTATTTTTACTTGACCTGCACGCACAAACAACTTGATGACATCACTTCCTGTGTGTGCGCAGGGCATCTGCTGGGTCTGTCCCACGACGACTCCAAGTTCTGTGAGGAACGCTTCGGCTCGAATGAGGACAAGCGCCTGATGTCCTCCATCTTGACCTCCATCGACGCGTCCGAAACCCTGGAGCCGATGCACATCCGCCACCATCACAGACTTCTTCGACGACGGCAACGGTGAGGAACCACTGTGACTCAATATTATTTCATGGGAATTTATTTTATGTGCTTTTGTCATTTTTATTCATTTTAGTTTAAAAAATGATTTCAGTTTTAGCTTTGTTTCAGTTTTGAATTTTAAATATGTAATGGTTATGTGGCCAATTAGTCTTATTTCATTGCTATTATTGATTTCTGAAGGATCATGTGACACTGAAGACTGGAGTAATGATGCTGAAAATTCACAGGAATAAAATCACACTTTACTATATATTCACTCAAAAAGTGAATTTACTGTATTTTGGGGTAAATAAATACAGACTTACTGGTTTCACACTTTTATGTCATATATATATAAATATAATGAAAATGACCATATTGACCAGTGTTGGATGTGCACACAGTTTTATAATTTCTCCACTAATGTCTTGACTCTCATCTTCCTCTTGTGGTGTGTGTGTGTGTGTGTGTGTAGCCGAATGTTTGCTGGATGTCCCTCGTCTGCCTCTTCTGGGTCCCGAGGAGCTTCCGGGTCAGAGCTCACGAATGCCGTCGCAGCAGTGCCGCTTGGCCTTCGGGCTCGAGTACACCGTGTGTCCCGGCATGGACGTGTGTGCCCGCCTGTGGTGCGCCGTCATCAGGAAGGGCCAGATGGTGTGTCTTGACCAAAAAACTGCCCGCCGTCGAAGGAACGCCATGCGGGAAGGGTAGAATCTGTCTACAGGGGAAGTGTGTGGACAAGACCCGAAAGAGACACTACTCGGTAAGACCCGAGCTCAGAGGTGAACTTACAAGAACTTAAAAAGCCTTCAAACTCCAACTTTAAACATTATTTGAAACTTAAAACTGCTTCAAGCTTTTAAAGCGACAGTTCACCCCAAAATGTAAACTCTGTCAGTAATGTCTCTCCCTCATGTTGTTCAAAGACTTAAAACTGCTTCAAACTTTCTGAAGCCAACAATGTTTGTCTTGATGAACTCACCTAAAAGTCCCCCAAGTCAATAATTGTTTCCCTTAAAACTCATCTTTAATCACCAAAATAACATATTTAAATGTGTGGACAAGACCCGAAAGAGACACTCCTCGGTAAGACCCGAGCTTAGATGTGATGCTGGGAAATTAAAAATCACTTGCTTTTTACCAATTTAGAACTATTGCACATTTAATGCAAGAATTACAACCAATGCAATGCCACTAAAGTGACACATTCCTTGTTAATTATGCATAAAAAGTGTCACTGATTTGACACAAAAACAGCTTAGTTTTGTTTTAATGATGGTGCACGGTTTGTAATTGTCAGAGAAGTCTATCAAAAGGCTAGTTTAATAGTTAACAATTTCTGAAATTGTTTGTGCATGTAAATAAACATGATTTTATTGATAAAAACGTAATAAAAGGATGCATTTTAAAACAGCAGTGAGACCAAACCGTAAGTCGTAGAGAGTTGAAACTTTGAGGGATGGTGAGTACTCACACCATCTACACCGACACCAAATCTCGTCCCCAATCGGCCTGATGGTGGCGCTACAGGGATCAAAAAGTAAGTTGGTAATTGAAGTCTATTAAAAGGGTAGTTCAATAGTTAAAAAATGTAATGAAATAGTTTGTGCATGTAAATAAACATTACTCAGACCTGAGCTCATAGGTGAACTTACAAGAACTTAAAACTGCTTCAAACTCCAAGCTTTAAACATTATTTCAAACTTAAATCTGCTTCATACTTCAAGTATTTTAAAGCTACTTTCTAAGCCAACAAGTTTGTCTAGATAAACTGTGATGCATTTTATTTTCTCAGGATTCTTTAATGGACAGAAAGTTCAAAAGAACAGCATTTATTTGAACTATAATCTTTTGTAACATTATAAATGCCACTTTTGACCAATTTAATGCATTCTTGCTGAATAAATCCTTGCTGTTCGCCCTTCCTGACCCGAGCGTCTCTCTTAACACTGTTGTGTGTGTGTGTGTGTCAGACTGTTCTGAGTTAACTAGATGAGTATCAAACACATTTAACCGGCAGGAATTTCCCATCCTCTCAGCTGGCGGTCGGATGTTTTATCTCGAGACTCAGAGGTCATTAAGTGTTTTAAGGACTCGTTTTGGTCCCGATGAAGAATGCTGCCGTTGTGTGAGCGCGTCTCCTCGTGCATGTGTGTGTGTGTTTGTCGGAAATGCGGTTCTGGTGTCTGTTTTACACACCCTTCCTCTCGCTGAATGTCCAGTGTTCAGCTCTTCGCTGGTTTCGGGTGTTTTTTCTTGCTTATGAAAAAACAGTAATTTCAAGAAAAATACATCAAATGTGAAGTGTCATGCATTTTACAATTTTACAATGACTGGTTCTTGTTCACGTCCAAAAATTACATTAAATGTACAGTTAGATCTATCACAGTAATGTACCGTATATCAGACGGAAACGTTCTGTTAACCGATTAACAGTTTTCACTGTAGCATTTTACAGTATTTTACCGTTAAAGTCACGATCATTGTTTTACAGTGTATGTCTGATTATCTCCTATCGGTCATGCCTCATGAACTCTCTCTCTGTGTCGGTGTGTCAGACGTCGAATCACGGCAGCTGAGAGCTCCTGGGGTCCGTGGGGTTCGTGTTCCCGTTCCTGTGGCGGCGGAGTCCAGTTTGCCAATCGTCTCTGCAACAATCCTCCTCCCCGAAACAACGGACGCTACTGTACCGGGAGAGAGCCGTGTACCGGTCCTGTAGCGTGCACGCCGTGCCCTTCAGCCAGTGAGTGTCTTCACACACACACACACACTGTGTTAAATAAATTCCAGTAAAAGTAGAAAATGTAGTCTATTAAGAATAAAACGGTATGTGTGTGTGTGTGTGTCAGGTAAGAGCTTCAGACAGGAGCAGTGTGAGGTGCGTAACGGCCCTCAGACGGACCCTGAAAGGAGTGAAGACCTTCGTGGAGTGGGTGCCGAAGTTTGCCGGCGTTCTTCCCAAAGACATGTGCAAACTCACCTGCCGTGCCAAAGGAACGGGATACTACGTGGTGTTCGCACAAAGGGTGAGCACACACACTTCAGATAAACACTGAACACATACATCAGATAACCACTGAACACACACACTTCAGATACCACAACAGATCTAAACACTGGGAATATCTGGGTGAACGTGTCGTGTGTTTCCGCAGGTGGTTGACGGACGGAGTGTCGGCCGTACAGCAGTTCGGTGTGTGTGCGAGGGAAGTGTGTTCGCACCGGCTGCGACGGCATCATCGGCTCCAAACTTCAGTTTCGAACAAGTGCGGTGTGTGTGGCGCGCGACGGGAACGGCTGCATCGAAGTGGCGGGAAATTTCACCAAGAAGAGGTGAGGAAACACACACATTAGACACACACTTCGCTGTCTAAACTATATGGAGTAGACGGAGCTGTCCGCTGGGTCTAAAGCCAGTTTCTTCAGTGTGCGGTCACACACACCATCATACAGTCATTTATTGGTTAAGTTTTAGCATTTTTAGTTTGAATGTTCATCATTTTTCAGGTTTTTCTATGTCTACTGAAGCATCCCATTCATTCCTGAGGGGCTCAAATTGACCCGCGAGGGAGAAGGTATTTGTTACTTTTTTAAATTTCAACCACAAAACTTCTCTAATCTATTACATTTTTTGTATGTATTCCTGATTCAAGTGCGAACCAAAAGTCCTGGGGTCTCTAATAGACACTCAGATTTAGGGAAGGATAATGGTTAAAGGAGTAGTTCACTTTTGAAAAACTTTTGCTGATAATTTCCTCACCCTCGTGTCATCCAAGATGTCCATGTCTTTCTTTCTTGAGTCGAAAAGAAATTAAGGTTTTTGATGAAAACATTCCAGGATTTTCTCCATATAATGGACTTCAATGGGAACCAAATGGTTCAAGGTCCAAAAGACAGTTTCAGTGCAAACTGTTCAAAGGGCTTTAAACGATTCCAGACGATGAATAAGGGTCTTATCAAGCGAAACGATCGCTCATTTAATAAATAAATAACAAAGTTTAAGTTTTATAAGCTCAAATGCTCGCCTTGCTCTGTTCTGTGATGCGTGTTCGTGACTCTCCTGTTTGAACTCGAACGAATGAAATGCAATCGAATCTTTTTCCGAGTCATTTGGTTCATTCAACGAACGAAACAAACAAATTTACTCTAAAAAAGATTTGTTCATTTTGATAAACGAGTTCGAACAGGAGAGTCATGAATGAATTCATCGTCTGGAATCGTTTAAAGCCCTTTGAACAGTTTGCACTGAAACTGTCATTTGGACCTTGAACCGTTTGGACCCCATTGAAGTCCATTATATGGAGAAAATCCTGGAATGTTTTCATCAAAAACCTTCATTTCTTTTCGACTGAAGAAAGAAAGACATGGACATCTTGGATGACATGGGGGTGTAGTAAATTATCAGCAAAAGTTTTTTTGAAAAGTGAACTACTCCTTTAAGAATGTTTGGACATTTGCTACTGTAAAACAAACGGTTTTCTCGTCCTCTCTGTCCTCCAGTAAGGGCTACACGGATGTGGTGAAGGTCCCAGAGGGTTCGACGCACCTCAAGGTCCGCCGAGTACAAGCCGAAGGGCCAGTCGCGCTACACGGCCTACCTCTCGCTCCGCCGTCCCGGAGGAGAATACCTTCTGAACGGCAAGTTCATGATCTCCACGTCCGAGACCATCGTCCCTCAACGGCTCGGTCCTCAACTACACCGGCTGGAGTCAGCGGGACGAGGCCCTTCACAGCATGGGCCCCGGGGCCCTTCAGGAGAGCCTGCTGGTGCAGATCCTGGCCACGGATGCTAAGAAACCACTAGACATCCGCTATAGCTTCTACATGCCCCGGAAAACGCCGTTTCCGCCTCGAATTTCCAACGTGGCTCCGCCCACCGCTGCCGCTTTGTCTTCCGCAGATTTGCTGACGTTTACGACCGAGCTTCCGACTGAGGCTCCGACGGGGCCGCGGTGGGTCACGGGACCGTGGATGACGTGCTCCAGAACTTGCAATACGGGTTGGCAGAGTCGGCACAGTTCAGTGTAAAGACCCTCACGGGAAGCTTGTGAAGAGCTGCCCGCTCAGCGCCCGCCCGTCGGCCTTCAAACACTGCCTGATTAAAAAGTGCTGAGGATTAAAACGCTTGTTCGTAAAACTCGAATCACAATCACTGTGGATTCTGCTAGTGTTCGCGATTCTGTGACTCGGACAAGGAGCTTTGGCTCTAGCCTCGAATGTGGCGACGTGTGGCCACGCCCCCTTGAGCAAAGCCACGCCCCTGATCCATATGACACGCCCCTCAAGTTCACACTGCAGTCGTTAACCGTTTGCTGTAGTGTTCGAATGGTAACACTTTACAATAAGGTCCGTTACTTAACTTTAGCTAATGCAGCAGATACGTTTGGGTTACGCTTTATTTTAAGGACACTAAAAGAAATTCCGATACGAACCACAGGAACTGCACGATTAACCTTAAACATGATTTCTGCTACTTTTGATTAATTACGTATAATTGTCTGCAATATTATAGATCCAAACATGAATCTTGTGGTTGCTGAATAAATGCGCAACCTCTGTACGACAATATCATCTTCGTTGTTGTTTTAACCGCATAATTAAAAACATAATATTTGGTTATTGGAATTAATGAGGGATTTTGGTAATGTAACAAAACCCTGCATATGATTTTCTGACGCAAAACTACACATTTATCCAAAGCTGCTTATTTTGAGATTTTGCAATTGAGAACGCTCATGATTAAAGTTTCGATTATGATTTTTGAGCGAAATATTGCTGATTATCATATTATCGTGCAGCCCTGCTCCCATTGGTGGTCACCGCATGACATCACGGCTCATTTGCATGAAGCTGGACTGAGTTGCCTCAGACTGTCAACTCTCACTGAAATGACTGTCTACAGTAGTTTAGCAAATCTCTGTCAGTGTGAACGTCGCTTTAAGGGTCTAGAAACCCCGGGGCCAGGACTGGGTTTAATGAAGACTGAGACGGACTGGTTTCCAGGGTTCGAGCTGACGTTTGTGCCCCGTTTGAGTCTTAAACTCCCTGATGAACTGAGCTTCCCTTCTTTTGTAATAGAAAAAGGAAATATGGCTCTGTGATTTAAATGTGTGTGTGTTTCTCAGTTCAGGGCTCGAGGTGTGTGTGACACTGTGTGCCCTCGATACTCGCAATAACGCTGTTTACACGTCTGTTGTTCTGGGTTCAAAATAAGTTAGCAACACTTTACAATAAGGCCACATTTGTTAACATTAACTATTAGTAAATGATGCATTTTTACAGCATTTCATAATCTTTGCCAATATGTTCATGTTAGTTCACAGTGCATTAAAGGGATAGTTCACTTTGAAATTAATTTTTGATATGTTTTATCTTACTTCAAGGGCATCCAAGATGTCGGTGTCTTTGTTTCCACAGTTTTTTCAATTTTGATATTTTTAGGTCAAACCTTTGTTGTCTGTCAGTCATATAATGCAGGTCTATGGTAACCACCTCAAAGAGCATGCACAGAGAAGTCCAGATTAAACATGATTTAGTGACTCGTAAATGTAAGGACACATTGATGGCCTAAGACATCGAAGCGAGTGGTTTGTGTGAGAAAACCAACAGTATTTATATCGTTTTACCTCTTGTAAAGCGGCCGCGCCCTCAGATCACGTGGACCTGACTGTGATTACAGGTATAAACGATATAAAAACTGTTCGTTTTCTCACACAAACTGCTCGTTTCATGTCTTAGGCCATCAATGTGTACTTACATGTACGAGTCATTAAATCATGTTTAATCTGGACTTCTCTGTGCATGCTCTTTAAGGTGGTGACCATAGACCTCCATTTAATGGCTGACAGACGAACTGTTTAACCTAAAAATATCAAAATTGAAAATACTGTGGAAACAAAGACACCAGAAACATCTTGGATGCCCTTGAGGTAAGATAAAACATAAAAAAATTGATTTCAAAATTTCGTATTTGTCATCCCTTTAACAAATACGATTTTTAATTTTTAAAATGCATTAGTAAAGGTAGAAATTAACACTAGCTTTGTTTCCATACACCTATTTTTATGCACATTGTGAGATACGCAAAAACAAAACTGAATGGAAACGGCAAGATGTGCATTAATTCTAAATATGCAAAAATGTGCCTCAACGTCAGCTGTGATTGGATAACTGGAGTAGCCAGCGGACCAATGGCATTCGCTGAATGCTGGTTTGGTGTTTCTGAAAGTCGGAGTGTGTGATCAGAATGATTGGGTTTATTCCCTCCAGAAGCGTCTCACACACACGAGTGTGTTCCCGAACGCCAGAGAACACGACAGCGTTTATCGACGCACTCGTTTATGATGGAGGGAAAAGAGAAAGATTGCAGAAACGTACAGTTTTATACTGATATTCTGCACCAGGAAGTGATGATTTTGTTCTCTTAAACACATGAGATGGTAATTATTTAAATTATTATTCATTGCTAATGCAGTTAACTAAATATAACCTTATTGTAAAGTGTTACCACACGATTATAACATTAATATGGTTTTCTATTCTACAACAACAGTAAAACACTTTGAATGGACGTCTATGGGAAACGAGAACTGTGTTATTTGAACCTGTTTTTCATTCCACATCACTGATCTTACATTGTTTTCCATGCAAACGTGTGTTTCTTGCGTTTTACATGTAAAACCCCTTTTTGTGTGAATGGCCCCGTTGATAAACTTAAAGTTGAAATATATACCTGGAGTTGAATTATATAACTTTGCACAGACCAGGAGAAATGTTTAACATGCTTTATGTTTAAGTTTGTATTTTAGTGTGTATTCAGATGCCCCATAGACTTCCATTGTAAGTGTGTTACTTTGAGACTGAAGTTGTTCGACAGCATGGACATTGCTTTAAATCCTTTTACGCCTCAGTTCAACCTTGAAACACTGAAGCTGAATTAACAATGTTTTCATGCTTCATAGCTCAGAGTTATTTACATATGCAAATGAATGCAGATGTGTGATGTGTGTCCAAATCATTCAGTATCACACGTGTTATGTGTGTGTTATTATGACCAGCAGAAAGTCAACATGCAATCAACAGTTCATGTTCACACTCTCATTTTGAACGATCAGGGACGTTATTCAAAATTGTCATAATAATCTTTCAGATTATTGCTTTTTCTCAGTGAATATCCCTGGAAATGCATCACATTACACAAATGCAAATGTTGCACGTTGACTTTAAACCTGCTGACGAGTGAATAATCTCCACGACTTCATCTCTTTTCTCCATGTATAAGCAGTACTGTTCTACCGTCTCAATGGGAAATGGCCGTTTCACTGAAAATACACAGCACTGATTTTATAATTTATTGTTTGTACAACTGGTATGTGAAAAAAAAGAAAACACATGATGAATTTATTTATTGTTATGGTCATTTTGTAGAATATGAGTGAGCAGAATAGTTCCTTTTGAAGAAAATTTTGTTTTTTTTTTGCCATTTTAATGAATATATGTATATATAAAAACAAAGCGCTATATTTAAAAGTTTGCATTTCATTGATTTATTTGTTGCCAATGTCGTTTCACTGGTTTAGTAAAAGGGACAGGTCATCTAAAAAGCCGTCATTATTTACTCACCCTCGAATTGTTGCCGAATTAGTTTTTTTTTAAGAACATATTTTGGACCCCATTGACTTCCATTGTATTTTTAATTTTTTTTCAATGGGGACCAGAAACTGTTTGGTTACCAACATTACTCTTTAAGGGTGATTAAATGATGACAGAAGCATCCCTTTAACATCTCTAACTTCTTAAATGAGAAGTTCGTTAAGGTAAACGAGAGGGGGATATTTCTAACCCTATTAAACACAACACAAACCTCAACACACACTTCAGGAAGTGTTTTATATCTTAAATATTAAATGAGCAGTCTTTGAGAGCAACTTTAAACTAAAGACTGCAAGAACTGATTTTAATTCCGATCTGATCAACATCAAGAGGACGGGGCAAGTTGTCACAAGTTTCACTCAGTTTATCGGTGTAATTTCTGCATATTTAAAAGCTTATTGAGCATCTATATCATTTCCTAGGATATAAATTAATATTTCCGCAGTTCATTTAACACACGCTGGCCCTATGGGGTAAGTTGTCACATGTTAACCTGGTAGCCTACTTATCGACACTTATTTTGAGAATATCTTCAAATGCATCTCACTAAAATGTATTATTGGCTATTTATGTGAAATGTAGACAGTGTGACCATTATGACACCAAACAATACATTAAACACAAAAAAGCTTTAAATTAGAGATTTAAGCATACATAAACATTTGATCTGTTTTTATTAAGAAAGCAGACGTTTAAAAAAAATCACAATTGGCATATAAAACAATAAAGCAAATAAATCTAATTTAGGATAACCAGACCAGCTGATCATTAATCAGAGACTAGAAGAAGAATGTAAAAATCTCATTTCTTGGGGGATAAAATTGTTTTTTTATGCATCAGGGACATGTAATATATTAATAATAATAAATGCATTAGTATAAGAAGCACCCTGCTATCGGACATTAAAATATAATAATTTATTTAATAAATACAACCTCTGTTGCGTCTTCTTACTCACATAATCAGTTTCATAATTGAGTTTATGATCCAAAACTATACCAAGGTATTTATAACTGGTAACTACTTGAATTTGTTCCCCATTAATGAATGTAGGACGGGTTATATATATTCTGCTCTCACTCCATTAAGTCTCCTGGGCTATCAGGACAATCAAATTTAATGACATCACTTCCGGTTCAGTGAGACCACGTTACTAATCATCGGGTGTCACTCCTGAGTATTTATTACTGAGTTTTTAATCTCACTGTGCACACACACACACGTCGCCGGTAATATAAGGTTAGTAACAACAGCATTTTTTTTAAATCTTCACAATTGTGCTGTTAAAGCTGTGACGTCACTGAACTTGAAGCTGTCTTTTTTATTTTCCTTCTTTTCTGTAATGATCTTTTGCATTAGGCTACGTTTTACACCTGATCCTACTGTCATAGTGTAATTATGTATTTTTGTTGTCATGTTATCTGTGCATGACATAGCCCTATTGTTTAATAAAAAAAATAAAAGTAAACACTTGCACTATAATTCTACACTAGTTTTTGCTGCTGATCATAAATAATGCTGGAGCGCCACCTGCTGTCGGCTGCATTACTGTAAATACATTAAACACGGAAATCTGAACAAAAAAAAACCACACCATTTACATTATTATAGCTATATATCGTGTTTTATATAAAACATTTTCCAAATTAATACTTTTTTATTGTAAAAGAGGGTGTTTGAACCATACCGGGTCTGTTATATACTTTCTTCTTAAACTCTTTTAATACCTGTACAATTATCCAAGATTCAATTGAATTATCTGATATTAATTTAGAGACCTACCGATATACCTACTCTTTAAAAATATTTTTAATAAGTATTTCAAAAAGAAATAAAAAGTTTTTCAAAAAGTCTATTTCCATATTATGTCTCACGCTTGCAGCACGAGAATGAACAGTGGTGTTCTCCTGCCCTCTGCTGGATTATACTGAATTTACACATCACACCACATGCATTTAAGGTGGACTTTCAACTCTCTGGACTTGAGGATTGACTGAAAACTATTTATTAGTTTATAATAAGTTGCATATGCATGCATAAATTAACCTATTGTTGCTTATATGTCACTAAAAGTCAGATACTTTGCGTAAATGTTTAATGTAAGCATAATGTATACTTGAGAACCATGAAATGTAAAGTTTTATTATATAATCACAGTGAATCTTCATTTTCAGCAAGTCCACATTTGATATCCATTGTGGTTCTTTCATTCAGAACACTTTGGGCTTGTTCTCGGACGGTATGTGCGTTCTTTCAGAAGGTCACCGACCGCTTAAATTAAATTTGGCCCATTAAACGCGCGACACACAGGCTATTTCCTCCGACACTGCGAGGCGGGAGCCATAATCCGCACATAATTAATTTTGGATGGAGTTCCTGCCGGACACAAGGAGCGTTTCTGAAGAAGAGGAGCCGGTCCACCTTAACAGCACCCGGCCCGGCTTTACCAGGAGTTCTCTCAAAGTTATGAACAGACGTTCTTCCAGTAACATTCGTTCAAAGTTATCTGGTGTTTAATAATGTTTTCATGGAACGTTTTTCTCTTGTTGTAAGTTACATTGAAATGTTACATCTAACATTTTGAAAGTTACTATTTGTTTTAGAACGTTCAGAGAACATTCAAAAGTAACAGTTAGCAGAGTGATACTTTAGAATGTAACGTTCTAATTTAAACCTGGAGGTTTAGAACGTTCAGAAAACATTCAGAATTGTCATGGATATGTACTTTGAACATATTTTTTCAATACTAGAGACAAAACTGTCATATTAGTGCACTACTCTGAGAATATGAATATATAAGTCGTGTAAACGCAAAAGAGACAGATAAAGAGTTCGAATGAGTAATAAAAGGGTCAGATCTGAAGTGTTGTCCTGTGATGATTGATGATTGTGGCTGAGCTCCAGCACTCTGTTACGCAGATTCGGGTTCAGTGGATCAAAGGGGCTCCAGGAAAGGGGTGGTCCTGCACGGGAGCATATATAGAGAGAGGCTTCTCGCTGCTCGGACAGAAGGAGAGAAACTGCTGAAACTGTGAGGGATCTTCTCCACTTTTGAGGGTTTTTAAGACTCGTCTGCTGTTAGAGACTGCGATTATTTTATTTATTACCTCTGGATTGGTACCTCTGGCAGTTTTCTGGTGATTCGGGAGTCAGATTCACAAAAGAACTAAAACTTTGTAAGGATTTCCACCGGGTGCATCATTTTATTTGTCTTTCACCCAACAGGAATATAATGTCTTTTTTGCGCGTCATACTGGGTTTGGTTGCAGCCCTGTGCGTAAACGCGGCGCAGAGCGCGTGGGAGGAGAGCACGGCGGTGCCGGTTCGGCTCGACTCGCACGGCACAGAACCGACCCATTCAGCAGAAGCACGGGAAAAGGAATCCGAGAAACGCATCTATCGCCTGGACGTCTTTGGAAATCGGATGGTGTTGGTGCTGGAACCGGATCACACCTTTTTAGCGCCTGGGTTTGTGTTCCAGATGGTGGGGAAACCGGAGTCGGAGGAGTTTGACAGCGCGGGACAGGCGCGGTGCTTCTTCTCTGGGTCCGTGAACAGAGAAGAACTTTCCGCTGCGGCGATCAATCTGTGCAATGGACTGCGGGGCGGTTTCTATGTCGGGGGCGAAGAGTACTTCATTCAACCCGCAAACACCAGCGGACAGGCATCAGATGGAGACGTCCATATCATCCGCAGGAGAAAACGGGGGTTGTTGGCTGAGGAGAACGGGTCTAAGTGTGGGGTGAACGAGGAGGAGGAGCGGGTCTCCGAGAAACCATTTGCAACCAAATCCGATACAGAGCCATCTAAAGGGTCTAAAGGTAAATATTGCAGAATAAAACTTAATTTTGTATCCATATTTGTATCTTGTACCGACGTTTATTAGTCTATTATTGAGAGACTGAGATGATTTTCCGGTAATATTTCATGCACGCCTCCGGTAACCCGAATAAACTCGGTGACTCCGCGTCATTCAGCGCGCGCTGGCGCATGAGGAGCGAATTAAGCAGGTTTAAAAGTCCTGCGTCTGCCTTAACGCATTACGCGCCAAATCGCGTAAAAGTCGAAGTGCAGATGCAATACGCGTTTTTCTAAAGAGCACTTCAGAAGAGCCTTCTCCAAAAGCGAGACGAGGGTTAACTTTGGAGAGGGCAGAAATCTCTCCACATACGCAGGAGGAGGGAAGGGGAGGTGGGACTGGGAGAGAATGGGCTTGGGTTGGAGAGACGTGGAAGTTCTCCTCCTGGTACCGCATGTTGCGCAGATCCGCACCGAAGGACTTGTGTTTCCGCCAACGTTTCTCGTGAAAGTGCGCAAGTTTTGGAGAAGTTATTAGCAGGGCGGAGCAGAAGCTTAGTCAAAGAAAGAAGCAAGCTCAGCATTAACTCCCAATAGCTCTCTCTCTCTTTCTCTCTGGGTATTACGTTATTAGACACCATCAAATCTCACTTAACTATTTGCAATCAAAATTGCATTTATGTTTATTAGCGTTGAGGCACGTATATGCACACTCTTTTTTTGGCACTGTATGAACATTTAACAGTAATGAAACATTTCCAATGCGCAAAAGGTTCTTTAATTGGTGAACTGTCCTTTAGAATAGATTAAAATGTTAATAATCTCCAAAGAAGGTACTTTGAGGAGCCAAAAAAGGATCTTCAATGGCATCACTGCAACATCAAAAAACTGTTTTGGAATCTTTAGTAAAGACTCATAAAAGTACATTTAGCATCTAACACAGTCTTTCGGTTTCAGTTAAACAGACCCAAATTATTGATGACATCATCTTGCACTCATAGGCGTATATAAATGTATGTCCAATAAAATGCACTCTGGAATGAGAATGTCCCTCCTCCTAATTATCACCTGACACCAACGAGCAATAGGTTGTAGGAAACTGTGATCAAACTGGGGCTGTGCAACAATTAATCGCATTCAAAATAAAAGTTTGTGTTTACATAAATATATGTCTCTCCTTAAATATATACACATGCATGTATATATTTAAGAAATATATGTATATACTGTATATTTATATGTGTGTTTAATACAAACTAATTATACACACACATATTATGTAAACACAAACTTTTATTTTGGATGTGACTAATAGCATTTAATTGTCGCACAGCCCTAGATCAAACCATGTAAATTGAGTTCAAATAAAGAAAACACCATGGAAAAGTAATTTCATGAGGTTTTTAAAAAGAGTAAAACATTTTCCAATCCCTTTGGGTCGAAACGTTGTTCATTTTAATAAATCCTTGTGAGCAGAAGTGGCAGTGTGCCGATTCTAGTTTATTTTGAATTTGATGCTTCATTTTGACCGCGCACCTGCCAAAAGTTTTTTGGATGTGCGCACAGTTTCGTTTTTGTTCTTAAAAAGAGTGCTATAAGACTGAATATGATTTAATATGAATATGTCTTTCTATCCTCCAGCACACCACAGATCCCGTCGCTTTGTGTCCACTCCTCGATATTTGGAGATCATGATTGTGGCAGACCAGTCAATGGCAGAGTTTCATGGAGCTGGGCTCAAACCTTATCTCCTGACCATCATGGCGGTGGCGTCCGTCTGTATCGACACCCTACCATTCATAACTCAATCACTCTGGCAGTTGTGAAGCTGCTCGTTGTGTATGATGAAGAGCACGGTCCTCAGGTGTCCACCAATGCGGCGCTTACCCTTAGAAACTTCTGCCAGTGGCAAAAGCAGCACAACCCATCAAGCGACCGGCACCCGGAGCACTACGACACAGCAGTGCTGTTCACCAGACAGGTAAATCTCACTTACTATACCACACCTGGTTTCATCTGAGTACATTATGTGCCGTGGCTCATATCTGTGAATTGTGCAGGATCTTTGTGGAGCTCATTCTTGTGACACTCTGGGGATGGCGGATGTGGGAACCGTGTGCGATCCGGATCGGAGTTGCTCCATTGTTGAAGATGACGGCCTGCAGGCATCCTTCACCGTAGCACATGAGCTTGGTAGGTGCATCCCCATGTTTCTAATAGGGGCTTTCGCACCGGAGGAACCTTGTCACAGTTCCTAGAACTATTGGCGAAAGTTCCCAGTAGGGTCTGAACCAGCACTATAGGAACAACCAGTGACGTTAGTCTACGCTAATTGGCCGAAACACCAACACCTGCCATTTTTAAAAAAACTATGTAAACACATAGATTATAGCCTAAATATTTACTCTACGAACATGGAAAACTTTACGCTAGGGAGAAAATCCAACGCAACTTTGAGGAGACCAAGCCAACCATGATCATGTATTTCCACTCAGCTTGTAGAGACACTGGATATCAACCACACTGCATACGCTGAAAACCTTTTCATATACGGTCTAGTTTCTATGTATAACAGTTTTATCTTGTAAACTAGTGAACACAGAGAACCGTCAAAATAAAAGTCACAACAACAAGTGCGGCTTACGTCACTTCATAGTTCCTAGTGGCGGTGCGAATGCAACCAGGAAAATGGTTACCAATAGTTATCAGGGAACCACCCTGGTGCGAAAGCCCCTTATATAAAAATAGAAACCATGCAGGTGTAGAACAAGTCAATGATTGTGCTTCTCCTGTAGGTCACGTGTTCAACATGCCCCATGATGATGCCAAACAATGTGCCAGTGTTAATGGCGACCAGTGGAGCGCCCACATGATGGCCTCGACCTTGTCAAATCTGGACCAGCTTCAGCCCTGGTCTCCTTGCAGTGCTGTGATGGTCACATCATTCCTGGACAATGGCCATGGTCAATGTTTACTGGACAAGCCCCAGAAGCCTCAGCAGTTGCCCCAGGCCCTGCCAGGTTTAGTTTACGATGCCGACAGACAGTGCCGTCTCACATTCGGAGATGAGTCCCAGCACTGTCCTGACCTGAGCACCACTTGTGCCGCACTTTGGTGCACCGTCACAACCTCAAATGGACTACTGGTCTGCCAAACCAAGAACTTTCCGTGGGCCGATGGGACGTCTTGCGGGTCTGACAGCTACTGCATGGCAGGACGATGTTTGAGCAAGGCTGAAGCTGCCAGATATCAGGTAAACACCATTTGGTTACCATTTGCTGATAGAAATAGTGTAATTCTGATTTGTTACTGACTATGTCGTGTTTCTTTTAAAGACTCCAGTCAATGGCGGATGGGGAACCTGGGGATCTTGGGGAGATTGCTCACGTACCTGTGGAGGAGGAGTGCAATACTCTTTTAGGGACTGTGACAATCCCCAACCCAAAAATGGAGGGAAATACTGTGAGGGCAAGAGGATCCAGTACCGCTCCTGCAACACCGAGACCTGCCCTGATAGCAATGGTGAGGAATGGTCTTGTCACTGTACCTGAAACCAATGCAACCATATGCAAGCTTCTTTATACTCAACTGTATTTGCTTGCGCAGGTTTGACCTTCCGTGAGGAACAGTGTTTGGCCCACAATGACATCTCCTCTCAGGTGTCATTAGGCTCAGGAGACGGTGTCGAGTGGGTGCCAAAGTACGCGGGAGTCTCTCCCAAGGACCGCTGCAAGTTGGTGTGCAGAGCAAAGGGAACCGGGTACTTCTTCATTCTGAAGCCAAAGGTGTGTGTCTCTATTACCCTGATCAAGAGTTGATCTATTAATGGTTTGATGCATGCAAGGCAAGTGTGTAATCCAAGGTTTACTTCAATGTAGGGTTGTCGATACCCTCAAGTCCTGTTTCGATACTGATCTCATGATACAATCTTATTGCGATACTCCAAGACGTATGATAAAAAGTAAATTAATAGGCTTGAACTCTGTTCTGGAAACCCAATGCAAAGGACAATAGAGACAACAAATTCATGATTCTGTAGCTGAAAATACACAATTATTTTAGACAAAAGATATGCTTGATATCTGTCATTGACTAATGTCGCCCACTTTTAACATCAGATCTTTGGCATTATCAGGACCACAAATATTCCACATTGCATTATACATTATATACGGTAGTTTAATGTAGTACTGACACTGTAACTCTATAAACTTACAGTAGTTTGTATTCTGGGTGAACAATCCACATTGCATTTTTGTATTGCGATATATTGTGACACACCTATGCCATTGCCTTCAGGTTGCCGATGGAACGCCATGCACCCCCGATTCCACTTCAGTCTGTGTCCAAGGCCAGTGTGTGAAGGCCGGTTGTGATCGGGTCATCGGCTCCAACAAGCGTTTCGACAAGTGCGGCATCTGTGGAGGAGATGGATCTACTTGCAAGAAAGTTTCTGGATCGATGGAGCGTTCCATGTAAGCCCACAACCTGTTACCAGCTAGTCAAGTTTTCCAACGCACCTCCTCAGATTTCCATTTATACTAATCTTTGCTTCTTTCTGCACTTTAGACCGGGTTACCAAGATATAGTGACGATTCCAGCTGGCGCCACGCACCTAGACGTTAAGCAGCGCTCCCTCGGAGGCCGCCGCCAGGACAATAGCTACCTAGCAGTTCGTCGGCAAGATGGCACATACCTACTGAACGGTGACTACAAGCTGACGACTTTAGAGACTGACATCTCTTTGAAAGGTGCACTTCTGCCGATACAGTGGTTCCTCTGCCACACTAGAGCGCATCCGAAGCTTCGCTCCCTTACCTGAGGCTCTTACTATCCAGGTGTTGTCAGTCGGTGACTCCCCAAGACCGCGCGTTAAGTACAGCTACTTCACTCCACGTCCAAGCGGGTCAAACCGGGCATCCATTAACGCCATAAGCGTCAGCAGGCGATGCCGAATGGGTCCTGCGTGAGTGGGGACCCTGTTCGCAGACTTGCGGTGTTGGGATCCAGAAGCGGGACGTTCTTTGCATGGATGCTTACGGTCGTCAGTCAAAAGACTGTCCTGAAGAGCTGCGCCCTGCGTCGTCACAACCCTGTGCTCTTCAGGACTGCCCATCCTGGCTCCTCGGGGAGTGGTCCAACTGTTCAAAAGCATGTGGAAGAGGCTTTCGCAAGCGTCAGTTGCGTTGCATCGGACACGATAATCGCACTTTGCCTAACGAGAGCTGTAACGCAAAAGATCGGCCGCGACCTCTCCTGGATTTGTGCAATGTGACTCCCTGTTGAAACTAAACTCATGCAAGTTGGTGCCGACAAACACAGTCTTTGGATTCAAAGGGTCTGAGACTGCAACCAGACTTCTTCCAGTGTTTCAAATCACACCCATCCAACACTGGGTACCAAGCTGTGTCTTGACAGCTGTGATGGAGGATGAGAATACGAACACCTCTGCTGCTTTGGATGCTGATGTCATGCATGTTAGATTTTAAGTGTGCATGGGTGTGTATGATGGAAACAGCTATGCAGTTGTACCATCTGTCTAAGCTGGACTAGACAGATAGGTTTAATTTGTCACAAGAGAGCATACAATGTCTTTAACCAGGGTCAAGAGCATTTCTGAGACAGAGGAGGTCATTAGAAGTGGTGTTTTAAATAAAACGCCCTCTAGTGGTTCTCCGTTTAAAGGTTGCACACTCTGGCTCGAAGCACATATTAAACAAATGCCTTTTTCTTGCCAAAAACAACACCTTATCTCACCTCAGCTAGGCACACATGCTGCTAATCAAACACCACAACAGGAATTATGCATTTCCTCATAACTAAGTTTAACAATGCACATTAGCCTTACGTTTAGCTTCCTAGGTTGATATTTTCAGCATTTTGCAAAGCCATACCTGATCTAGAGGGATCATATTTTTTTTTTTTTTTTTTTGGGTGGGGGTGACCAAAGAACATAGGTTCTTCACCTGAGGAGAGAGTGTGTTTGTGTGTGTTTTAATGTGTGTGTAGGTTAGTTCTGTGTGATTGTGTCTGTGGAGATATGGTGAGGGACTTCTCTCCTACTACTACTTCATAAGTAATCTCCTGCCTTCTGAGAAGGTGTCTTTGTAATGAGGTATGTCTTTTTGTACAGAATATCCTAACGTTATTTATTTTTGTACAGCTCATTTAATATAATCTTGTTGCTTTTTTTATAAATATTGTATTTCTATTTGTTGTTATTATTATTGTTATTGAAATAACTGAAGGATGTAGATTATATTAAAGTATTTATACGATATCTATGATCTTAGGTTTATGAATAAAGTATCACATTGATTTGTGGATCAAAAACTGATTTGTTTGGTTTATTTTGGGCGTGGCTGCCGAGTCTAAATCCTGGTGTGAGGAACTCTAGGGGTTGATGAAGGTACTGCAGGGGTGACCAAAAAAAAAAATACTATTTCACTCTAAATATAGGATAATTTGTTATGATTGGTTATTTCACTTTATATTTCAGTTGCTTCTATATACCTATTTAAACAAATGCAAATCCAGCACAAGATCTAAAATAAGAACAACCACTTATTTATTATTAATAGATTTATAAAATGTGGAAATTGCAAAGTAAAGCAAAACACAGTTTAGCAGGAGATATATAAGTCATAAGGTATATCAATATAAATAACTTAACTTTAATAGTCTGAACACAAATTTATGCATGATTTGACAAACAAAGTACATCATTTTATTCAAATACATGCATACAATAAAATAAAGTCAAAAGAGCGTCAACATGACCTGATCTAGTCATAAAGGCAATAATGGCACAGCTGCTCTTATTATGAACAAGACAAGTAGAAAAGTCCAAATGAAATCAATTAAATTAAATTAATAATTCAGATGTATTTATCAGCACTCAACAGCTGTTCAGAGAAAGACTGGCACATTCAGCAGCACAGGTAATAATCACATCACTGGTCATAACAAGGAAGTCTTTAGTTATATAACAAGCTTTAATAATTCAAGAGGACACTGTTGGGTTTAGTCATTATGTTACGAGGGTGGTTCAAGTGCTTTCAACCCCAGCCAGTCCTTCTGCTAAATAATACATTAACCAACCACTCTGCAAAATGATGATAGCAGGTCTGCTTCTATCTTGGACTGTCTGAAAACTACACAGGGTGAAACAAGCAAATATGTAATATGCATATACATTTTAAGTTCTTGATGTTCTCAAAACTTTAGCACAAAAACCTTATCTATACATCATTCATGGAACTTTTTTCTGAAACATTTTAGCTGGACAATTATTTTTAGAATGTTGCTATTTCAGAATCGGAATGTTCAGAGAACATTCAAAAGTAACGTTTGCAACATGATCAAATGGAATTTTCCCTTAAAGTCCCCTGTGATTTAAATAAAGCTTTTAATGTTAAAAATGTGTTTTTAATATGCTTTAAGACAAACCATGTGTAAATTCGACAGCATTTAGTATTTTCTCCTTAAAACTGCAGTGAACCAAAGACAGTCTCAAAAACACAGTTTAAAATCGCTGGTGTTTCTGACGTCACAAAATACCTTGTAACCAATCAGATCAACGTGTGATCGTCAGTCGTCAACCAGTGGATGTCTGAGCTGAGTGAGTGAGTGGAGGCGGGGCTCATTTGCATATTATTAACCGATTTTTTTTGGAAGAGTTTAAATAGGCTAAGCATTTTGGTGATCAAAAATAAGTTTTAAGGGATACAATTATTGACTAGAGAGGACTTGTGTTTTCAACATTTTAGAGAACATTCAAAAAGCTTACTCAACTAACCTTAATTACTACCTTACTGCCGATTACTAAGGGGGCATTTGGGATGCACGTTTGTTATGGTGAGTTTCTCCAATCCTGAGTTTGTTGTATCCTGATTTGAGAAAACCATGACCATCATTATTGCTTCCTATTTAAGCCTATCTTTTTATACAGATTAAGATGGATACATTATGAAGCCTCGGTACCTGAAGCTCGTGTATGCTCTTGTTTACTCTTCGTGTTTGGTTCAGGTCAAGGATGTTGAAATGCACACGAAATGGATTTGTGAAAACACGATTGGAGAGAGACCTAAATATAGACTCACTCACTACAGTGAGAAAATGATGCCGCCGCAATTTGCAGCTATTGAAAAGGGCCAACGAGTTCCCAGAATAATCGTGCGGCTCGTGTGTTGTTCCTGAAGATGATGAAGATGATGATGATGAGTCGGTGACGGTGGATGGAGGAGGGCGGCTCTTCTTCATTCGCATCCAGACTGACTGACAGAAGTTCTGGGGGAGGGGATCGAGCGAAGAAAAGAAAATAGCGCAAGGAAGAAGTTAAAGACAAAGAGGAAGGAGTCAAAGGAGAAGTTCGGCGAGGCGCGTGGAACACGTGGAGCGTTAAAGCGTTCATTTACTTTAAGCGTCTGGAACTGACAGTCGGATCAACAGAACCATCATCGGTTCGCTCACAGTGAGATTTAAGACATTAACTATCAACTAAAATGTGGAAGTTAGTTAGACGCGTTTGTTTTCCATGAATCTTCGGGAACATGATGGAAAATCCGAGTTCACAGAAGAGCTGGAAGTTCGTGCGGGACTCGCTGCTGCTCTGCTTCTTCACCGGTAACGTTTCACATTTCAGAAGATACACACGAACAACTACGGAGCAGTTCAATAGAACATTTCATTGATAGTTTAACTTAAATAAATGAAAACTAAAGTTAGGCTTCCTTATGAGTTTTGATAAACTTTTTGACACTAAACAACCCAGTAACATCCTACGAGTTATCCTGGTCTTTATGTTCTTAAAACACAAAACACTAGGCTGTTTATATATGCATAGGCTATCGTTGATTGTCTGTTGTTTTGTAAATGTAGGCTACTTGTTTCAGAACGTTATTAAGCAAAACTATTCAATGGAACGTTCGCGTGACCAAACAGAACGTTTCGAATGTTCGGAAAACATTCAGAAGTAACTTTTATAACGTTATTTTTGTTTGTTTGGGTATGTAAAAAAAAACCTCTTTTATAAGTCTTTATAATGCTAATTTAATCAGTGTATATATATGCTTCCATGGTATTCTTTGAAATGCATTGTATATAGTTATATATTGTGTAGTATTGAGTAAATATCATGGCATGAACATCTGATCACAGAACTGCAACAACACTATCCATGCAGTCACAGTGTGTGTGTGTGTGTGTGTGTGTGTGTGTGTGTGTGTGTGTGTGTGTGTGTGTGTGTGTGTGTGTGTGTGTGTGTGTGTGTGTGTGTGTGTGTGTGTGTGTGTGTGTGTGTGTGTGTAAGCAGTAACATTTAAAGCATCAGTGCTTCTAAAGCGTCTTTGTCCCAGAAGTGTTGACTGACGGGCCCCAGAGGTAAAGTGAGGGCCTCCAGGGGACCACCCAGTCTGCGGCCCCACAGTTTCCCCGTCTGCTCAGACGCTAACAGACGCCACTCAAATTAAAGCCAAACTTCAGAAGTGCTTCAAAAGACATAATTACACTAATTATACCGTGATGACTGTGGGCAGGACAAGATAGCGCTGTAATTGTATACCAACAACAATCCTCATCCTTGAACATGAGCATCACACACCTTCAACATGTCTCTCATTATCTCAGTTTATTGGCTATAATGGTGATGAACATGAGCAGAACTCAGTTCTCAGATCAGTGGATATTTGACTGGTTTTGTCCGTCCTTCTGTTGGACTCTCACACATGAATTATGTTGAATATCTGTTCAATTTAACTACACAATTAGATAATACCAGTTTAGCTCAACCAGTGACCAAGCAATGCTTCATGTTGTTCAGTGTGTGTGTGTGTGAATTACAGAAAACACACTTCAGCAAAACATGATCAGCTCAAAGTGTCCGAATCAGTTTCTGCTCCCAATCTTTACTGGTAGTCGCTGTATGAAGAATTATTGGGTGTAATATGTCCCAGTTTACTTTATTCTGCTCTCCTCACTCACAGAAATGAACTATAGTGTCCTGATCACACTAGTGACACAATATCACACATTATATCTGGTGTCTGAATACACAAATAACGGTCTACTAATGTTGGATTTGCATTAAGCAATAATTATGCGTCACACACTGTTTAGCAGCCGTGCAGATGTGTGACTGTCCAGCAGGTTTCTGTTTGATGCATTAAAGAGCTCTGAGCGAGAGAGGAGTGTGTGTGTGTGTGTGTGTGTGTGTGAGAGAGTGTGTGTGCAGGATCAGACTCGTCTGTCAGCGGCAGGAATGATGGGAAGAGTCGAGCTTGACTCTCCAACACCAGACACTAGAAACACTGCATGTGTTGAGCTAACACACTTCATCTGTCCTGTTGAATATCAGTGACTGTACTGTCAATCACTTCTCGTGTGTGTGTGTGTGTGTGTGTGTGTGTAGGACGTGGAGACGCTCAGTGTGACAGCTGTATTGAGTATTGCTGCGACGGCGTTCCTCCGTTCTGCTGCTCTTACTATGCGTACGTGGGAGACGTGCTTTCGTAAGTACACACACACACACACACACTTCCTCACTGCTGCTATTTTACTCACATATAACATCACCATTGAGTTGACCTTTGACCTTCCCTTCCCCCTCACACACAGCTGTTTGTTTCACTTCAACTTGAAATCCGACCCATAATCAAACCCGGTGTCCAAATACACAAAATTATTGTTTAGCATAAATCAGTGTTTTGTTTTTTAAATGTTGATGAAAGCAACTTTAAATAATTTTCATAATTTAAATCTAACGAACGGGCGAGATTCTCTCAGCGTGATTTCAGTAACATTAACAGAACGTAAAATTAATTCACATTTATGTGGTATTTAATAATGTTATTGGTAACACTTTACAATAAGGTTCATTAGTTACTGCATTAGTTAACATTTACAAAGAATGAACAATACTTCTTCAGCATTGGCTAATCTTTGGTAATATTAATTTCAACATTTACTAATACTTTATTAAAATCTTGTTAACATTAGTTAATGCACTGTGAACTAACATGAACAAACAATGAACAGCTAGATTTGTATTAACTAACGTTAACAAAGAATAACAAATACAGTAACAAATGGTTAGTTCATGTTAGTTAATGCATGAACTAATGTTTAATAAATGAACCTTATTGTAAAGTGTTACCATGTTATTTATATTTATTCAGTTGGACGAACGTTTGTTTTGCATTTTTTAAAAGTTACTGTTTGTAAATTCGAAAGTAACAACCCCATAACATTTGCTGAACGGAACGTTTAATGGACGTTCTCAAACAAGAGAATCACAAATGAACGCTTTTGTAGCGTTTCGTGAAACGGGAACATTGGCAAACGTTCTTTTGTACGCTGGTAAACGAAGGCTCTAGTAATCTCTCTCTCTCTCATGTGAGCGTCTATATATATTTACCTTTGGTCTCTCACTCGCACATTAATCCATACTCGTAATGACAACTAAAAACCAACATATTTCGTCTTTTGTGCCTGTGTTTAGTCAGGAGAGCCGGATCAGCGTTGGGTGGTCTGGCGTCTCACACACACACACACACACACACACACACACACACACACACACACACACACGCAGTGCTTGAGATGAATGCAAATATTGAGTTCATCCTGCCATAAAACAGGTAGTTAGAGTTTGCTAAAATAAGCATCTCTTGTACCAGTGCATTTATTGCTGAAGTGCTTTATACAGATCGCTTCACCGAAACAAACACAGCGTTCGTTCAACATGCCCAATATCAGTTTTTGAAGTTGAAACTCTTGAAACCAGCCATATTAATGAAACGTTCTTGTGAATTATTGAAAGACAAGTTTAATTTTTGAACTTTTTCATGCAAAATGAACACTGACCATCTGATATAGCTTTTCCTTTTAGGTTTCCATAAGCTGTAATTCATAATCATCACAATTATAACAAATAAAGGCTTGAATTTGAAATATCTCACTTTGCATGTAATGAGTCTATAATACATTAGTTTCAAAGTTGAAGTTGAATAAGTTGAATTACTAAAATAAATGTACGTTTTGAGTTTCACCTGTAGATATAGAGCCTTTTCACATGGCTACGAGTGTGATATTACTCATATAAATATTCAAATATATGATACAGATTTCATTCTTCAGGTCATTATTCATGAGAAACAAATCAGGAAAGCGAAATCTTTAGCGGTGTCCTTTCAGAGATTAAAGTTTCCAGTCATTGCTTCTGCTGCACTTTATTTGTACTGTTTTGTTTTATTAGTTTATTTTGATTGATTTATTTACCTTTTTAAAAATGTGAAATATAATAAAGATGTTGTTTGATAAGTGAGATCCCTGATTGTAGTCCTTGAAAACCAAAATGTAAGTGCTTAAAGTCCTTGAATTAATTTTACAGTGTGTGTATGAACACTAATATTATAATAATTTAATACATTATGGTAATCCAAAGTGCTTTACATAGATGATACAGTTATAAAAGAATCTAAAAGATACATAGATAGACAAACTCATCAGAACGTTTTCTCATCAGAAAATAACAGAATCAATAATGCAAAGTTTTCCAAAAATGAAAAGTATGAGTTTTTTTCTCTGTTTCAGGGGAACGGCGATTCTCGGGATCGTGTTCGGTGTGGTGTTCCTGATGGGTGCGGTGGCCGCGTCGTTCTCTGCATCTGTGTGTGTGTGAAGAACGGGCGCGGGGCGAGAGTGGGCGTCTTCAGCTCCACACACATCAACACCGTGACTCAGGGTTACCCAGGTAACACAACAACACACACAACCCTTCACACACACACAGAGCGCTCTCTCTCTCAGTAGAACGTTCAGTCAAAGTGATCTGCTCTTTAGTAGCGTTAGCACATACACATTATTTATAGTTCTTGACTAGCATTGTGTTAAATGTTACTACTTGTTTTCTAGAGAACATTCAAAAGTAACGTTCCCATAATGCTTTGAAGAACGATGACGTGTAATGTTCGTGTTCCTTTAATGTCACAGACACTCAGAAATGAAGTTTTCATATCCTAATTGGAATATTCTTAAAACATTTATGTTAGCTAACGTCCTCCTGTAGTCAATTACTGTATGCTTTTTTTAAATTTAATTTTTAAATGGTTGTATTATACTTGCAAACCATTCAAAGATGACAATCATTGTATATAATTTTGTAACAAAATTGCAAACATGTCTGTAAAAATATAACAATGTCATCTGAACATACAGAATAAAGAAGTTAGCAATGATAACTCACTAAAACAAGGAAAACAATTAATAAAAGAGCAATAGATGACAGAAAAAAACAATAGATAAATAAATAAAAAGGTCATGAGGGTAAGATATTTTTTTATACATCATTTAGTTTACACAAATTAAAGTCATTACAATTTATTTAAATTGCTTTCTTATTTACTGAGGATAAAATAATGTTACGGTACATTTTAAATTATAAAAAAAAATAATAGTAATTGGTTTGTCAGTGAATTTACATTTATGGATAAAAAAATTGCCAATAGAATAAATTAAATTAGTAACAAAGCAGGCTTTTTTTCCAAAGTATCCAAAAATAATGTCTTTAAAGGTTACTGATATCTAGCTGGATGTAATTTTTAATATATATGCCAATATTAGTTGTTTGGTATAGAAACACGACCAAAATATATGATAAACAGTTTCTGTGTGAACTTGGAAAAATGAGCATCTTGTGGCAATTTTTCTTAAATATGTTTGATTTTTTTTTTTCACATCATAAAAACCAGCTGTTGTTTAGAACCAACAGTGATGTTTAGATTTTATATCCACTGTTAAATAATCTGTGCATATGTAATGAAATGCGCATATTTTCAACATTTAAGCATGCAAAACAGCTGATTTCCCCCTAAACCATTATAAACAGGAAGTGCCTATCCTGCAAACAATAATTTCCCGCTCTTTTCTTTGGCAGGTCCTCCTCCTCCGTACAGTTATGATTATGAGCTGTATCCTCCTGACCTGCGGCCGCCTCCATACACACCGACTCCACCTCGAGCAAACACACACTCTCCACCTCCACCGTATCCAGGAGACAGCCGGAAATGAGCCTGTGTTCTGATGATGATGATGATGATTGCACAACACAAGACCAGCGCTCTGGGAATAAAGCAGAGGATTTGAATATTTTTGTATTAATGAGATGGACATTTATGGTCTCACAAATCTAATGAACACTAATAAAAGTTATTTCCAGCAGCGGGAGACCAGGACAGGCTTACAAACTTGATCAAAAATGTGATCAAAATCAGTGTTATTATTTTTTTTTTTCATGACAAATGAAAATGTTGTTAATATGGGAATAAACTGTGTGTTTTACAGAGAAACAATATATTCTCATACCAACAAAAGTGTCTTGATTAATCCAGTGAGGAAATAATAGGATTGCGGATGCAGAAAATCGTTTGTTCATATCCAAAGAAATTTGAAAGGATTAAAATGGGCAACTTGAGTTATTTCCTTAATTACGAGATATCAACTCGTAATTCCAACTTGTGAACTAGGAATGTTCTGAGAGTTTCGATTTGTATCACGTGACCGCAGTATATTATGAAAACCCACCAGTTTCCAGTTCAGTTGCAGTTAACTCTTCTCAGAAAACTACCGATTGAGTCCAAACAGCAGTTTTAACGCGTTGTGTTATGTCAGTGTTTACTTTTCATAATAAAACCGAAGCCTGCATGCTTTTTTGTTGTTGTTTTGCACACGTTATTATCATGTTTAATTAATTGCGGCCTTTAAAAGCTATTTTTCCTCCTCACACAGTCAATAAACTACACTAAAATACAAATATATTCCATTCAGAAACCCTCTGAACGTCCACACGGGGGCAGCAAATAACTGAAGTCTAATGCGCATAATTCAATATTCTTTACCTGCAATGTACCCATGAATGTACCTGTACAAGACATTTAATGCTTTAATTTATTTTTACAAAAACAAAATAAAATGCATGTATTAGATGAGCAATAACGACAGAAATTATAGTGATCTACCAATTATATTTAAAAAATATAAACAATTTGTAATAAAAAATGTATTAAAAAACAAATGTGAAGAGAATTTCTTTAAAAAAAATATTACTATAATTTATTTTATTACATTTATAAAATGTACGTTTCAGGCAAACAAGGTGAAATAAGCAACAATGATGTTTGTGGAAAAAATACAACTATATATAGGCCTATATATATACATAAAACACATTTAAATTTAAAAGAAAAATGTTTATAAAATAAGGTTAAATACAGGCTGTAGGTGTAAGAGAAGTCTTGGATTTTATTTTAATGTTAGTTTGCAGTGTTTTCAAGGCATTCCCTGCCCCCCTCCCACTCTCATTCCATGGTCGCGTCACATGACGCGTTGTTCTTCTGACTCGCCTTCATCGCAGGCTCATCGCATTCTTCTGGGAGTCGACACGAAACACACACACCGACATTTTACACCGAACGGATATATTTACTCGATCAAACCCAGCTGTGTTTGTTGGAAGCGCCGAGGAGAGCAGCAGAATGGGCTGTCGAGAGGTTTTCATGTTCCTGGTGGTCGCGACATCGACGCTCGCCGAGGTAAGACATCGACAAAAGATCGTATGAATGCTGATCAATGTGACCATCAATGTAACAAGTCGATTCAATGGAACGATCACAGCAACGTTAGATACACAAGAACGACTACGATTCAACGATATATATAATATATAAAAATACAACGGCGACTGTAAGGTTACATTTCGTCAGCAAACGTCGCGATGATTATTATTTATGCGTTCAGAACGAGGCTAAATTATTAATTTTTTTTAGTCATGTAATATTACATAAGGAATTTTATTTGCTCGGTTGGTGTGGATATTTTTCGGTTACATGGAAATATTTCTCGCGATGTAATCGCTACAGACGCGGAATGTATCCGTGCGATGTTTCATATCCATAGTGAGAAATTTGCTACTGTGTAACAGATCCACTAATTCATATTAAAAAGAAAGCTGTCAGATCATAAATGCTCGATCTGCTGCGGTCGCGTGATTGTCTTTATGAATATAATTGACCACATATTCAGTGCTTCACACACGCATTGCTGTTTTATATCGACTCTGATTTGGTGTAGATCCAGATAGTTAATGGAGGAATGCGTTCAGTGGCCTGTTGGGATTAAACAACAGGGATCATGATGGGATCAAACATGAATCCTCTAGGAATCAAATGAGATGCTATTGGATAATCTGGCACTGAATGTCAGGATCTCGTTTGGATTGATTACAGTCAACCGTGTTGTTGTTGATGGACGTTCGGGTCAGCAAGTCAATAATTGTATCCCTTAAAACTCATATTTGATCACCAAAACGACATATTTAAACGTTTTTTTACCTTTAAAATGTCATAAAACATCTTGAATGTAACTCGACACCCGTGCCTCATTTAGTATAGGTGGTTCTATATGCCAATGAGCCCCGCCTCCACTCACTCATTCAGCTCAGAGATCCACTGCAGGTTGATCTGATTGGTTACAAGGTGATTTGTGACGTCAGAAACACCAGCGATTTCGTGTTTTTGAGACTGTCTTTGGTTCACTGCAGTTTTAAGGTGGAAATACTCAGCAATGCTGTCCACTTATGAACAGCACACATGATTTGTCTTAAAGCATATTGATAACACCACATACACACATAAACAACATTAAAAGCTGGATTTTAACCACTGGGCAAGTGACTCTTGTCGCATTAATATCACTTGAAACTTTCCGTTTTGTTCCTGGTTTGCAGGTCTTAGCAGGTTTAAGGTGGTCAAGCTGGTCTCCCAGTGTAGCCAAAACCAGGCTGTAAGACCAGTTAAAACCAGTTTAGTCTGGTTTTAGCTGTTCAAGATGACCTGAACTCAATGGGATGAAACTGCAGCAACATTGTGTTTCAAGGAACAAGCTATTTCTAAACGCTAACAAGCGGTTTAAGTTTATTTTTACTTTAAGACACCATTGTTTTCGCTCTTGTCTAAGCCTGTAATCCTCCACAGCACAGTCTGGCCACTCACCACATCTACAGACACATTTACAGGATGTTATAACAAGCTACTGTGGTAAAACCATAGTTTTCGGGCATTTGCCGTGGTGTTCTTGGAGTACTACTACGCCAATACCATTATATATGAATATTGTGTGAAATACTGTGGTCTTACTCCCTGATTTCATCCATCACAGCTCTTTTTTAAAGGCATTGTGAGTGTAATAACACTCCATTTACCAGTTATAGATGTCAACAACATTAACTAAAGCTCAAGTTAAGTTTGAGGTCATTAATTGAGATGTTGATTCGCACTGAACTGTGTTAGTGTTTAATTGCTTTCACATTTGGTGGTTTGTGGTTTTGTTGGTCTTGCCACTAAAAGGGTCTGGAGAAATGGAGGTTAGACAAAAAAATATGTTGATAAAAGTGTCTTTGTGTTTGTGTGTGTCTGTATGAAACGCCATATTGCATGTTCTCTGTTGTGATTATCCGCCGTGGTCCAGAACTGTCGACCTGTAAAGGTCACGTGACCCACGCTGGCATTCAGAGCCGGCTTTGAGATGAGCGCTGGGCTCACAGCACACTGAATGCGCGGCTTTGTTGGCGGTAACATGACGTGTCAGCAGGTGAGCTGCGTGTGTGTGTGAGCGATGAACACAACAGCTTCTTGAATAATCAGGATGAGTTTGTGCAAAACCCGCCCGTCAGCTTGGACGATAGTGAACTTGTGCTATATTTTTGTGCCAATATATTAAATCAAGCAACAGTATCTCATATTTGCATTAGTCTTGTTTTTCAACGGCTCTTTGTTCTTGTCTTAATTTTGCTTAAAAACGATTTTTCAAAGTCGTAAATAAAAAATATTGGAGTACGTTTTACGAGAAAATACCTGCAAAACTTGTATTCAATTGTTTGTGAAATTTACTAGCAATTTCTAATTGCTTCTACACCAATTTTTCTCAGTAGGAAAAAAAGGTTTGATTTCATCTCTTCAATTAAACCATTTATTGCTCGGAAATGCATTTTTCATAAATAATAAGTAAAAGTGCGTGAACTTTGGTGGATGTAAATCATGATTAATTTGTGCTGTCACACACAAGTCTTGATATACAATATTAATATCTGTTTGTAAAACATGTAGCCAAGTGTTGCCTATACATTTATAAAATGCTTTATTGAAAAATATATTTTCTTGCGTTAAGTGATTTTATCTAGAGAGACGTCGTATCCTGCAGCCCATCCCCAGTAATGATGCTTTGATTCATGGTATTTGTGCGCTGTTAGTCGGACTGGGCGGATTGTAAAATCCAGGAAGCACATACACACACACATATTATATGTATATAAATGCCCCAGTGCATCTGTCGCCATGGAAACAGCCTCGCGAGGGTCGTTAATAACGAGAGCGCTGCCAATTACACATCCATGTCACATGACAGATGCTTCTAGTTGTTAGATTTGACCTTTGACCTTCACAGGGAAGCGTGATGAGCACGTCCCGCGTGGCCTCGTCCCACAGGAGGATGATGCCGAATGCGTGTGTGTGTTGCGTATCATTGCATGAGAATCGAGTGTTACGAAGCTTTGAAGGATCTGCACTGTAAAAGCTCTCGCCGTGTGACACACATGCAGGTGTTATTAGTGTTGCTTATTCTAATTTAGACCACAGATGCACATTATTGTTTATAGATTAATTTATGTTCAATAAATTAATGAATAAATTGATTTATTAATAACTAATATGACACTCCCAGCTAACGGAATAAGTTATGAACGAGCGTCCTTCCAGTAACGTTAATAGAACGTTTGTTCAACATTATCTGGACTGTAATAATGTTCATGCATCTCTTCTCCTGACATGTTTTGTCAGTTGTTCATGTAACAGTTTTTAATGTAACGAATTGTTTCGGAATGTTCAGAGAACGTTCAAAAGTAACATTCCTCTAATGATTGAAGAATGATTCAATGGAATGTTCCCTTCACGTTCAAATAACAAAACACATTTTGATTTAAAGCTCTAATAAACTGATGTTTTGAACACTGATCATTAACACAGATGGAGACAATCGAGTTTCAAAGGGGTTTCGGCAGTTTTGATTTATATGCCGTGTAATGTTTGATGATTGCTCTATAATTTTACAGGGTTTTTCCTTTCTTGCCTCTTTCTAAAAGAGGCTGATTTTACCTATTTTTATAGCTTTGAAAGATAAAAATCCTTCTTTGCTAGACCTAATGATTCTTTTGGTAAATACAGGTGAAACTTGAAAAATTAGAATATCAAAAGTTATAATTTTTATGATTATGGCTTACAGTTTAGGAAAACCCCAAATTCAAAATCGCAGAAAATTAGAATATTACATGAAATCAATTAAAAAAGGATTTTAAATATAGAAATCAGCCCTCTGAAAAGTATAATCATGCATATTTAGTATATAATAAATATATATTCGTTTCACTTTTTAATTTGAGTTACTGAAGTACACAAACTTTTGCATGATATTCAAATTTTTCAAGTTTCACCTGTGTAATCATATCAATACTAAAAAATAGAATTCTAAAAGTAGCATTAAAAAGTTTATTTGCACTAATTGTCTAATTTTCTACCATACGGCCTACAATCGAATACAATTAGCAGATAGATAACAACTTGCTTTGTGCTTTTCCTGTTTACCCCTCACTCCAGTCTAAACTAAATGATTTTTTGGTAATTCTTCTACACCTTGTCATATATAAACAACCCGAGTTTATGAGAAAATGTTTGTGAAAGAGGTTATTGGTGAAATTGTTCTTTTGTGTATCAAATCAAGACTGTTTCTTAAACCTAATGCAGAGAATGCAGTGATAGTTGTGATGTGAGATGAACAGTGTTTCTCTCGCTATATTTAGTGTTCCTCAGGAGAGAGAGGGGCGAGGCACATATTCCTGTCTCTCTCGCCCTCGTTCGCTCGACACACTTCCAGCCTATTCTCTGAACTCATGTGATGTTTCATTATGCCAGAGAAACGAGCGCAGCCGTTTTTAGAAATCTGTGTTTGAACTTCAGGTTTTGCGGTCGCCCTGTATATTTCTATTATTAGCTTGTGAAGTGGATTTACGTACTGTAGAGTTAACGAACGTTATCATGACTATTGTAATGTTTGAACAAATATCAGCAGACCAGGAAGATTATAAATGCAAACCAGAAGACTGAACACTGGTTTTCGATGTTGCTGAAAAGGGCGGAGCTACAGAAGCTCTATAGAATCAGCATAGAGTTGTTTTGTAAATAGAGATAGATGTGTTTATGTTGATGCGGTACCATGAGAATCAGAATATAGACATTGGTTTTAGTAGTTAACGGTGTGTGTGAATCTATTTGATTATTTGTCAAAAAAACAAGAACAATTATGCATTAATTAATTTTCATACACTGAAAAAAATTGGCAAAGCAAATATTTAATGTTTTCAAGAAAATGCTATTTCTGTTAATTTTTCCTGCTTCAAAATTTCTCGTTAAAATCAATCAAATGTGTTGCTTGTCGTTTTCTTGTAAATTATTTGTGTTGCAAATTTTCTTTCTACACTATTTCTTTTCTGTGTCGCATTTACTCGCTAATGCAAGTTGATTAAAAGTGCCCCTATTATAGTATTTTAAAGGTTTCTAATGTTGTTTTTGCTTCTCCTACAACAGATTTACACACATCCAAACTCAAAATCAGTGTAATTCCCTCATAATCTATAATCTGCAGCGTCAGTGTGTGAAACGCTTCCATCGAGGATTCAGTCTCTCTTAGCCCCGCCTCTCTGAGAGCTGCTCTGCTGTGATTGGTCAGAACGCTGAATCTCAGCTCTTGATCACAGTGATACGAACAGTGACGATGGCGCGTGTGTGTGTGTGAACTGCTTCCACCTCCTGTTTACTCCCAGAGCGGACGTCCAGATTGTGTGTTGAAGTACGGACACGAAGAGCATCCGTGTGTGTGTGTGTGTGTGTGTGAACTCTCTCACACATTCGTCTAGATGGTGTGTGTGTAAGTAGTGTATCTGTTTGAGGGCTGACGTACATCTGAGTTCGAGGACAGGACAGTTTTAAGGATTGTGTAGTTGAATAAATGATGTCATTACTCATATTGTGTGTCTCAGATATTAACACACACGTACAGCGATCTATAGCATCACATCACATTTATGTAAATTTGTGCTGCTGAAGATCCACTGATTGGATGAAGAATGTTTCTGAAGGTGTTGATTGGGTAAAGGATCAGTCGTTTTGAATAAAAGCCGCTCAAGTCGTTGATATGTTGCCTTATAAATAATAATGAATAATGCACTGTTTTATTTCAATTATAGTTATTTTACATGAATGTTTGATGGTTGATTTTAAATTAAATGTATAATTTTAGGAATTGTATATGTATGTGTGTATGAGAGAGAGAGAGAGAGAGAGTGAGAGTGAGTGTGTGTGTGAGTGAGTATGGACAGTCCCCACAAAGATGTGTGTGTGTGTGTGTGTGTGTGTGCGTGTGAGATAATATCCGCTCCTGGCTGGTACCGGATCTTTAGGGTGGGTGTGTGTTACAGTGATTACAGGCCAGTCATTTATATACACACACACACACACACACACACACACAGACATTGACGCAATCAAGACGTCTGTTCCCACAGAGACACCCCCCAACACACACACACACACACACTGTTGCCATGGCGACGGTCAGGCTCACGCCCATAAACCCCCAGTGTCCTCTGGGAGAAAGTGTGTGAGGGGTGTGCTTATTGTGAGAGGCTTTTTTCATATGACAGTAGCCTCACACACACACACACACACACACACACATAATCAGTGCACAGCCGAGGATCTCCAGTTGATATGAACCTGTTATATCACACACACACGCATACACACACACTGTTATCAGGTGTTCAGTTTATCATGTGGTTTAATGTGGAAGTGTGTGTTCTGGACCGTGTGTGTGAACTGTTCCAGTGTGTGTCTGCAGACGTTAATCTTCAACCGTACAGTTCTACATATTAAAGTCGTTTGATCAAATATTTGCTCACTGGTTGAGAGACTAATTCTAGGAAAAGTATTTGTGTGTGTGTATATATATATATATATATCTTCTTCTTTTTACGCGCAAGTAGCTATTTTTATTTGAAATGAGTAGAAATTGCTACTAATATTAGAGAGAAAAATATTAGAGCTGTAAAAGCTGTATATCGAGTTCTAGAAGTTTCCATCTTTTCCTGGTCTTCAGCAGAACTGAGACTCGGATCACGCTGACACTCGACCAGCAGCTTTATGGGAGTTTATCCAGGATCCCGGTTTAACCCTGTGATCCCACACCTGTGTGTGTGTGTGTGTGTGTCTGTGTGTGTGTGTCGAGGTGCCATGTGCTGGAGACACACCTGCAGGGGAACCGTGTGTGTGAGAGAGAGAGAGAGATTTTGTGTGTGTGTGTGTGTGTGTGTTCAGGATTTGCAGTTCTGTAGGATAATCTGTGTCTGCTTGTATTGACAGATATTCTCCAAAAATAACTTTCATTTTATTTACATTTATGGATTTTACAATGAAAGACATTCGTCACAAAGCCAATAATCATAATATTCAAAAACTATTTCCTTAAACTTTCACTTTGAAAACACAATGTCTGTAGACTTTTTCTTTTTTAGTGTACGGTAAATCATCTCCAAATGACCCAATGCCGGTTAATTAATATGCGTGACTGATGTAATATTTCACGTTTTGTAATGGCTATAATCCGCTTATTTTTAAAATCTAATTTATTTAAAGTGATTCTGACGGTGGTTCTCAAACTTTTTGATGTCCTTGATGTCAAAGAAAATGTTCAATTGCTCAAATGATTCTGCTTTAATGACACTGCTTGTTTTCAATATATTAAAACTAAAGTTTTATACGAAAACTGGATGTCGATTTATTTCTTCAATTAAAATAATTCAATTGTAATTTCAGAAGATTCAATAACCGAAAAAAACATGAAATCGTCACTGTTCGTATCACTGTGATCAAGAACTGAGATTCAGAAATGATAATGAGTGTTCTGACCAATCACAGCAGAGCAGCTCTCAGAGAGGCGGGGCTTAGAGAGACTGAATCCTCGATGGAGAAAGAGCTGATGCTTCAGTTCAGATTATGAGGTAAAGTGATTTTAAACTTGAATGCACGTTAAATAAATCCCACTTTGATGAAGTGAATGAGTCCTGGTGAGGCTATGTGTGCAAATAAGATAAAGTTTGTAAAACTAGCTTACGTGCAATTATAAAATACAAGTTCATTGTATTTCGGCTAGTTGGTTCAGTCCGATACCAGACGGTTTCTCATACCGCGTCTCAGAACAGCACAGCCTCATCACAGATAGGACGCTGTTTCTTGCCAACACGTTGGGTTGCCGCTAATGAGATTAGCGAGCACAAAACGTTAGCATGTCTATCTCTCTCTGTCTGTCTCGCCCTCCCTCACGCGTCTTTGTCCTTTATCTAACACAATACGTTCATTGAGGAATGAGGAGCGTTTCTCAGCCTTTAATAAAACCCTTTCATTGTCTTTAATGTTTCAGAACGTTCTTGCTAAAGATGGTCTGTTCTGATCTACTGCGACAGGAAGAGTTGATTTACTCCCACATGTTTACTTGGTGAAGTCCTGAGAGCTGATAAAGATGTTTAACGTCAGTGTGTTTAGACTGATGTTCTGTCATCATATCAGGACGATCCTGGTGTTTTGTCTTCATGCTAATCCTCCTCCTGTCCTTCACCAGTGATGGGAACCAAATTCATTACTTGTCAGAAGATGCAATACCAGAGTTTGCCATTCAAAGAAAAAACACACATATCTCCTATCTAGTGAAATATTTGTCCATCACTGACTACATTTACATGCACATGAAGTTCAGGCTGCAGCCGGATTTTAAAGCTACACTATATATTAGTTTCTGTTCCTCTCAATTCCGATTTCGTTTTAACTCCTACGGTGGCCAATGTAGTCCAAGATTAACATGGCTTCCAGTTCGACCTCGTCCATGAGTGTTAACTCAAACGTAAACGCGAAAGGCGAAGCTTGAATTAACGAGTATGTCCCTCTTTGGCTAATGTACTTTCAAGATAGAGGGACAACATGGCGACCGACATTAGAACCCCTTACCCGTATGTATTTTCAATGGCATATTATACACACTTGAACAAAGTAAATATACATTAATGAGCACATACATTTTTGAAAGAACTAAGTGTTTTTAGCTAAGAACAAACTAAGAGTTACACAATGTAGCTTTAATGATGTTTGTTTACATGCAGAACAGTTGATAAATGTTTTTAAAGTAAGATGTTTTATAAAGTAGGTGAATGGTAGATGAACAATCTTTCAGATTAATACAAAAATTAGATATAAATAAAACTAATGTTTTTTGATCTGTGGTTTTGTTCGGTGCCATTAGACTAAATAAAACTTAAGTTTGTTGTGTGTAAAGCTGCTGAACTGGAGATTTCTGACTCCAAAAGCAGACAAAACCAGAGTTTTTGAGTTTTTTTTTATTGCCATAAGGAAGTAAAATTGATTTTAAGGCTGGAGGCGTTTCAGTTTTTTTTAATCTTTGGTTTTGTTTGATCTGTGGTTTTATTTGTTTCGTGTTTGTTTGATCTGTGGTTTTGTTCGGTTAGTTTGATCTGCGGTTTTGTTCGGTTGGTTTGATCTGCGGTTTTGTTCGTTTGGTTTGATCTGCGGTTTTGTTCGTTTAGTTTGATCTGCGGTTTTGTTCGTTTAGTTTGATACTGCGGTTTTGTTCAGTTTGGTTTTGATATGAGGTTTTGTTCGGTTAGTTTAATCTGCGGTTTTGTTCGTTAATACTGCGGTTTCGTCTGATTAGTTAAATCATCTGTGGTTTGTTTGTTCGGTTTGATGAGGTTTTGATGGTTGTTAATATTTACAGTTTTGTTCGTTTTAGTTTGATTAGGTCTGATTCGGTTGGTTTGGTCTGCCAATTTTGTCGTCAGTTTAATACGTTTTGTTACGTTGGTTTATTTGCGGTTTGTTCGTTTGGTTTGATATGGGGTTTTGTTAAGTTTGCAGTTTAATCTGATTACGGGTTTTGTTCATTCAGTTTGATATACGGTTTTGTCTTCGATTTGTTTGATATGAGGTCTTGTCGTTCGGTTTGATGAGGTTTTGTTTATTTGGTTTGAATATGAGGTTTTGTCTGATTCATTTCATCTGCGGTTTTGTTCGTTTGGTTCGATATGAGGTTTGTTCGTAGTTGATTTACGGTTTTGGTCGTTGGTTTGATATGTGGTTTTGTTCGTTTGGTTTCATATGAGGTTTTGTTTGGTTGGTTTGATGATCTGTGGTTTTGTTTGGTTAAGTTTTCTGTCGGTTGGTTTGATCTGTGGTTTTGTTCGGTTTGTTTGATCTGTGGGTTTTGTTTGGTTTGTTTGATCTGTTGTAGGTTCCCTCAGACTCTGGGACTGGACTGCTGGCTGAGCCACAGATTGCAATGTTCTGTGGGAAACCCAACTTGCACATCAGACGTTTCAGACTGGAAAATGGGAACCCGATCCAACAGGAACCAGAGAGCTGCGTTGGAACTAAAGAGGGAATCCTGCAATACTGCCAGGAGGTAAAGACATCAACACACACACACACACACACAGATAGTTGGATATAGATATGGAGAGATAGATGGATAGACAGAAAGACAGACAGACACTGAAGGAAGGGTTTGGGAAGGAAATGAAACAGAGGAGACACAGTACAGCAGATGGAGGTTTGGAAGAATTGAAAACAATCATCAGTGTATTATATGAAATATGCACAGAATATGATGCAGGATTCAATAAGCGCTCGGCCTAGACAGAGCTTAAGCTGCGTCACTGGAAACATGAGCTTTTACATTTTTAAATCCACTTGTGTTGCTCCTTGCTGAATAAAAGGATTCATTTCTTTTTACTAAAAAAAAAAATCTTACTGACCCCAAACTTAAACGTATTACATCGTTTCCACAAAAAAATATGAAGAAGCACAACTGTTTTCAACATTCATAATAATCATAAATGTTTCTTAAGCATCAAATCTTTATATTAGAATGATTTCTGAAGGATTGTGTCACTGGAGAGACTAATATTTCACAGTTTTTACAGTATTTTTGATCAAATAAATGCAGTCTGGGTGAGCACAGCAGAAGTCACTTCTTTCAAAAACGTTAAAAAAAAATTGTACTTATCCCAAACTCTTGATAATAAATGACAGGTGCAAATGTTCTGAAGGCATCATTAAGTGTGAGAGTGTGTGTCATGTTCAGGTGTATCCAGAGCTTCAGATCACGAATGTGGTGGAGGCCAATCAGCCGGTCAGCATCAAGGACTGGTGTAAGAAGGGCCGTAAGCAGTGCCGCAGTCACATGCACATCGTGGTGCCCTACCGATGCCTGGGTGAGTGTGTGTGTAGTCAGTTGAGTAGTGAGTGAGCTGAGTGGTGTGTGTGAGTCAGTGAGTTGAGTGGTGTATGTGTGAGTTTAGTGGTGTGTGTGAGTCAGGTTAGTCCACACACCGCCTCTTCTCGTCCTCTGAAAAGGAAACCAAACACCTTGTAAACAGTTTTTTGTTTTGCTTACATGAATCTGTTATCATATATCTCGTTATTTTAAGTTATTTTGTCTAGAAGTGTGTTACTCATACCCAACTCTGTATCAGTCCAGTAGTTAACCTACGGTGAAGTGACGGCAATTGCTTGCTGGTAGTTTGAGTTTCTCCAACTGAGAGGACCGCTCTCGACACGCACCTCCTCCTCGACACGCACCTCCTCTCTCAGACACGCACCTCCTCCTCGACACGCACCTCCTCCTCGACACGCACCTCCTCCTCGACACGCACCTCCTCCTCGACACGCACCTCCTCCTCGAACACGCACCTCCTCCTCGACACGCACCTCCTCCTCGACACGCACCTCCTCCTCGACACGCACCTCCTCCTCGACACGCACCTCCTCCTTGGCACGTCCTCGACACGCACCTCCTCCTCTGACACACACCTCCTCAACACTCCTCCTCGACACACACCTCCTCCTCGACACACACATCTCCTCCTCCTTGACACACACCTCCTCCTTGACACGCACCTCCTCCTCAACACGCACCGTCCTCTCGACACGCACCTCCTCCTCCGACACGCACCTCTCTCCTCGACACTCCTCCTCGAACACGCACCTCCTCCTTCGACACTCCTCCTCCGACACGCACCTCCTCGACACTCCTCCTCGTACACGCACCTCCTCCTCTGACACTCCTCCTTCGACACGCACCTCCTCCTCGACACGCACCTCCTCCTCGACACTCCTCCTCCGACACGCACCTCCTCCTCAACACTCCTCCTCGACACGCACCTCCTCCTCGACACGCACCTCCTCCTCGACACGCACCTCCTCACTGTGCTCAACCCGCGTGTGTCTCTCTCTCTGTCAGTGGGCGAGTTTGTGAGCGACGCTTTGCTGGTTCCTGATAAGTGTAAGTTCCTGCACCAGGAGCGCATGGACATGTGTGAGAGTCACTTACACTGGCACACTGTCGCCAAAGAGGTCAGAGACCACACACACGCACACATATACTGTATATATATATATATATATGAATACATGTATATTATTTAATTATTTTACATTTATTACTTTAATATATAATAATTGATGGTGGTTAAGGAGATTCCCCATCTACTATGTGCAGAGAAAAGCGCTATATAAATGAAATTAATTGTTGTTGTTATTATTATTATGAACTAGTAAAGTTGTCATCAGTATTCCTCGTGTGATCCGTATCTCCACAGTCGTGTGGCGATCGCAGCATGAATCTCCATGATTATGGGATGCTGTTGCCGTGCCGGGATTGAACCGTTTCCGGGGCGTTGAGTTCGTCTGCTGCCCGTTGGAGGAGTCGTCTGACAGCGCAGTGATGAAGGACGAGGATGAGGATGATGATTCTGACGTGTGGTGGGGAGGAGCAGAGGCTGATTACAGCGAGAACAGGTGCAGCTTACACTCCAGGACCCCGAAACCCTTCTATCGAGGGGCCTTTATTCGGGTGCATGACGGGCTTCAACAACTAATCGAAAATGAAAATCATCGACAACGGATGTCATTATCGATTAGTCGTGTCTGCCCACCCTGCATGGAAAACGTCTGCCAGTTCGTGTCTAAACAACACTTAATAACGCATTTCTGTGGACAAAATACATGTGATTTTTTAAGCTTCAAGCTAATGTTTAGCATTGGGACTTAGCATTCACAACATATTCAAAATAAAAGTCCCACACACTGTCAAAATAAGTCCTACACACTGTCAAAATAAAAGTCCCACACACTGTCAAAATAAGTCCTACACACTGTCAAAATAAAAGTCCCACACACTGTCAAAATAAGTCCTACACACCGTCAAAATAAAAGTCCCAATAAAAGTCCTACACACAGTTAAAGTAAGTAGGATAATTTATTAGGATGGGATTTGATTTTTTTTCCCCTGTCTGAATAGTCAAAGTGTCTCTATATAACAGATGGTTGAAGTATAATAATGCTGGAATATAAAGATGCTTTTTGACGAGCAAATGTGTTCCTGCAGCATGACTCGAGACGCAGGCGCTGAACCCGCTGTGGTGGAGGATGACGAGGATCCAGACGAGGAAGAGGACGAGGCTCAGGACAACGACGGAAGATGGAGATGGAGACGAGGACGAGAAGGATGACGAGGTCATCGACGAGCGCCGTGACAACGGGCAGAGTACCAGCGTTGCCATGACGACCACCACGACCACCACGACCAGAGTCTGTGGGAGGAGGTGGTGCGAGGTGAGCGAGAGCAACCAATCTCACTAGTGCTCGAACAATATCCATATGTCGATATATTTTTTTAAAAATTGTGATTCATGAATGCTTCTGAACACAGACATAAGGTTGGTCTCTCCAAAAATGTGAAAGTTCAAAAAACGTTTCAAAACGGGATGCATTTTGTGTGTTTAATTGATTCAATGGTTATTAAAAAATGTGAGAGCTATCAGTTAACAGTGCGAGGTGAGCGAGCGCGTCCAGTCTCACGCTGTTCTCACTAGTGGTCAGAGCGATATATATCCATTTATTTTTGATGGCCGATGCACAGATGTGATTCATGAATGCAGACCTGAGGTTCGGTCTCCACTCAGATTACTGAACAAATCAAAGTACTTCAAAATGAAAGTGGAAAAACATGAATTTTGAATTTTTTAAGCTTTCGAATGATTCATAATTTGATGATTTTAAAAAAGTGAGGTCTATCAGGCTAAAAATGTTAAAAACAAATGCATAACAATTGCTTAAATTTAATTTAGTTTGACGTTTGCTAAATTGCCATTAACAAAGTTGAAAATGAATTTGAAAAAAAAGCGCTGTCAAAGTTAGTCGCATTTATTAGACAAAACTGTTAAACAGAGATAGTAAACTAATGCAGGCACAGCCATTCACAATGATTTCAAAATAAAAGTCATATCAACCAAACAGATGCAGGAAAACTGCCAAATATCGATATATCGATTGACCACTGGTTCTCATGTCATTAGACGCTGCTCTTCACGCGTGTCTGCGTGTGTGTGTGTCCCGTCAGAGGTGTGTTTTGCGAGCGCAGAGACGGGCCCCTGCAGGGCCATGTTGCCGCGCTGGTATTTTGTGCGCGAGGAGGGCCGGTGCGCGCCCTTCATCTACGGTGGCTGCGGAGGGAACCGCAATAACTTTGAGTTCGGAGGAATACTGTCAGTCTGTCTGCAGCAGTGTGTGTGAGTCACCGACAGAAGCCGCCACGCGTGCCACTAACACTCATTCACTCGCACTCGTGCCCAACAAACCTCTGACGTTTCTTCAGCGAAACACAACCAGAGATGTTTAGCAAGATGCTGTTAATCATGATGAAAGCAGACTGCCATCAGGAGCTGTCAAAAAGCTCCATATAAGTATCATAAACGGGTTTCAAATGGTTTAGGGGGAAAATTATAATAAAAATGGAATAAATGTATTTTTTATCATTTTATTTTTTATTATTTATTTATTAAAAATAAACAATTAAATAATGCAATTTATATTAAAATAAACAAATAATCAGGAGCCGTCAAAAAGCTCCATACAAGTATAATAAACGGGTTACAAACGGTTTGGGGGGAAAATTATAAGAAAAATGGAATAAATCAATTTTTTATTATTTTATCTTGTATTATTTATTTATTAAAAATAATCAATTAAATAATGCAATTTATATTAAAATAAACAAATAATTAGTATTATTAATATTTATTAATTAATATTTTCCAAATAATATTTACACTTTTTTAATTAAATAATAAATCACAGTATAAATTGGTTCTTTATACATATAAATGTATAGCTGCCTTTTTATTTGTTAGTGTGGATCGGGGGTAAAACAATCTTAAAGATAAATCAATAATAAAAATAGATTAGAATAAATTACAAATGCTAAATTAAAAAATAAATACTGAAATAATAAAATTGATTAAAATAAACAAATAAATAAAAACACAGTACAATACTATAGTGAGTAGAAAAATAAACTAAATATTTTTCAAATAATGTTTTACAAATGTTTATAATATATTTTTCACAGTATTAATAGTTTTTTTATACATACAAATTAAAATTAAAATTTGGCATTAAGTCATTATGTTTGCTAGAAGTATACTTGACATGTGACTAACTATATAGTACTTGATTCTCTTAAATGCAGTGTATTATTTTACGCCTTAAAGTATTTTTTTAAAAATTTAATTTGAAAATAGAAACATCTTTAAATGGAAAATGGATTTTACAATCAATTCAATGAACTCAGAAAATCGAACAGGATTTTTTTCACAAAAGTGACAGCCCTAGTTATGATGCATTTTTAGTGCTTTGTGTCATCCTGCTAAACATCTTTTTTTGTGTTTCACTGAGTAAAAGAAAGTCATGCGGGTTTGGAAGGACATGACGACGAGTGAATGAATTATTCCTTCAGTTTGAGACTTGCTGATCTGCACTGACTGTCAGTTTCTCACGTGTGTGTGTGTGTGTGTGTGTGTGTGTGTGTGTGTGGCTTTGGCTGCTGATTAACTTGGATCTTCTCTAGATTTCTCACCTGTAATTCTTCAACTAATCTTTTGGTATTTTTGTGGGACTGAAGTGTGTGTGTTTTACATTTGCATGCATAAAATCGTCACTTCAAACCTTGAGCTTCCTCGCTTCTCTCTTCATGACTTTATCGTATAGACTTTAGTAAGTGTCATTTATGTCATGCTTTCAATCAAGTCCTTTGATATGGTAAGTAATGCATCAACAAGAGAGGATATTGTGCTTGTAAAGCCATTTCATGTTGGATCCTAGTGCTGGTTTAAGATATGAATAGTTTGCAACTGCTCTATTTTATAGTGTATAAATAAACAGACATCATACAGAGATTATCTGTAACTTAAACACAATCATTTGGAACAAATCATCCAGAATGTTCTGCTCAAGGTTGCAGTTTCTTGTGTTATAGTGCCTTCGCTTGTGTTCTTTGCTACAGATTAACGGGAATAAAATGGTTTAACTATGGTTTAAGCTGCGATTCACACCGCATCGTATTTACCGTAATTAAAGATGACAACACGTGACAGTCAAAACTGAGAATTCCCAGCTTACAAGTTGTTAGGGATGCACCAATATGTAAATTTTGGCCAATACCGATAACTTCAATAATTGGTTACATTTGAAAACCGCTAACCGATATATTGGCCGGTAAATCTAAATCCAAATTGTTATGTAATTTTTTTAAAGCCCGATTATAAAAACAAAAGTTTCACCATTTAAAAGCCATGTCCAAAACACATCTAATATTCTCATTATAATTTTATAAAGCCGATATATGACAGACTTATATTGAACTTCACAGTATTTTCCTTTTTTGAATTATTATTTATCGGCTGTAATATATCGGACAAATTTTCTTATCAAGTTGTTCATCGAAAGTCGTCGTAAGACAAGAACGGGTATTGTTCAACATCCACGTATAACTGTAAAAGGTTTCGAATCGCTTAGATGTTGACGACTGTATATCGGCCGATACCGATGTGATGGCCGATATATCGTGCATCTCTACAAGTTGTAATTACAAGCTCTATGAGACGTGAGATCTTACCGGTCTTTACTCTTAAAGTTAATATTTTTTAAATGCCATAAATTGTAACTTTATCACTTAAAGTGTAATTTAATAAAAAACGAAATTATAAAGTATCTTCTTATTAAACTGTCCGTACTCTTATAAAGTTCTCAAGGCTTCGGTTTCCATAGGGACACTCATTATGCTAGCATGTTAGTGTGTGGCTATTTTGAGCCTTGTTAGTGGTATTAACTAGCGATTTTTATTTTTACTTGCTCTACGCCCTATACACTAGCGTTATAAGCTAATCTGTGGTTTGAGTAAAAACTGGGTACATTCAAATATCATAAAAACACACCCAGAGAACGGTTCGACTCAGTACCAATGTGTCCTTTAAGCTGCGTTCAGCGTCACGTTGTAATTACCATAATTTCAAGATGGCAATTTTATTCTTTTTTAAACAAAGTTGTAGTCACGAGCTGTCCGAGGACTCGAGATCTACGTCTCCTCTGATGTGTTGTTTCTGTGTGGGATCTGCAGTGCCGACCCCCTCCTCCAGTCCTCCTGACGCCGTGGACCGATACCTGGAGACGCCGGCCGACGACAGACGAACACGCTCACTTTCTGAAGGCCAAGGAGAGCCTGGAGGCCAAACACCGCGAGCGCATGTCTCAGGTGCGACCCGCACACTAACTCATGCGTTCATCCGGCAGAGGACGCATTAAATTGACCCAAAAAGTGAAATTTATGGTGTTAAAAGATTCGATTTCAAATAAATGCTCCAATTTATCAAAGAATCCTAAAAAAACATTGATCACTGTTTTCACAAAAATATTAAACTGTTTAACACTGATAATAATCATTAATGTTTCTTGAGCATCAGGATCATCATATTTAGAGTGATTTCTGAAGGATCATGTGACACTGAAGACTGCAGTAATGATGATAAATTCAGCTTTGATCACAGGATATAAATTACACTTTACTATATAATCACTATATATTATATTATATATATATATATATATATACTGTATATATATATATATAAACATCTGCTTTAAATTACAATAATATTTCCCTATTTAACTGTATTTTTGTCAGATAAACCCAAACTTTGTGACTTCTTTCAAAAATATTAACAAATCTACTTTACTATATTTGTGTGAAGGAGTTTTTGACGCTGTTTTCTATAGAAATATGAGGTTTGATGTAACATGACTGAAGATAAAGTGCTGATTGTCATGTGATCTTGTTTTGTAGGTGATGAGGGAATGGAAAGAGGCCGAGACAGGCGAAGAGTTTACCGCAACGACAAGAAGGCCGTGATCCAGGTCCGTTCAGTCCTTTATCGGGAATCCAACATGGGAATTTCCCATCAGGCCCAACAAGTGTAGAAACTCCATTCATTTTCTCCATAGGGCAATTGATTTTTAACTATAGCTTTGTTATAAAGTTTGTTAATCGATGATATCAGCCCACATTATTTTAGCTTGACTCTGAAAATAATTGTTTAACTGCAGGAATTTCTGGTTAAAAACTGAGTTAATGAAATTGAGAGTTATTTTGAATTTAAGTTGAAAGAATGTGAGGAATGTGCTTAAATTAATATTTATTTGTTCTATATTGATCAAATCTAGTACTTTAAAGGTAAATAAAATAACAAATAACAAAATATCTCTAAAAACATTGCATTAAAAATAGAAAAAATATTATCAAAATGAAATAAATTAAGCTTTCTGAAAAACGAAAGAAAAAAAAGTATAATTTTAGGGCTTTGGGTCATTTTCAGCTTCAGGACCCACGAGGGAAGGATGAGTTAATGAGACTTTCAATGTGAAAAAGTAGTTCCGGAACCAACGGCACTGAAAACAGGGGCGATTGCTATTGTACTCTATTGTTTGATTTCCCATGAGTCTTTGCCTGATTGTTGGTGTTCCCGCAGCGCTTCCAGGAGAAGGTGGAGGCGCTGGAGCAGGAGGCGGCCGGTGAGCGGCAGCAACTGGTGGAGACACACATGGCCCGTGTGGAGGCGCTTCTGAACGACCGGCGCGGCTGGCTCTAGAAGCTACCTGTCCTCCCTGCAGAGCGACCCGCCACGGGTACACGCTTACACACGCTTGTGCATTAACACACGCCTCACATGATGCACAGATACACATGCAAGTGCTTAGAAACTCATTCACACGCATCATACACAAGTTCAAAGTTTGGACTTAAATTAGGAGGATTTTAACAGGGCAGTTTAAACGGAGATGAAGTAGTTTGTGCCTAGTCAAAAGTATCTTCATCTTCACAAATCATATTTTGAATATAAATCGAAAATGAAAAATATCTGAAATGATCCGTGGTGTCCTGAATGTGAGTTTGCTGTCGCTGCTGTGTGTCCTGCAGCCTCGGCATGTGTTCAGCCTGTTGAAGAAGTACGATCGCGCGCCGAGCAGAAAGACCGACAACACACACTCAAACACTTCGAACACGTGCGCATGGTGGACCCGAAGAAAGCCGCGAAGATCCGGCCGCAGGTACGAGTCTATCACTGGTTACATCCTGCAGAAATACCTGTCAGCGTTCTTGTGCTTTTACAGGATGTTTTATATCAATAATAAAAAATAATTCCCCGTAACAATGTTGAACTATTACCCTTGACGTATAAATGTGGAGGTAACACTTTACAATAAGCATTTGAGCTTTTATTTTAGTATTATTAATATTTCTAATTAGCTTTTATGTATTTAGTTTTCATGTTCATTTAATTTATAGTGCTTTTGTAATTTTAATAGTTTTTAATTTAGGTTTAATCTATTTTTTGCATTAACTTAATTATTAATTTTAATGCATTAACTAACAGTGATAAATGTTACATTATTTATTCATCTTTGTTAATGTTAATTAAAATAACTGTTAATCCATTCCTCACACCGCTTTAATTGAATTTAATAATTTAAATGATTTTAAAGGTGGTTTATCACACCATTATATTATAAACTTCTAAACTGACGTATATTTAGAGTGTTTTAAATCAGTCACATATTCCCTAGTTTGTCTTGTTTCCAGTCCAAATTTCAAACATTTCTTGAATCAAGATGCATTTACTAAAGTCATAAAATGACTAAAGTCTTGAATCTAGGGAAATAAATTAAAATTAAGTGAGTTTTTGCTTAAAACAAGCAAAATGATCTTCCAATGCAGTGAGAAAAATAATCTTGTTTCTGTTTAAATTAACATGATTTTTCTCACTGCATTGGAAGATCATTTTGCTTGTTTTAAGCAAAAACTCTCTTAATTTTGATTAATTCTCCCGGAAACCAGGACATCATATCTTATGTCATTTTACTTGAATAGTAAAAGCATATTGATTTAAATTAAAAATAAATAGAAAAATTTAAATTTAAAAATAAAAAAATTACATGTATATTTTTTTACAAAATTAAAATTAAAAAATTAAAAAAAAAATTTAGAATAATTTTTTTTTACATTTTTATTTTTAGAATAATTTTTTTTAAATTATTTTAGAATTTTTTTTTATAATAAATAAATTAGTTAAAAAATAAACTTGTTTCTGTTTGAATTTTACATGATTTTTCTCACTGCATTGGAAGATCATTTTGCTTGTTTTAAGCAAAAACTCTCTTAATTTTGATTAATTCCCCCGGAAACCAGGACATCATATCTTATGTCATTTTACTCGTATAGTAAAAGCATATTGATTTAAATTAAAAATAAATAGAAAAATGTTAAATTTAAAAATAAAAAAATTAAATGTATATTTTTTTTACAAAATTAAAATTAAAATTTTAAAAAAAAAATTTAGAATAATTTTTTTTACATTTTTATTTTTAGAATATTTTTTTTAAATTATTTTAGAATAATTTTTTTATAATAAATAAATTAGTTAAAAAATAAACTTGTTTCTGTTTGAATTATACATGATTTTTCTCACTGCATTGGAAGATCATTTTGCTTGTTTTAAGCAAAACTCTCTTAATTTTGATGAATTCCCCCGGAAACCAGGACATCATATCTTATGTCATTTTACTCGTATAGTAAAAGCATATTGATTTAAATTTAAAATAAATAGAAAAATTTAAATTTAAAAATAAAAAAATTAAATGTATATTTTTTTTACAAAATTAAAATAAAATAAAATGTAAAAAAAAATTTTGAATAATTTTTTTTTACATTTTTATTTTTAGAATATTTTTTTTAAATTATTTTAGAATAACATTTTTTATAATAAATAAATTAGTTAAAAAATAAACTTGTTTCTGTTTGAATTAACATGATTTTTCTCACTGCATCTGGAAGATCATTTTGCTTGTTTTAAGCAAAACTCTCTTAATTTTGATGAATTCCCCCGAAAACCAGGACATCATATCTTATGTCATTTTACTCATATAGTAAAAGCATATTTATTTAAATTTAAAATAAATAGAAAAATTTAAATTTAAAAATAAAAAAATTAAATGTATATTTTTTTTACAAAATTAAAATAAAAAAAAAGTAAAAGAATTTTGTATATTATTTTTTATTTATTTTAGAATCATTTTTTTATTATTATTTTAGAATCATTTTTTATAATAAATAAATTAGTTAAAAAATAAACTTGTTTCTGTTTGAATTAACATGATTTTTTCTCCCTCCATTGGCAGATCATTTAGCCTGTTTTAAGCATCAACTCACTTAATTTTGATTAATTCCCCCAGAAACCAGGACATCATATCTTATATCATTTTACTGATCTAGTAAATGCATCTTGATTTAAGAACTTGTAGATATTTGGACTGAAAATAAGACAAAAATACTAGGTTTAGCTGATTGTAGATGATTATCTGAATGTGAAGATGAGCAAACCATGAGTCAGCGGGACCTTAGAAGATCCTTTAAGCGTCTTAAAAGCTCAGTGACCCTCTGACCTCTGACCTCAGGTGCTGACCCATCTGCGTGTGATTGAGGAGCGCATGGAACCAGTCTCTCGGGCTCCTGTACAAGGTGCCGGGGTCGCCGAGGATATCCAGGACCAAGTCGGTGAGTTTGTGACGAGACTGTGTGAGATGATGATGATGACGATGATGACCCTGGACCACAAAACCAGTCACATGGGTCCATTTTGTGAATATGAGATTTATACATGCGCATAAATAAGCTTCCCATTGATGTATGTTTTTTTAGGGAGGGACAATATTTGGCCGAGATACTGTTTGAGGGTGCAAAAAAAAAAATCAAACATTGAGAAAATCACCTTTAAAGATATTAGTTGCATTCACTCACAACAATAAATCTTGTGTATTACGGCAGATTTACAAAATATCCTCATGGAATATGATCTTTACTATAATATCCTAATGACAAATCTATAATTTTGACCCAGCTGTTGTGTGATATAATTACAGCCCACTGTTGTGTATCTCCACACACACCCGTGAGACTCGTGACTGGTTTAGTGATCGGGGTCATGTATAATGATTGCCTATATCTGACTCTAGTGACGGATTGGCTCTGATCGCACGTGTTGCTCGGTCCGCTGGTGTGTATTGGTGTCTCGTGCGTCACTGCTCCATCTGTTCCTTTGCTCTCTGGCTTCGGTCCTGCGTTTGGCAGCAGCTCGTCTGTCATTAAGTGTGTCTGTAATTAAGCTCTGATCAGCTTCCTCTGTAATCCTGTCATATCATCATCATCATCATCATCATCATCATCTCTCTCGCTCTGCTCTCTCTCTTGCTCTCTCTGTCGCTTTCTCTATCTCTCTCGCTCACTCTATCTCACTCTCGCTCGCTCTCTCACTCTAGTTCGCTCTATCTCTCTCGCTCTCTCTTGCTCTATCTCTCTCTCTGCTCTCTCTTGCTCTATCTCTCTCTCTCGCTTCTCTTGCTCTATCTATCTCTCTCTCTGCTCTATCTCTCTCGCTCACTCTCTCTCTCTCTCACTCTTGCTTGCTTGCTTTCGCTCTCTCTCGCTCTGTTCTCTCTATCGCTTATAACAATAATTTTGGAATATCTTTAAATGTTGCATGTGCTATTATTTGTAAATTATATCTTATATATATATGAAAATATGTATATTGAAAGTCCCCGTTCAGGATGGCTAAGTAAACGTGTGTGTGTGTGTGTGTGTGTGTCAGAGCTGCTGCAGCGTGAGCAGCAGGAGATGTCGGCTCAGTTGGCTAACCTGCAGAGTGACGTCCGGGTGAGTTACGGCAACGACGCGCTGATGCCGGACAGCACGGTGAGCCTGGAACTCGCTGCCGGCCGAGGACTCGCAGGGCTTCGGCTTCATACACCCCGAGAGCTTCAACCAGCCCAACACACAGAACGAGGGTACGAGCTGGACCTATCCCAGCAGCCCCGGCTGCCGTCACAGGAACACAGAGATCTGACGCTTCCAATCATTCATTATTATTCTGCTCTCGAGGGCTGACACGCATCAAAAGCTCAACTCGTTATCTTTCCTAATCATTAGCAGAATTTGAACTGTGAAGGCAGTGTTTAAAGAGATAGATCACCCAAAAATGAATATTAGTCCATGATTTACTCGCCCTCAACTCATCTCTCAGACGAACACAATCAGTTAAAAATTATATTAAGTTATATTAAAATATGTCCTGGCTCTTCCAGGCTTTATAATGGCAGTGAATGGCCGTTTCTGTTTTGGAGTCCATCAATCATCATAAATAAATAGCCAGGACATTTATTAATATAACTTCACTCATACACACACACACACCACTCACTCAGACATCTCTCTCTCTCACCACACACACTTGCAAACATACACACACAGACACACTCACTTACTTCTCTCACACACCACTCACTCACACACACACACACAAACATTCACGCAGAGCACTTTTGGTGTATAATGTTTCCTGCTGATGAAAACACACGTTCAGCTCTGACCAATGGTGAGGGTTCTCGTCAGCCGGCCCAGAAGCCTTTTCCCGCCATTTTTCTTATTAAAAAATGTGAATTTATGGCTTTATTCAACATATATTCAAAATTCTACTTTTAATTGGACAGCCGTACTCCTGCTCTAGTACTAGAGCTCAAACACAGTCATTTATCAACACTGGGCAATATTAGTGTTCATGTTGTGTGTGTGTGTGGCGCTCAGATCGATGCTCTGCTGTATTAGTCAGATTAATCCTCCTGAGGTGATGAAGTGTGTATGAGTGTGTGTACTCGTGTGTTTCTACAGTTGAGCCGGTCGATGCCCGACCCGTCGCTGAGCCGAGGCTTCCCGACGAGGCCAGGTACGTGTGATGATGATGAGGAATATATTTAATATTTTGAACATACTGATATCTGTGTTTTCACTTCAGTGCATGTTTAATTTCCGTGTGTGTGTGTGTGTTCAGTGTCAGGCCTGAAGCCGGAGGATATTCCCGAGCTGCGGATGGAGGCCGAAGAGAGACACAGCGAAGTCTACCACCAGAAACTGGTACACACACACACACACACACACTCGCATAACAGTACTATAGCTAACCAACACCATTACGGAAGATCAACACAAGCAGGTGTTCCTCATGTTGGATGAGTTGCGATTCAGTCGCCATGGCAACGAAAACCTCTTAAAGTCTTAAAGGGACAGTTCACCCAGAAATGTAAACTCTGTCAGTAATGACTCTCACTCATGTTGTTCAACCCTGTAAGACTTTCGTTCATCTTCAGAACACTAATTAATATATTTGTGATTAAATCTGAGAGCTGGATCACTCCTCCATAGGCTTCTGTTGTAATTGAAACTTGACGGACCAGAAAGTTATTAAAGACATTGTTAAAATAGTCTGAGTGACTACAGCGGCTCAACCTTAAGATTATCAAGCAACGACAATACTTTCTGTGCACAAAAATAATGACTTTTCATTTCCTTCTATGGCGTTAAATGTTGCATGCATGCTTTTCAATACAAATATCTAAAGTTTAAATCAAGATAAATTTACTTGAGATGGAAATGTAAAATGAATATCTGTCAACTTCTCAGTTCTTCTTGCATTAGTCATGACCATAATTTTGATTAATGTCACAGAAAAGTAAATTTATCTTCTTTTAGAAATGTATTATTATTATTTTGCAGTTTGATCAGAAGGTACAGTAAAATATTTCCATATTGTAAAGGTTTTGAGCAAAATGAATCAAGCTTCTTTTTTTCTGGAAAGTGAAGCTTTTCTCCATAATCGTTGAGATTTAGAGAACATATTGTTGTATTGAGTTCCCTTCAATTTATTTCTATAAGTTTCCGTTTCTTGCTCTTAAATGTACCTTCATATCTGTGCTCAGGTCTTCTTCGCCGAGGACGTGAGCTCCAATAAGGGAGCTATTATTGGCCTGATGGTTGGAGGCGTTGTCATAGCAACCATCATCGTCATCACCCTGGTGATGCTGAGGAAGAAACAGTACACGTCCATTCACCACGGCATCATTGAGGTCAGTGAGTTCAGTGCCAGTTTGATCGCTAAGCCCCGCCCCCCTTAGTTACTGTTGCTAACTCGAACAAACAGAGTTGCTAACTGTCTTACAGCGACAGCTGTCAGTAAGAAGACCTCGTCAAGTCATCTTCTTTTATATCATTTATTAAAAAAGTATTTAATTAAATACAATTTTTTACAAATAAACGGAGTTGCTAACTGTCTTTCAACGACAGCTGTCAGTGTGAAACCTCATCCCGAGATGTTTTTGGACACATGGGTGGAGAACAAGATTAGTTTGGAAGTGAGGGTTTATAGATAATAGAGAGCGAGCGACATGTGTCATAATCTGAAAACCAGAAAATGAAAGGGTTTGTCTTTCTTGAGACATCAGTGATAAATTACCCTGGCTTTATTGCAGATAATTGGTACAACTGATACTCAACTGCCATTGGCTCATCTGCGTTCAAAGGGCGGGGCTTACCGATAGGTCATTTGTAATGTGAGCAGGTGTGTAATGCCAATGGATTTGATTGACAGGTGGACGCGCCGTGACCCCGGAGGACGTCACCTGTCTAAGATGCAGCAGAACGGCTATGAAAACCCCACATACAAGTTCTTCGAGCAGATAAACAACTGATGGCGTAACTTACCCCCACCCCCACCCTCCTCATCTCCAGACGCTGCAGAGGACACCTGACGCAAACGTCTCGTCCGCTATTGGCCAGTTCCCGTGACTAGCATTCAGAGACCACCTCCCATTGGCTGCACGGACTGTCACATGATCAGATTAATGCGGTTGGGGTCAGTTTCAGGTTGACTGTACAATTCAAATCCAACTGAACACATAATTCAAAGTCATTCCAAATCAAATTCGGATGCAAAATTCGAATTCAGTTCAAATTGAACACATTATTTAAATTCAAAACACAAATCAAATTGAACACGCTATTCAAATTACAAATCAAATTGAATGAATTATGCTGTGTGATCTGAAATCCAGTTGTATCTGGATTATGCAAATTATTTTCAAATTAGATTGAACACATAATTCAAATTGCATGCTAATTCAGATTCATTTGGAATTCAGATCACAAATCATAATTCAAATTTATTCCATATCACATTCAGCGCATACTTAAAATCCAGTGCCAATTCAAATTCCAAATTTGTTTTAATTCAAAAACGTATGAATTAATTTTAAATCAAATTTGAAATGAATAATTCTAATTCGGTTCACTTCAAATTTAGTTCAAACCAAATTGAATGCATCATTCAAATCACAAATCAAATTGAATGTACCATTTAAAATTCAGTTCATATTCAAATCAGATTGAATGCATATTTCAAATTTGAATTCACTCCAAATTTTTCAACCATGACCTCCCATTGGCTGAATGAACACGATCAGATTTGAATGAAATGCACCATTGAGTGTTGTGTCCACTGCAGCGTCTGCTCTCTCTCACACACTACTAAACGAGTGAAACACTGGGATATCTGAGGGATGGAGCCGAGACTTCATCCCGCCTCTCCTCCTCTTCATCCCTTCATCTCTTCATCACACACTGACTGCAGCTGCGCTGTGTTCGGTGGTTAAATTGATGTTCTTCTGAATGAGATCTTGAAATTGTTTGATTTGTTTATGGTTTGTTTTTCAAGAAAAAAAAGAATAATTAAAAAAAAGAAATTTGCCAAAAAAAAAAACTTTTTTTTTTTAGTTTTGTCAATATTAAAGTAATGCAAAAAAAAAAAACTAGTTGTAACTATGTAGTGCATGATAGAAAAAATGAAGAAAATCTGCTATTTGGATCTGGGTCTTTTCTCATGTAGAGACATTTTAGCAGAGTTAAACAGTAACTTGTGAAAATGTGATTTGAGTTGCACAAAAAAACTCTATTGGCTTCTGCTTTGATACTCGATTAAACGGATCCATGCTTTTATTTGAATATTTTTTTATCAGGCTGAGATCCAGCGGTGGCTGTTGATGTACATTTCTGTCTTTCATGTTTTCATCCTATGCATTTCAGAGATTTATTTACTCCTTCTTTATAAATGGCTATTTAATTTAGATTTTCCATTGGACTTGTGGTTGTGTGTGTTTTTTAAGCGGGTGTTTGGGGGCGGGTGGGCTTTCGGGGTGTTTTCTGTGTGTTTGTATCCAGTCGGTTTCGTGTTCTCAGATCACTGTATCCACAGATGTCTCTCTCTCTCACACACACACACACACGCACCTTCATCTCACTGCAAAATCAAAAGAAAATTATTTTGCATTGCAACATTTTTTTTTATTTTACCCCAAATTGTTATTATTGTAATCGAACAAAATAATTAAATAGTATTTAAATGGGCTATATGTATGAATTTGCATGCATTTGTTGCTAAAGTGTGAACAGTAACGAAACTTAAAAAACAAGACCTTCCCCGGTTCTCTAGGTCGTCTGTGAAAGCCTGTAGACTGATGTTTATGTGAAGGACTCGGGACGTTTTCCGGGAAAATCAACGGATGTAACCGTTACGTTCCCGCCAGCCTCTCTTCCGTTTAATAGCACATGTAACTAAAGTCATTCTGTACATATAGCCTCTTTAAATAGTGTTTATGGTAACATCTGTACAGAACAGAATTCATTTAATGATAATTTATTGGTTTTTGTTTAGTCTTGTCCTGCATTAAAATGAGAATTTGTGCTTAATTGACATGAAATAATGTGACAATGCTGGCAAAATGTTATTGCATATTTTGTTCTTTTGATTTTGGACGTGTTCTGGTGCATTTATATACGTCACTCTCACCTCTTGTTGTAGAAAGCGTCTCATGACCGAGTGTGTGACTGGTTATGATCAGATTACCAGTATAAACTGTTGGATGTTATTATGTGGCATCCAGCATTTACAGTTGATCAAAGTTGCATAATCCATAATCAACCCGTCAGATGAATGTCATAACCGTTTACAAAATCGTCTCAGTGATGACGTCACACGTCGTTCGCACTGCTGTTCTCAGATCAGTGATGCATCATGGGTAATTATCAGTGTGGGTTTGCTGTGGTTCAGAGATGCTGAATGATCTACGGATGGCGATGAGGGTTTTTTTCAGTGGCGTTTTTCTGTGTATCATTTGGAAAACAACTGCGCTTTCTACACTGTATTCCATAAATAAAGTTTTGAATGTACATACAGACTCTCTTTGTCGTGGCTCTTAATTAATACAATAACATTTAAAATGTCAGTGTACAGTAGTTTAAATAGATCTGGAAAAATAAATAGATAGTAGTTGCTTGGGAATTAGATTTGTGTAGGCATATGTGTGTATATATAGGATATGCTAAAATGAATATAAAAAAATCAATTAGAAATTTGTGTTCCCATGAACCGAATACTGACGATATGATTTTTTTTGGAAATATTTATTACCACAGGTATTACATGCCTGTTGTTATTGTTTGTCATATTTACATATTCATTGTATTTCAATGTGCTTATGGTTTATATTTCACCAACACTTTGTACAGTATATTCTTGTACTGATATGTCATGTTTTTTATACAAGTTTATACTCTTTGTATGTATAAGTCAGTATTTAGTCTTCACCAGAATAGAATACCTACTATTTTTTTTATTTTTATTTGAATGATCGATTACATTTCTGTTGTTAATGGTCATATTTCCGCCTTACATAACGGCATAATCCTGTTTGTACATTCTCTGCATAGAAGCTGTATAAACCTTTACAGTCTGTGGGATAAACAGTCTGTCTCCCTCTGCTGTCCAAATATCATAATTTCTCAGAGTTTTTTATATAGGATAATTATTTATGTGTGTGTATAGACCATAGACGTATATAAGATTGGCCTATTTAAAAAAAAAAAAAAAAAAATATATATATATATATATATATATATATATATATATATATATATATATATATATATATATATATATATATATATATATATATATATATATATGTATATATATATATATGTATATGTGTGTGTGTGTGTGTGTGTGTGTGTGTGTGTGTGTGTGTTGTGTAACATTAAAGTACTTTGACCCAATTTCGAGGGAGGGTCTTTAAAAAAAATAATTAAACAAATATAACCGCAAATACACAGTTATATCTTAAAACAACAACATACTTATAAACAGTACGCAAGAAAGATAGTAAAAGCAAGTTAAATAAACAGACAAAACATTAAACAAAATAAACAAAATATATACATATATAAAAAATAAAACTTGAGTAATATTTAAAGTAAATTCAAGAGAGTGAGAAATGCATTGAGTTCGTTTTGTTTTCATTAAACAAAAGCATAAATACTATTTATGTGCACGATTCGTCATAACACCGGTAGTAAATAAGATGACAGGTGACGTCATACCCATCAGCACGCGCGGTGACCCGGAAGCACTCAGCGTCATCTGTTCCTGGTTCTTCGGTGCATCGGGTGTCAAACACAAGGTTAGACGTGATATTATTCTTTATCTTGATTTTTTCAAATGAAAACGAGAATATAATTGTTATGCCTGTGTATATAAACTCTTGTAAGTGTTTTAAACATCAGTAGCGCTTTACTGCGCGCGTGAGGTCAATGTCATAGAGCGAGTCACGGGTGTTAAATACATCAAGATATGATTTAATATGATAATCAGGCGTTAATTAAACATCAGCGGGGGAGATTAGTCAAAACCCCTGATTATTTCACATAAGTACCTTGTAGTGTCATGTAAATAAAGATTTGTGAAATTAGCACAAATGTAACGTTATACATACAAGAGAAGAAAAAATAATATGAGAAAATTCATATATAATCATTACCATATGATGGATAATAAAAAATACCTTAAAAATGTTTTTTAAATGATTAAAATCGGATAATATTTAAGAAAGTTATGGAATTTTTAAATTCGGAAATTAGGGGTCATTTTTGTACCTTATTAAAACAATGAAAAACTGTGACCTCTTGAACAAACACTTCAAAATATCATAACTTCCACATTTCTTGGTCTATTTGTATAATTCAAACACCACAGTGTAGGTAATTAAAAGCCCAATAAGCTTATGATGACCTCTTTTTAAAAGGAATAGATACACATTTATTATTTCTATTAACCCCTTCCTCTGATGAAACCGAGAGCATCAATCTACACATATCTTTCCATATGAAATCAAAATCCTCTCAAATAAAATCTTTATTCACATTTTTATTATATTAAACAGTCAGTGGCATTGACAGATGCATTTCATTGTTTCTTTAGTAGGGCATTTCTTGACTTAATGCTGGCAAGCAATTTAAATAGTAAAATATTATTAATTCATTTTAATCTACTTGCATATGTTAGATAGAGATTAATTTACATCACTAGATCTAAAAAGACAGGGTTTTCATAAAAAAAGACAAACTTTTATTTTAATTCTGGCTAAAAATCTGACAATTCTGACAAGAAATGTTGCTTTGCTTATAACTTTCTTCTTACTACAGCCATCCTGGAAATTTGAACGTCAGAATCAACGTGATTATGTAATTTACGTTACTAATATATGGGCTTTAGAGGTATTCATATAAGTCAGTTTGTCACATACCTAAAACATGAGTATTTATCTCAAAATTTACTTTTTATGTCGTAATTATTATTTATCAAAGCATGATTTGTATGTCTAATGTAGCAGAAATGCGATTTTTTTTTTTTTTTTTTTTTTTTTTTTTTTTTTTTTTTTTTTACACACGGGTCTCAGATATTAAAACCAAAACGGCGTAATTTTTTAATCAACTCTGACTTTATATCTTCGTAATTCTGACTTTATATCTCACAATTCTGACTTTATATCTTCGCAATTCTGACTTTATGTCTCACAACTCTGACTTTATATTCCACAATTCTGACTTTATATCTTGCAATTCTGACTTTATATCTCGCAATTCTGACTTTATATCTCTGCAACTCTGACTTTATATCTCGCAATTCTGACTTTATATCTCGCAACTCTGACTTTATATCTCGCAACTCTGACTTTATATCACGCAATTCTGACTTTATATCTTCGCAACTCTGACTTTATATCTCGCAATTCTGACTTTATATCACGCAATTCTGACTTTATATCTCGCAACTCTGACTTTATATCTCGCAATTCTGACTTTATATCTCGCAACTCTGACTTTATATCCCGCAATTCTGACTTTATATCACGCAATTCTGACTTTATATCACGCAATTCTGACTTTATATCACGCAATTCTGACTTTATATCCCGCAACTCTGACTTTATATCCCGCAACTCTGACTTTATATCCCGCAACTCTGACTTTATATCCCGCAACTCTGACTTTATATCCCGCAACTCTGACTTTATATCCCGCAACTCTGACTTTATATCCCGCAATTCTGACTTTATATCCCGCAACTCTGACTTTATATCCCGACTCTGACTTTATATCCCGCAACTCTGACTTTATATCCGCAATTCTGACTTTATATCCCGCAACTCTGACTTTATCCAACTCTACTTAATCGCAACTCTGACTTTACATCACGCAACTCTGACTTTATATTCTCGCAACTCTGACTTTATATCTCGCAACTCTGACTTTACATCACGCAACTCTGACTTTACATCACGCAACTTCTGACTTTACATCACGCAACTCTGACTTTACATCACGCAACTCTGACTTTACATCACGCAACTCTGACTTTACATCACGCAACTCTGACTTTACATCACGCAACTCTGACTTTACATCACGCAACTCTGACTTTACATCCCGCAACTTCTGACTTTACATCCCGCAACTCTGACTTTACATCTCGCAACTCTGACTTTACATCTCGCAACTCTGACTTTACATCACGCAACTCTGACTTTACATCACGCAACTCTGACTTTACATCACTCAACTCTGACTTTACATCCCGCAACTCTGACTTTACATCCGCAATTCTGACTTTACATCCCGCAACTCTGACTTTACATCCCGCAACTTACTGACTTTACATCCCGCAACTCTGACTTTACATCACGCAACTCTGACTTTACATCACGCAACTCTGACTTTATATCACGCAATTCTGAGAAATAAAGTCAGAATTGCAAATTGTAACGTTAAACTCCCAGTTGTGAGAAAAAAAGTCAGAATTGTGAGACAAAAAGTGGCTATTACCTTTTTTATTTTCCATTCTGTAGCGGAAACAAGCTTCTATAGTTGCTTCCAAAATGAGCCCGAAACGTCGGCTTTTAATGTTGGCGGTGCAGGGTTGAATCAGGCTTGAACGCAGTGAAGCTGCTGTCCGTCATTATCGCCAAAGCGACATTCTCTGTTATCAGCGCTGTTTTGCTAAAGCGCTACTTGTTACAACGCTGAACGCTCTCACTAGAGGGTAGCCCACAGCGCCGCCACTGGCCTGGATGGCTGTATGGATTCATAGGATTTGATGAATCGATATTGAATTGAGAAGCAAAAAATTGCAATGCATTGATGAATCGATATTTTTACCCAGCCCTATTTGTAATGTTTGTCAAATATGTCATAATCTCACTTTAACAATGGTTTATTTATTCATTTATTTTGTAGGATATGTAATTTAATTTAATATTCTTAAGAATGAAGAGTTCTTTGAAAAGTATTTTTTGTCAAAAGTGCCTTCCGCCATCCTAACAGTATTAACCTTTTGACCTTATACATTATTAGCCTTCTGAAGCCAAGACACATCCATATTAATAACTTATAAACTTTAAATCATGGGATTTTAGGTGAACTATTGCTTTAAGATGACAATAATATGGTTAATATTTCCGGGACGATAAACCGCTCAACGAGGAGTGTTTGTGGTGATGGGTGGTGTGTGTGTCCCTCCGGCAGCGTCATGGCTCTTCATCGGCTCTTCCGGCTGTCGTTTCTGTTGCGTTTCGGCCGTGAGTGTGTCGCTGCGCAGGAACATCGGCCTCTCCGCTGTGCTCTTCAACAAAGCCAGAGATCTGGATCCCGTGCAGAAGCTGTTCCTCGACAAGATCCGCGAGTACAACACCAAGAGCAAGTGTGTTGATGCAACTGATACAAACACGCACTTACATACACACATTCACATTTTCTCACTCGCACACAAACTAACTTACACACACTCACTCACTTTCTCTGTCACACACTCACTTATTTACACTCACTCACACGCACTCGGTCACTCATTTACACTCATTCACTTTCTCACACACTCACTTTCTTACACACTCACTCATTCATTCACTCACTCACATGTTTCTCTCTCTCTCTCTCTCTCTCAGGTCTTCAGGTGGAATTGTGGATGCGGGTCCAGAATATCAGAAGAACATGTCGGAGGAGATGACGAAACTCCAGCGCCTCTACGGAGGAGGAGATCTGACCCAGTTCCCCCAGTTCAAGTTCCCCGGTGAGCCCATCAAATCAACACCACACACCATTAAAAAACTACTGGAATAAGATCCAAATCAAAAACACACTGAATCAATCCCGAAATGATTCGCCGTTCTGACTCGTTTGAACCGCTACACTGGCGCCCCCTGCTGGTCACTACAGTGGAAAACATGCAGACAAACACCTTTACAGAGCTTTTACAAATGTTTTATTCAAGGTGTGATCTATTAAATTGACTAATCATCTATTACCAATAAATATGAAGTGTCTCTGAAAGATTATCAAAGGGTTGTTTTATGAAGCGCTTGGTTAATCAGACCAGTTACTTTTAACTACAACTCTTCCTGTATCTTTTAATGTGGGTTTATATATACAACGTTGATCAGAGATCAGGAAAAAATATGCCATATACTTGCTTCAAAAATCTTTTTGTTGTTAGATTACCTTATTGGGTAACACTTTATTTTACGGTGTCCGTGATACAGACTAATTACTTAATTAATTACTTAGTAGTAGACGTTGTAATAACATATAACAAGATGTAATTAACATGTAGCTAAGTTATGGAACAGCTTGTACTTAAAGATTGTAATTACACACATGTAATAGGCAGCTGCTGTTACACATGTGTAACAGGCCGAGTCGGTTACATACGTGTTACCAACTTGGTACAATGTAACAAGTACTTAATATGTTACTAAGGTAAAAAGCCTGCAGTTAAACATGGTCATTGTGTACCTTCTAAAATAAAGTGTATCAAGTACTTAAGTACTTTATGAGTATCTACATACCTTATCCATCTGAATTAATCCTCTAGTTCACAGCTTAAATACATGCAGTAGCTTCTTAATTACATTCAATTTACATAATATTACACAGGTATAAGCTACGTAAAATAAAGTGTATCAAGATTGTACTTAAGTGTACTACATGTGTATCTACATACCTTATCCATATGTAGTTTAGGTTAAATTAGGCTTAACTCCCTCGTTCACAGTATAAATGCATGCGGTAGCTTCCTAATTACATTGCAATTACATAATGTTACACAGGTATAAGCTACGTAAAATAAAGTGTATCAAGATTGTACTTAAGTGAACTTCATTTATATCTACATATATCTACATATATCTACAATATTCTAGAAGGTACGAAATGACCATGTGGAACTGCAGGCTTTTTTCACACCTTAGTAACATATTTAAATACTTGTTGTTACATTGAGTAGTACAACGTACTTTTTTATATAATTACATTGTACCAAGTTGGTAACACGTATGCAACCGACTCGGCCTGTTACAAACGTGTAACAGTAGCTGCCTATTACATGTGTGTAATTACAATCTGTAAGTACAAGCTGTTCCATAACTTCATTACATGTTAATTACATTTTGTTACATGTTATTACAACGTCTACAACTAAGTAATTAATTAAGTAATTACTCTGTATCACGGACACCGTAAATGGCAAAGCTTCATTTTATTTAAATTTTCAAGGTTTACTGTTCACTGCTTAAGTTAGTCTGGCGTTTAGACTAGTTAGTTAGTCTGGCGTTTAGACTAGTTAGTTAGTCTGGCGGTTAGACTAGTTAGTTAGTCTGGCGGTTAGACTAGTTAGTCCGGCGGTTAGGCTAGTTCAGTTAGTCCGGCGGTTAGGCTAGTTAGTTAGTCCGGCGGTTAGGCTAGTTAGTTAGTCCGGCGGTTAGGCTAGTTAGTTAGTCCGGCGGTTAGGCTCAGTTAGTTCAGTCCGGCGGTTAGGCTGAGTCAGTTAGTCCGGCGGTTAGGCTGAGTTAGTTGAGTCCGGCGGTTAGGCTAGTTAGTTAGTCCGGCGGTTAGGCTAGTTAGTTAGTCCGGCGGTTAGGCTAGTTGAGTTAGGTCCGGCGGTTAGGCTAGTTAGTTAGTTAGTTAGTTAGTCTGCTGGTTAGACTAGCTGTTAGTTAGTCTGGGTGTTAGACTAGTCATTAGCTTGTTTATTGACACATTTGTTGTTGTTTCCTCAGAGCCCGTACTGGAGGAGGTGTCGGCTAAATGATCCTCATCCATCTGTGTGCTGCTGAAAATCTCTACACAATATTTAATAAACAAACTTTGGTTCAAAACTCATTTTGTGTCTGTGATGTCCAGCTCTTTGAGTCGCTCCTGAACTCTCATGTTAGTTGAAATGTTTTAAAAGTTTTTCTTCACTATTTTTTAATGTAACTTAGAAAAGCATAGTTCACCCAGACCCACCCAGTCTTCATTTCCTCATCCATATCAGAATCCGTACTCTATCTGACTCTCCTTCCAGAGCTGAGATATTGAGATATTTATAATGGTATAAATGCTACGTGCAATCTCAATATCTCCGCTCTGGAAGGGTCTAGAGCCTCAAGTTTCAAGAAGATTGGAGAAACTTATTTTTTGCCCCCCCAAAAAAACCCAAAGGGGTACGACTGTCGTTTTTTTTTCTGGTTGAAATTGAGTTTCTCCAATCTTCTTGAAACTCAGGATTCTGATAGAGGGCCATGGGACTTAGACCTGCGTGCAAAAATGGAGGCTCTAGACCCTTCCAGAGCTGAGATATTGAGATCTACGTAGCATTTATGCCATTATAAATATTTCAATATCTCAGCTCTGGAAGGGTCTAGAGCCTCCATTTTTGCACTCAGGTCTAAGTCCCATGGCCATCTATCAGAATCCAGAGTTTCAAGAAGATCGGAGCAACTCAAAATTTCGCCCCAAAAAAAAAAGGACAGTGGTTCCCTTTGGTTTTTTTTTTTGTGGGGTGAAAAAATAAGTTTCTCCAATCTTCTTGAAACTCTGGATTCTGATAGAGGGCCATGGGACTTAGACCTGCGTGCAAAAATGGAGGCTCTAGACCCTTCCAGAGTTGAGATATTGAAATATTTATAATGGCATAAATGCTACGTGAGATCTCAATATCTCAGCTCTGGAAGGGTCTAGAGCCTCCATTTTTGCACTCAGGTCTAAGTCCCATGGCCCTCTATCAGAATCCAGAGTTTCAGAAGATCGGAGCAACTCAAAACTTCGGCCAGAAAAAAAACAACAGTGGTACCCCTTTGTTTTTTGTTTTTTTTGGGCGAAAAAATAAGTTTCTCCAATCTTCTTGAAACTCCAGGATTCTGATAGAGGGCCATGGGACTTAGACCTGTGTGCAAAAATGGAGGCTCTAGACCCTTCCAGAGCTGAGATATTTATAATGGCATAAATGCTACGTGCGATACTCAATATCTCAGCTCTGGAAGGGTCTGACTCTAGAGCCTCCATTTTTGCACACAGGTCTAAGTCTCATGGCCCTCTATCAGAATCCAGAGTTTCAAGAAGATCGGAGCAACTTAAAATTTTCAACCCAAAAAAAACGACAGTGGTACCCCTTTGTTTTTTTTGTTTGGGGCGAAAAAATAAGTTTCTACCATAAAGACTCAGAAGGATTCTCAAATAAAATAGAATTTATTTTGTGAAAGGAGTTTACAGACAGAATAAAGTAGATGCTCGACAAGCTCCGTCTCAGAGTTCTTTTGCGTAGGCCCGCTCCTCCGTCTGGGTCTGAAGGCTAGCTTGTAGTTCCTGCCTGATGTTAGAGGCAGGGGCGGAGGCTCCCCCCACCCCCACCCCCGCGAGTGGACGGGAGCCATTCTGGTGGTGGTGGGGAGGATAGAGGGCCATGGGACTTGAGCCTGAGTGCAAAAATGGAGGCTCTAGACCCTTCCAGAGCTGAGATATTGAGATATTTATGAGATATTTATGACATACTGAGATATTGAGCCATTATCAATATTCTCAATATCTCAGCTCTGGAAGGGTCTAGAGCCTCCATTTTGCACTCAGGTCTAAGTCCCATGGCCCTCTATCAGAATCCAGAGTTATTGGAGAAACTTTTTTTTTGCACAAAAAAAAAAAAAACATAAGGGGTACCACTGTTGATTTTTTTTTTTGTGCAAAAAAAAAGTTTCTCCAATAACTCTGGATTCTGATAGAGGGCCAGTGGGACTTAGACCTGAGTGCAAAAATGGAGGCTCTAGACCCTTCCAGAGCTGAGATATTGAGATATTTATGAGATATTTATGACATACTGAGATATTGAGCCATTATAAATATCTCAATATCTCAGCTCTGGAAGGGTCTAGAGCCTCATTTTGCACTCAGGTCTAAGTCCCATGGCCCTCTGTCAGAATCCAAGTTATTGGAGAAACTTTTTTTGCACAAAAAAAAACATAAGGGGTACCACTGTCGTTTTTTTTTTTTGTGCAAAAAAAAAGTTTCTCCAATAACTCTGGATTCTGATAGAGGGCCATGGGACTTAGACCTGAGTGCAAAAATGGAGGCTCTAGACCCTTCCAGAGCTGAGATATTGAGATATTTATGAGATATTTATGACATACTGAGATATTGAGCCATTATAAATATCTCAATATCTCAGCTCTGGAAGGGTCTGAGCCTCCATTTTGCACTCAGGTCTAAGTCCCATGGCCCTCTATCAGGAATCCAGAGTTATTGGAGAAACTTTTTTTTTGCACAAAAAAAAAAAAAAACATAAGGGGTACCACTGTCGTTTTTTTTTTTTTGTGCAAAAAAAAAGTTTCTCCAAAAACTCTGGATTCTGATAGAGGGCCATGGGACTTAGACCTGAGTGCAAAAATGGAGGCTCTAGACCCTTCCAGAGCTGAGATATTGAGATATTTATGAGATATTTATGACATACTGAGATATTGAGCCATTATAAATATCTCAATATCTCAGCTCTGGAAGGGTCTGAGCCTCCATTTTTGCACTCAGGTCTAAGTCCCATGGCCCTCTATGAGAATCCAGAGTTATTGGAGAAACTTTTTTTTGCACAAAAAAAAAAAACATAAGGGGTACCACTGTCGATTTTTTTTTGTGCAAAAAAAAAGTTTCTCCAATAACTCTGGATTCTGATAGAGGGCCATGGGACTTAGACCTGAGTGCAAAAATGGAGGCTCTAGACCCTTCCAGAGCTGAGATATTGAGATATTTATGAGATATTTATGACATACTGAGATATGAGCCATTATAAATATCTCAATATCTCAGCTCTGGAAGGGTCTAGAGCCTCCATTTTTGCACTCAGGTCTCAGTCCCATGGCCCTCTATTAGAATCCAGAGTTATTGGAGAAACTTTTTTTGCACAAAAAAAAAAAAAAAACATAAGGGGTACCACTGTCAGTTTTTTTTTTGTGCAAAAAAAAAAGTTTCTCCAATAACTCTGGATTCTGATAGAGGGCCATGGGACTTAGACCTGAGTGCAAAAATGGAGGCTCTAGACCCTTCCAGAGCTGAGAATATTGAGATATTTATGAGATATTTGTGACATACTGAGATATTGAGCCATTATAAATATTCTCAATATCTCAGCTCTGGAAGGGTCTAGAGCCTCCATTTTTGCACTCAGGTCTAAGTCCCATGGCCCTCTTATCAGGAATCCAGAGTTATTGAGAGAAATCTTTTTTTTGCACAAAAAAAAAAAACGACAGTGGTACCCCTTATGTTTTTTTTTGTGTGCAAAAGAAAAAGTTTCTCCGATAACTCTGGATTCTGATAGAGGGCCATGGGACTTAGACCTGAGTGCAAAAATGGAGGCTCTAGACCCCTTCCAGAGCTGAGATATTGAGATATTTATGCTCAGATATTAGTATGACATATCTGAGATATTGAGCCATTATAAATATTCTCAATATCTCAGCTCTGGAAGGTCTAGAGCCTCCATTTTTGCACTCAGATCTAAGTCACATGGCCCTCTATCAGAATCCAGAGTTTGCAAGAAAATCAAAATTTTGACCCGAAAAAAAAACGTAGAGGGGTTCCACTGTCGTTTTTTTGTGCAGGGTAGAGTTTGAGTTTCTTGAAACTCTGGAATCTGATAGAGGGCCATGGGACTTAGACCTGAGTGCAAAAATGGAGGCTCTAGACCCTTCCAGAGCTGAGATATTGAGATATTTATAATGGCATAAATCCCAGAAAAAAGACAGGGGTACCCCTGTCATTTTTTTGGGGGGGGGTCAAAATTTTGACTTTCTCTGATCTTCTTGAAACTCTGGATTCTGATAGAGGGCCATGATGCTTAGACCTGAGTGCAAAAATGGAGGCTCTAGACCCTTCCAGAGCTGAGATATTGAGATATTTATAATGGCTCAATATCTGAGTATGTCAGTAAATATCTCATGAATATCTCAATATCTCAGCTCTGGAAGGGTCTAGAGCCTCAATTTTGCACTCAGGTTTAAGTCCCATGGCCCTCTATCAGAATCCAGAGTTATTGGAGAAACTTTTTTTGCACAAAAAAAACGACAGTGGTACTCCTTATGTTTTTTGTTTTTTTTTGTGCAAAAAGAGTTTCTCCAATAACTTGGAATCTGATAGAGGGCCATGGGACTTAGACCTGAGTGCAAAAATGGAGGCTCTAGACCCTTCCAGAGCTGAGATATTGAGATATTTATAATGGCTCAATATCTCAGTATATCATAAATATCTCATAAATATCTCAATATCTCAGCTCTGGAAGGGTCTAGAGCCTCCATTTTGCACTCAGGTCTTAGTCCCATGGCCCTCTATCAGAATCCAGAGTTATTGGAGAAACTTTTTTTTGCACAAAAAAAAACGACAGTGGTACCCCTTATGTTTTGTTTTTTTTTGTGCAAAAAAAAGTTTCTCCAATGAAACTCTGGATTCTGATAGAGGGCCATGGGACTTAGACCTGAGTGCAAAAATGGAGGCTCTAGACCCTTCCAGAGCTGAGATATTGAGATATTTATAATGGCTCAAATATCTCAGTATATCATAAATATCTCATAAATATCTCAATATCTCAGCTCTGGAAGGGTCTAGAGCCTCCATTTTTGCACTCAGGTCTTAGTCACATGGCCCTCAATCAGAATCCAGAGTTTCAAGAAAATTGGAGAAACTTTTTTTTTGCACAAAAAAAAAACGACAGTGGTACCCCTTATGTTTTTTTTGTGGTGCAAAAAAAAGTTTCTCCAATGAACTCTGGATTCTGATAGAGGGCCATGGGACTTAGACCTGAGTGCAAAAATGGAGGCTCTAGACCCTTCCAGAGCTGAGATATTGAGATATTTATAATGGCTCAATATCTCAGTATGTCATAAATATCTCATAAATACTCTCAATATTCTTAGCTCTGGCAAGGGTCTAGAGCCTTCCATTTCTTGCACTCAGGTTCGAGTCCCATGACCCTCATATCAGAATCCAGAGTTGAATTGGAGAAACTTTTTTTTGCACAAACAGAAAAACGACAGTGGTACCCCTTATGTTTTTTTTGTTTTTTTGTGCAAAAAAAAGTGTCTCCAATCTTCTTGAAACTCTGGATTCTGATAGAGGGCCATGGGACTTAGACCTGAGTGCAAAAATGGAGGCTCTAGACCCTTCCAGAGCTGAGATATTGAGATATTTATAATGGCTCAATATTTCAGTATGTCATAAATATCTCAATATCTCAGCTCTGGAAGGGTCTAGAGCCTCCATTTTTGCACTCAGGTCTCAGTCCCATGGCCCTCAATCAGAATCCAGAGTTTCAAGAAGATTGGAGAAACTTTTTTTCGCACAAAAAAAACATAAGGGGTACCCCTTATGTTTTTTTTTTTGTGGCGAAAAATTTTGCTCCAATCTTCTTGAAACTCTGGATTCTGATGAGGGCCATGGGACTTAGACCTGAGTGCAAAAATGGAGGCTCTAGACCCTTCCAGAGCTGAGATATTGAGATATTTATAATGGCTCAATATTTCAGTATGTCATAAATATCTCAATATCTCAGCTCTGGAAGGGTCTAGAGCCTCCATTTTTGCACTCAGGTCTCAGTCCCATGGCCCTCAATCAGAATCCAGAGTTTCAAGAAGATTGGAGAAACTTTTTTTTTCGCACAAAAAAAACATAAGGGGTACCCCTTATGTTTTTTTTTTGTGCGAAAAAAAGTTGCTCCAATCTTCTTGAAACTCTGGATTCTGATTGAGGGCCATGGGACTTAGACCTGAGTGCAAAAATGGAGGCTCTAGACCCTTCCAGAGCTGAGATATTGAGATATTTATAATGGCTCAATATTTTCAGTATGTCATAAATATCTCAATATCTCAGCTCTGGAAGGGTCTAGAGCCTCCATTTTTGCACTCAGGTCTCAGTCCCATGGCCCTCAATCAGAATCCAGAGTTTCAAGAAGATTGGAGAAACTTTTTTTTTTCGCACAAAAAAAATCATAAGGGGTACCCCTTATGTTTTTTTTGTGTGAAAAAAGAAGTTGCTCCAATCTTCTTGAAACTCTGGATTCTGATTGAGGGCCATGGGACTTAGACCTGAGTGCAAAAATGGAGGCTCTAGACCCTTCCAGAGCTGAGATATTGAGATATTTATAATGGCTTAATATTTTAGTATGTCATAAATATCTCAGCTCTGGGAAGGGTCTAGAGCCTCCATTTTTGCACCCAGGTCTCAGTCCCATGGCCCTCAATCAGAATCCAGAGTTTCAAGAAGATTGGAGAAACTTTTTTTTTTTGCACAAAAAAAAATCATAAGGGGTACACCTTATGTTTTTTTTGTGCGAAAAAAAATTGCTCCAATCTTCTTGAAACTCTGGATTCTGATTGAGGGCCATGGGACTTAGACCTGAGTGCAAAAATGGAGGCTCTAGACCCTTCCAGAGCTGAGATATTGAGATATTTATAATGGCTCAATATTTCAGTATGTCATAAATATCTCAATATCTCAGCTCTGGAAGGGTCTAGAGCCTCCATTTTTGCACTCAGGTCTCAGTCCCATGGCCCTCAATCAGAATCCAGAGTTTCAAGAAGATTGGAGAAACTTTTTTTTCACACACAAAAAAAATGACATAAGGGGTACCACTGTCGGGTTTTTTTGTTTTGTTTTTTGTGCGAAAAAAAAAAGTTTCTCCAATCTTCTTGAAACTCTGGATTCTGATAGAGGGCCATGGGACTTAGACCTGAGTGCAAAAATGGAGGCTCTAGACCCTTCCAGAGCTGAGATATTGAGATATTTACACTCACCGGCCACTTTATCAGGTACCCCATGCTAGTAACGGGTTGGACCCCCTTTTGCCTTCAGAACTGCCTCAATTCTTCGTGGCATAGATTCAACAAGGTGCTGGAAGCATTCCTCAGGGAGTTTGGTCCACATTGACATGATGGCATCACAAGAGTTGCCGCAGATTTGTCGGCTGCACATCCATGATGCGATCTCCCGTTCCACCACATCCCAAAGATGCTCTATTGGATTGAGATCTGGTGACTGTGGAGGCCATTTGAGTACAGCGAATTCATTGTCATGTTCAAGAAACCAGTCTGAGATGATTCCAGCTTTATGACATGGCGCATTATCCTGCTGAAAGTAGCCATCAGAAGTTGGGTACATTGTGGTCATAAAGGGATGGACATGGTCAGCAACAATACTCAGGTAGGCTGTGGCGTTGCAACGATGCTCAATTGGTACCAAGGGGCCCAAAGAGTGCCAAGAAAATATTCCCCACACCATGACACCACCACCACCAGCCTGAACCGTTGATACAAGGCAGGATGGATCCATGCTTTCATGTTGTAGACGCCAAATTCTGACCCTACCATCCGAATGTCGCAGCAGAAATCGAGACTCATCAGACCAGGCAACGTTTTTCCAATCTTCTATTGTCCAATTTCGATGAGCTTGTGCAAATTGTAGCCTCAGTTTCCTGTTCTTAGCTGAAAGGAGTGGCACCCGGTGTGGTCTTCTGCTGCTGTAGTCCATCTGCCTCAAAGTTCGACGTACTGTGCGTTCAGAGATGCTCTTCTGCCCACCTTGGTTGTAACAGGTGGTTATTTGAGTCACTGTTGCCCTTCTATCAGCTCGAACCAGTCTGGCCATTCTCCTCTGACCTCTGGCATCAACAAGGCATTTCCGCCCGCAGAACTGCCGCTCACTGGATGTTTTTCTTTTTTGGACCATTCTCTGTAAACCCTAGAGATGGTTGTGCGTGAAAATCCCAGTAGATTAGCAGTTTCTGAAATACTCAGACCAGCCCTTCTGGCACCAACAATCATGCCACGTTCAAAGTCACTCAAATCACCTTTCTTCCCCATACTGATGCTCGGTTTGAACTGCAGGAGATTGTCTTGACCATGTCTACATGCCTAAATGCACTGAGTTGCCGCCATGTGATTGGCTGCTTAGAAATGAAGTGTTAACGAGCAGTTGGACAGGTGTACCTAATAAAGTGGCCGGTGAGTGTATAATGGCTCAATATCTCAGTATGTCATAAATATCTCAGAAATATCTCACTATCTCAGCTCTGGAAGGGTCTAGAGCCTCCATTTTTGCACTCAGGTCTTAGTCCCATGGCCCTCAATCAGAATCCAGAGTTTCAAGAGATTGGAGAAACTTTTTCGCACAAAAAAAAAACATCAGGGCATTTTTTTCACTGTCGTTTTTTTTTTTGTGCGAAAAAAAGTTTCTCCAATCTTCTTGAAACTCTGGATTCTGATAGAGGGCCATGGGACTTAGACCTGAGTGCAAAATGGAGGCTCTAGACCTTCCAGAGCTGAGATATTTATAATGGCTCAATATCTCAGTATGTCATAAATATCTCAATATCTCAGCTCTGGAAGGGTCTAGAGCCTCCATTTTTGCACTCAGGTCTTAGTCCCATTGCCCTCAATCAGAATCCAGAGTTTCAAGAAGATAATAGCACAAGGGCATTTGATGTCCTACTTACATCTGAAAGATGTATTTTTAAGAGTGTTTGCTCATCTACAAGACATTTATAGGACGTTTCCTGTCAGATGTCATACAGATGTTTTAGAAGATGTCAGTTTAACATGCATTCTAAATCATTACATCTTAGAGACATCTTCTAAACATCTATTTGACTTCTGACAGGAAACGTCCTATAGACGTCTTGCAGATGAGCAAACACTCTTTAAAATACGTCTTCCAGATGTAAATAGCACATCAAAACAGGCTTGTGCTTTCTGCGTAAATGTCCTACTTGAACTAAGGCCGTCTTTGAAACCAGGCTTAGATGTTTGCACAATATAACTTTGTGAAAAGTTACCTTCCTTATAGTGATTGCATGATGATGGCACAATCTATGATTGCTTGAAGTCACATTGGTGTTCCCCAGTTTAACGACATCATAAAGAAACAAAGACCATATGAACCTCCTTGAGGTGGTTGATGTGTTTTTGTTTGTTTTTATTTGGGACAAGTTGATCCAGTCCCATCTTTCATCCACACTGTCCACTCCACTCCAAAACCAGATTATTCAGCTGGTTTACTTTTTTTTATACATTGCTTTATTGAAAGTGCACTTTTTCAAACCCAGTATGGAATAAACATTTACAATGTTATGGGAAGAGGCAGAATGAAACAACTAATGCTAGCATGATGTAGCATTAGATTGTGTTTTGTCTCATGGTTTAATGTAGTTGATGTCTGTCTGCTAATGCCAACACTCATCAGGGTGATGTTACTGTGATCAGTGCATTAACGGTTTCTATGACTAGTAACAACTTCTCGAGCTTGCAGCATTAATTTGATAATTCCAACATCACCCTTAAATTTTTGCTTCAGCCATCTCTCCACATAACATACAACAGTCCTGGTATCCAAATAAAGGACTAATTAGCAAATGTATAAAAATGGAAATGTCAAAGAAAAGTTAATATAACATTTATAATTACACATAAATAAACTTATATGATATAAAAAAGCAAAAATAAAATTAACATTCCTTCCCCTGTAGCTACTAATCACAAACCAATTTAAAAAATAAAAATCAAATATCCAGTTATCTCAGCTTAGAGAAAGCCTTCATTCAAATGTGATGATGACATCTACAAACACTCTTACATACCCTGTTTGAGTGTGTGTTTTACATGAAATGACACCATATGTCAGTTTAATTCAACATATAGTCGTCTACTTAAAAGACGCAATGCCAGTAGGTTCACTGACAAGCAAGAAGCTTAAACCTCTTTACAGACATTGTGATGTCTTGTTTTAAAAGACCCTTTTACATGCTTTATAACAATGTTAAGAGTTGTTATACCATGCATGCATTGATACCAAGTAGACTTTACAGGATGAATGGAATAATAATCAGCAGCAGTGTCAGTTATGACCCCTCACAGATTAAAGCAGATTTGTCAAACCAACAATCAAATAAAACCAGTGTAGTTTACATAGGAAATCTAAAATGAAGAAGAAAAAAAAACAACCTTTTCATTCTTATACCATCTACTTTAGCCACAATACAACAACCTAGGCAATTGTGTGTTTGAAACTCTTTCAAGAAACCTTAGCAAACCTGGAATATTTTACTGCGGTACCTCGCTTGAACATACTTTTCGCCTTACAAGATTTAAGTCTCAAAAACCTAATCTGACTGGGTGTGCTTATTTTTGCCTATAAAGCTTGACTAATTGTCTTGTAAATATTTACTAGCTGTGAGCCAACTGGGAGAAGTAACTCATCCTCCAGGCTGAGCAACATCCACAAAAAGAAACAATCCTTAACCAATCTAACTATTACAGAGACATGCAGTCTCAGGTCACCGCTTAAACCTCACATTCACAGACAGACCTTGACTTCTTGCTTCACTTCCCTTCTAGGTCTATATTCAATTAAAATGTTATTAATTAAGAGGGCAGAGGAGACGACAGAGATCTAGAGAAGCGAAACTGAGATTAAACACAATAGATGCAGTCAATTCAATTGGCCTAATGAATCAGAAGACTTTATGATGGAGTGCAGAGTCATATTATGTTTGAATTATCCAACATTTCTACTGAAAGAGGCTAATCCACATTCATTTCAGACAATCTCACAGTGCCACAGTGGTAATGAAACATGAGTGGAAACGTGTGCAGCTTTTGGTTTCAATAAGAAAGGCATTTATGAGCTTATTCAGAATAATAAAAAGCCCTGATTTCTACCTCCATCTGTGAAACTCAACAGTTAGAGCACTATTAAGTGTGCACTATATGACATAATCAAGCTGTACACTCACTTTGCAGTGCACAAGAACTGGCATAATGTTTTACATTCACTGAATACTGAAAGAGCATTCTTAAGCCAAGCTACATCCTGTATACACACACTTCTCTGGTATCCACAATCCTATCTGCTTAACAGAGTAGAGCTCCCATCAATCCACAGGCCTGCATTACAATAAACCCTACATGAAATCAATCCTGAAGTTCTTATAAAAAAACACTAACCATTCATGCTAATTTAAGCCCCGTCAGGTTTTTTCATTCAGATTGAGCAGCTCTAATCTAATGACAACGTGAGTAACTGGCTCTGCAAAACAACACATTTATAACTAGCTGGTTGACATGGATGTAGCATGATGCGTCATGTTTGAGGGTGAAGAGCGTTGTGCGGCTTTCTGGAGGATATCAAGATATTGTGCCAAAACAGATCATGACACATAACCTAGCAATGATGAACGTGATGTGCAGGAAGTGAACCAGATTACCTTAAATTAAACTTGTTAATGTGTGTGGTGAAAAAAAAAAGGTTTGTACAGTGTCCATTCTCAGGCCATCAAGATGCTCTTTCACATGTTTATATGTGCGTTTTGTGTGTGCCGAGCAACACCAAGCAGGCGAGTGAGACGACAGCGAACCAGGTGGCGATTACTTCTGCCTGGTGATTACTGTGCTGTGTCCAGGTCACTCTGGCATCAACTGCTCCTGTCTGGGGCCCGATTGATGCTCCAGTGCAAAGCTCCACTGACAAGCCTGAATGAAAAGGGACTTGACTGAGAGGGGATGGAGCATAGGGCCAAGCTGTGTCAACAAAGCCCAAGCTCACGATCTGCCTCATCCGGTCTCTCACAAATCACATCCTTCCATTCCGTCAGTCACTACTGCTGGCTCAGTCTCTAGACTGATAGAAGAGTATATACCCTGACTCTGAGTTTTTGGAAATGTCCGATGTCAGACCATAGAATTCCTCAATCGCTTGGGCATCTATTTTCTGTGGGAACAAAAAAAGGATCACTGGATAAGAAGGAAAACGTGTAATATGGTGTGCTAATTGCGGACCTAAAAACTTGCTCGACGCATGAAAACAAACCTCATTGTTTCTCACAGAAGCGTAAATGTGTACGTGAAAAAACCTCTAGTTCTTGCGCGTGAAGCAACCTTCTTTGAGCTTCTGTTTACCATGTTTTATGTGCTCTATGTATGTACAATGTTAATAAAAGCTCAATTAAATCTGTTCATCATATAAAGTGATTGGGTCTCTTCAGACTGAAATTAACCCGATTCATATATGGATTACGTTTACATACATTTTATAAACTTGGTGGGACAAATCTCACAGGTTTCATTAAAGGAGAACTCCAGCGCAAAATGAACCTTTGATCTAATTACACATTGGTACCTAGTCAACCGTTCTCTGAGATTTGTTTTCATGACAGGCAGGAGCCATCTTTGGAAAACAGTCTCGACAAGTCAAACAACGAATGCCATTCATACAGTTCAGAAGTTCGCTGAACTGTATAAAGTTCAGCTCACTTGGCACGGTGTTCATGGTTCAACTTATCGAGACTGTTTTCCAAAGATGGCTCCTGCCTGTATACACGAAGTGGACTGTCTTTTTTTTTTTTTTTTTTTTTTTATGAGCAGTTCATTCATACCTATGCAAGATCATTGTGAAAATACAGACCGGAAGTCAAAAGACAACAAGTGCAGCGCTGAAAAGGGGAGGGGCTACATAAGGTCTATACTATAGTATATAATCTAAACAGTTTCTATATAATCTATACTTTATAATCTAAACAGTTTTTGAGAGATAAAACTCTTTACATTCGATTATCATGAAATCAAATCTTAGAGAACGGTCGACTAGGTACCAATGTGTAATTAGACCAAAGGTTCATTTTCCACTGGAGTTCTCCTTTAAATGGTAAGTTCACCCAAAAATTTAAATTAAGTCATTAATTACTCACCCCCATGCTGTACCAACCTTGTAAGACCTTCGTTCATCTTCGGAACACAAATGAAGATATTTTTTATTAAATCTGAGAGCTGGATCACTCCTCCATAGACTGCCTAAGGGACTGGCTCTTGACAGCCCATAAAGTCATTAAAGTGTAACTAAACCCCTGGTCAAAGCCTGACTCCACCCACTGGCAAAATTTGAAAAATGCTAAAAAAGTGGGCAGACCCCAGCGGAGACAGAGGGGACGAGCCAAGGGCGGGGCTCAGCGGGAGCGTGCACATGAGACCCGAAGTGACGGATTAATTGACAGCTGTAGTGGTGGGAAGTTCGGATCATTTTACTGACTCGGATCTTTGAGTCTCGTTCAGCAAAATGAACGAATCTTTTATCGAATCATTTCGTTCATTTCATCATTATATAATTAAAATGTCATGTTAAATATTCCAAAACATCTAGTAGGCTATTAAAATCTTGATTACATTTACCGGATAGTCGAGTGTGTCTTGGTGTAACTTCCTTTCCGGAATTGACGCGGATCACTCGCGGCTCGCGGAAAAATTGACTAGACGCCAAAACTGGCGCTTCACGGCGTGGGCCGGCTGCGCCTCGCCGGCGCTCCGCGTCTGGTATGAACGACACCATAGGTTAACATGGGCGCCGAAAGGAAGCGGCCGTGCGATATAGCACAGCAGTACCGGAAAGAATAAAGATTAGTTAATCTCTCGAGTCCGGCCGGGTCCGAGTCTTTCGTTCTTCCTGTCAGTCCCATATAGTCTATGCTGTCAGCACCGGAAAGAGAAATGATTAGTCCATCTTTCGAGTTCGGGTTCTCATGATGCTATCCTGATCGTTTTCAATACGAATAAATCCAACTCCTGACTCGCTACAGTAGTTTTGACGGAACCAGATGCTTTTATACCAGGGGCTGCCAAGGGCGTGATGAGTCAAAAATTGTCAAAAAATTTACTTGAATCAATGAACAGCATTTATGAAGCTCCATCTTACAGATCATTAACTAAAAAAAGTTGGTTAAGTGTTTAGTTACTCTTTAAAGAGTAACTAAACACTTAACCAACTTTTTTTAGTTAATGATCTGTAAGAATGGAGCTTCATAAATGCTGTTCATTGATTCGAGTACATTTTTTGACAATTGGCAATAAAGTCTTTTAATTTTCAAATATATGGTGTAAAAACGTCTGAGTGCTGCCCTCTTCAGGTTAAACGGAAAGCTCCTGCAGTAGGGGTACTCTCTGACGTAGCGAACTCTCTGGCGCCACTCTGTCACGCCCTTGGTGCGAGCTTACTACGCTCTTGGCAGCCCCTGGTATAAAAGCATCTGGTTCCGTCAAAACTACTGTAGCGAGTCAGGAGTTGGATTTATGAGTATTGAAAACGATCAGGATAGCATCATGAGAACCCGAACTCGAAAGATGGACTAATCATTTCTCTTTCCGGTGCTGACAGCATAGACTATATGGGACTGACAGGAAGAACGAAAGACTCGGACCCAGCCGAACTCGAGACTCGAGAGATGAATTAATCTTTATTCTTTCCGGTACTGCTGTGCTATATCGCACGGCCGCTTCCTTTCGGTGCCCATGTTAACCTATGGTGTCGTTCACACCAGACGCGGAGCGCCGCGGCGAGGCGCAGCCGGCACGCGCCGTGAAGCGCCAGTTTCGGCGTCTATTTTTTCCGTGAGCCGCGAGTGATCCGCGTCAATTCCGGAAGGAAGTTACACCAAGACACACTCGACTATCTGGTAAATGTAATCAAGATTTTCGTAAGTAGCCTACTAGATGTTTTGGAATATTTAACATGACATTTTAATTATATAATGATGAAATGATTCGATAAAGATTCGTTCATTTTGCTGAACGAGACTCAAAGATCCGAGTCAGTAAAATGATCCGAACTTCCCACCACTACAGCTGTCAATTAATCCGTCACTGCGGGTCTCATGTGCACGCTCCCCGCTCAGCCCCGCCCTTGGCTCGTCCCTCTGTCTCCGCTGGGGTCTGCCCACTTTATTAGCATTTTTCAAATTTTGCCAGTGGGTGGAGTCAGGCTTTGAGCCAGGGGTTTAGTTACACTTTAAGGAAAATGTTTAAATATTCCATGTGCCTACAGTGGCTCAATTAAAAGTTTATCAAATGACGAGACTACTCTTTGTGCGAAAAAAAACATAAATAACGACTTTATTCGACTATTCCATTACTTCCTTATAAGCGCATGCGCGAGAACTGAGATGAGGACGTTCTTCCTCGAGTACTTTTGTTACCGGCTGCTCACCGCTTAGGAGTATTACCGCCACCTACCGTATAAGATGATGTGCTGATATAGCCAGAGCGCGATCATCATCATATACGGTAGGTGGCGGTAATACTCCTAAGCGGTGAGCAGCCGATAACAAGAAGTACTCGAAGAAGAACGTCGTCATCTCAGTTCTCGCGCATGCGCCCATAAGGAATAATGGGAATAGTCGAATAAAGTCATTATTTATGGTTTTTTCGCACAAAAAGTGGTCTCGTTGCTTGACAAACTTATGAATTGAGCCACTGTAGGCACATGGAATATTTAAACATTTTCTTTAATGTCTTTATGGGCCGTCAAGAGCCAGTCCCTTAGGCAGTCTATGGAGGAGTGATCCAGCTCTCAGATTTAATCAAAAATATATTCATTTGTGTTCCGAAGATGAATGAAGGTCTTACGGGGTTGGAACAACATGGGGTGAGTAATTAATGACTTAATTTTCATTTTTGGGTGAACTAACCCTTTAAAAACATCTTCAAAGAACAAAAGTTTTGATTGATTAGGAGCAACATGAGTAAAGGGATATTTCAAACAAAAAAGCATATTCTGTCAATTTTTGTCAAGATTTTTTGAAAAAAACATTTTTGCCTATACAAGTCCAAAAATATCTTTTGTGTTTTACAGAGGAAAGAAAGCCATACAGGTTTGGGACGACATCTCTTTAAAGGTGAATCGTGTGATACCTACACAACTAATAACACAGAACATAACTGCAAAATCTCATTAAGCCCGGAACACACCAAGCCGACGGTGGCCGAGGGGCAAGTTTCCCCGGTGTGATACGCACGGTTCCGTGCCGTCGGCTGAAATGAGTCTTCGTCTGCTTTTTCACCTGATTCGACATGTTGAATCAGCATCAGGGAAAGAGAGAACTCTGATTGGTTGCTCAGCTTAGTGAAAGAGTCAGTGAGCGAGAATAAAAACAAAACAGCGAGCAAAGTCAAAACGGTAAAGATAGAAGGCTGTTCTTATGTTACGTCATCTTACATGAGTGTTCCTTGGCGAAAATTTCAATATTAACATGGGCGGACTGGAATAAAGAAAGCGTTTAGCAGGATTGATATTCAAAACGGTAATTACGCTGCTGCTTTTGTTTACGGAATGTGTATCTGCAGCGGCAGCGTTGGTTTTCCTTTTTGAATGACGAAAAATGTAAGTGCAGCCTTTTACCCTGACGAGAGAGCGGACGAGAGGCGTCAACACAGTCGGCTTTCATCAGCGCTAGCTCGCCGGCGTCGGCTTGGTGTGTTCCGGGCCTTAGGGTCGAAAACGGAGATATTCTGTGTGCCGTCACTGGATGTGGTGAAATGACACTGATTCACCTTTAAAGGGATACTTCACTTTTTTTGGAAATAGGCTCATTTTACCACTCCCCCAGAGTTAAACAGTTGGGTTTTACCGTTTTCAAATGTTTTCAGCCGAGTATATTTTTTTCCTACTATGGAAGTCCATGAGACCAGAAACCATCTGGTTACTGATATTCTTCTAAATATCAAAAAGAAATCAGCTGAATGGATTTGAAAACGTTAAAACTCAACTGTTTAACTCAGTTAAACTGTGGTAAAATGAGCCTATTTCCAAAAAAAGTGGAGTATCCCTTTAAGTGACTTCTGAAGCATCTAAATCACATTTTAACTGAAACGTTCATATCTCTCTTTACAAATTTACAATTGGGAAGACATGGGATAATGGAAAAAAACAGACTCTGCTTCCATTTAACATCCAGAGACTTACAAGTGTGCTTGGTATTTCTAAAAATAATAATATGGTACAACCACTTCATGTTCTGAGAAGCACCTGAGAGGTTGTGTTCATAACATGCTAGTAAATATTTGTCTGGGTTTTCCGTGTAGCAGAGCGGATATCACATCTGCGTTTTAAAATCTAATTGATTTATACTATAAATGCGCATGCTGGTGGTGGAAAATCTAAACAATCATGTGTCACAAGGATGTAATGGAAAATATGGTATTGGCTCTGTTTCAACAAAAATTTCTCTTCATATTTCATTTCAAGATTAGTAAAATGTTTTAAGCATCAAGTGAACCTTGCCAAATGAAAAAGTCTTTGTCTCATTAATAAAAGTGTTCCCATCATTCAGATAACTCCAAAGTATGTGGGTCAATGTGAGGACAACTCCAGACAAGCACTTGGTGAGGCATAAACAGCAGCTGCACATCACCTGACAGGGAGGGTTAATAGATCTGCTACGGTGCAGCGATAGACATTCCACATACCTTCGAGCTGCAATCATACAATTTTTGCTAGACACGGCAATCTAAATGTGGAAATAAACACTGCAATGACAGTTGGAAGAAGAGACAGTTTGCTGAACTGAAACTGATTCTTCAAGGTCTTGGGTGTTTGTCTTTTTAGATACTTCTTTATTTGTTCTCTTCTCAAACAATGAAACAAAAGGACTATTCTGGGGTAAATACGACTTAAGCTCTATCAAAAGTATTACTTCGGAAAATGATTTCACCTCTCAGAAAACAAAGTAGTATGTGCACATACATTTGAAGTCTATGGGGCAACTGTATTATTCAGTAAAAGAATGCATGTATGTTGTTATTTTGAGCAAAAATAAGGAAAAGGTCTAAATTATTTTATCTGGATACGGAATAGGTGTTACAAATTAGATAACCCAGATTATTACATTGTTAATTTAACTAGAGCAACAATTATACATCGACTTACCTCTACAATGTCATCATCAAACAGAAGCCAGAAGCCGTGACTCTTCACTATAGTGATATAATGACCTCGATTTGGCCCGCTACAAAAAAAGCAAACCAAAAAGATATGAGCAACAGTGAAGAATATACAGTAGTGTATATATATATATATATATATATATACAACCCTTGACAAAAAAGCTATTTTACCATTTTAAAATTTTAGCCTGTTAACTGTCAGTGTTAAGTTTGCAGACACTTGGTGTGCTTTTTTATTGACATTACATCACAATGGAAAACTCGAAATGTCTTAAAAACATTTTAGTTCAATGCTTCAGTTTCTGTGATATCAACCCAAATTTTGAACACAACTTGGTTAGACATTTTGCTTTGATTTTCTAGCAATTTTAGAATCCAAATTATTTGTAAAACCTATTTTCTGTATAAAAATTAGTTCAGTACATTTGCTTTACAATAAACTCACAAATGAAAATTCTGTCATTCTTCCAGTTTTTCCAAACCTGTATGAATTTATTTGTTTTCATGAACAAAAAAGAAGATATTTTGAAGAATATGGGTAATCAAATATTTGTAATGGGCCATATTGACTTCCATAGTATTTTTTTTCTTCTTTATAATGTGGAAGTCAACGGGGCCATCGACTGTTTGATTAAAATGTTTTCTTTTGTTTTCAGCAGAAGAAAAAAATATATATACATATTATTTGGAAGAAATTATTTGGGTGAACTATGCCTTGAACTTTCACTTCTGCAATAATCTGCTGAGTCTGAGACCGTATCAGATGATGTGCTGATATAGCCGGAGCGCGACCATCATCTTATACGGTCAGGTGGCGGTAATACTCCTAAGCGATGAGCAGCCGGTAACAAGAAGTACTCGAAGAAGAACGTCGTCATCTCAGTTCTCGCGCATGCGCCCATAAGGAAGTAATGGAATAGTCGAATAAAGTCATAATTTATGTTTTTCGCACAAAAAGTAGTCTCGTCACTTGATAAACTTATAATTGAGCAACTGTAGGCACATGGAATATTTAAACATTTTCTTTAATGTCTTTATGGGCCGTCAAGAGCCAATCCCTTAGGCAGTCAATGGAGGAGTGATCCAGCTCTCAAATTTAATCAAAAATATCTTTATTTGTGTTCCAAAGATGAACGAAGGTCTTACGGGGTTGGAACAACATGGGGTTGAGTAATTAATGACTTAATTTTCATTTTTGGGTGAACTAACCCTTTAATGCCGAAAATTGTTGTTCATGTAAATGTAGTTTGAGTGGTTACATTGACTGTGACAATCAAAACCTACCTCCCACAGTGCACCACTACAGCCACCAGGTCATACAATCGTTCAGGGTTGGTCGCATCACCAGACGTGTTAAAGAGCCTCAGCTCCAGAGGGAAGACTCACGATAGGAGAGCTCGGTGTAGCGATGAAGCTGGTCCATATACTTAAAGCGCTTTAAGTGCAGGGCAAGGGTACATGGGTAATTTCTTCACCCGCATCCTGTAAAGAAAAGGAGAGACGGGATCAATTTTAACTTGAAATTCCATTTCCATTCTCAGACTGCCAATTTCTTGAGTAACTGTAATTATTAAACACTTCAGGATTAAAATGCCCCTCTTGTGCACAGAACCAGCTACGGTCAGGTCTTACTAAAGACACGCAGTCAAAAATCAGCACTGAAAAGGTGTTGACAGGGTTATTATTATTGCGGCCGACCTTTTTGTAACGCATTTGTAGAAGTTTCCCTTTCAGATGCAGAGTATTTAAATTAATCATGCAAGACGATTTACATATTTGCGCTAGTCAATTATTTAACGCACAAAAGAGCCAATCTAAAATCAGACACTAATTTGTGCAACTCTTGGTAGACTGCTTTTTGTCATTATGAAATGATCCGTCTGCATCATGTTCTTTAATTGCGTGTCATTAGTAGATCACGCACAGAACTCTCCACTCATATTGGAGCTTTTTTGGAATTGAGCGCTCACTCTAATTTGCACTGTTTAGTAAATCTGGCCCTATTGCTGATAAAAGATGCATTCAGGGAGGAAGCAAATACTGAATAGACAGGGGTGGGCAGTAGCATCAGGCTTACATATCGTCGCTGCCCGATGAAACTCACGTATGTCCAAAACGGTTACTTTTCAGGAAGTGAAAAAACATGTAATTTCAAAAGCAGCTGAACGTAGCGTTGTCATGCTTGGCACAACATCTTTAAATGTAACCATATTCTTGCCAGTGTCATGATATAATCCATATTTGACCCAAAATCGAGTTTAAATGGACATACGTGCATATTGTATAGTAACGGTGGTCGATACGTGTTCTCCGATCATTAATTAGAATGACCAAAATCGCGTTTCATATTGACAGATGAATAGGCTACGCTCAGTTTATTAAATACGCTCGGTTTATTAAATATCTCTTGCAAACTATGAAGAGACAATGAATCAATACACTGGCATGGATGGCGATGCTAGACTGATACTTTATTTACACAATCCTACCGTAATTTTGTCGGAAATGAGCTGCATTTTATTACAGATATGAGCTGCATTTTATCATCAGCTAATTTCAATATCAAAGAAATACATCAATAAGAGAGTGTGGCAACAGCCTGCCCTGTAATATCACTTCGTTTCTTTACTTGAAGATGATTGTGTGATTGTGAAGATGATTGTGTCTGTGACTTACTTTCACTTTTGAAGCAGCTGCTCATCTGCGGTGATGCGTGTCGCAGTAGCGCCGTCATATATCTGACTATAACGTGTCGTATAGCCTATATAACACGCTCTCACTCGTTTATTTTTTTTTAGCATTTTTGGGAGGAGTAAAATATACATATGTGGTTCAACCAGATTGCGTTTACACCTAGTAAAGATCTGAACACAATGCAAGCCAGACTACCTCCAGATGGTCAGGCAGATCTAGGGTTGCCAACCGTTCCGTATAATACGGAATCGGTTCCGTATTTGTCACATAAAAGTCTTGTTCCGTATTGAACTGATACGGAACGCACTTTGTTCTGTATTTTTGAGAATCACTTCAGTGCAAATCCATGACAGACACATCTTCTAATATATCTCAGACAGACTATAAATGAAGACCTCACCAGTTGAGCCACTCGTGATCGACTAGTTTTACCGCAAATTAGTTAAAATATCCTCTTATCAAGAGCGATCTTGCCTGAGTTTAGATCTTGAACTTGAGTTTATAACGGCGCGGACGCAAAACCAGGACTGGAGTCAAAGCACATTCCTCTCTGCACTCTAAGCGTTCTGTTATCACTCCGATTCCGTCCACTACGGGTTTTCCAGTCTCACTCACAGGACTGCTCCCCGGCATTTTTTTAATACATTTTAAGGTTAAATGCATCAGTCTCATGCTCTTTGAGAGATCAAAATTAAGAGCTTCAACCCATGAACTGCTCGTTAAACCAAGATAAAGCATTGATTTGTGTAGGACATAAGAGGGCTCAAACATCTTTATTATGAGTCTCAGTCTTACATTATCAATGGTGTTTTAGGATGCCAAACAATTATTATAATAATGTAATAATGATTTATATAATTATTCCTATGACGTAAAATCCATATAGCCTTTATAGCTACTATATAAATGAAAATTTAATCAACATTACACTGTAATATTTGAAAATTAAAATACTTTAGTCCTATTTCTACACTTGCAAGAAATAAACCCTTGAGCTTTTATTTAGGAGAAAACAGATAGGCTGATCGCGTGATTAATTCAATAAAAAAATGTAAAAAAATCCATGGTTCATTGTTGTCAAAATGATCATGATAGCCTTCATATATATATAGAATATGTGGTACAGTCATTGATTCGGCATTTGCTATTCTATAAATTAATATAGGCCTAATAAGTGATTATAATATGCGATAATATGAATTCCAGGGGTCATTGGTAATATACCACCCCCCCGTTCCTTATTTTGAAATCAGAAAGTTGGCAACCCTCAGGCAGATCCGATTACAATCCGATACACAACGTATTTATACCTTGCATTAACATGTCTTTTTTATTATCCGGATAACTTATCTGGATACAGATCGCATTATAATACCAGGTGTCAGGGGTCTCAAGAGGAGACCGACGAGAACTTCACGAGACCGGCAGAGATGCCTCCACAGGGCGGGGAGATACCATACTGTCTACGGAGAGATACGCGCTGATGATTGACAGCTTTGACAGCAAATGGAAATAGGCGGAAATCAGATGACATGATTTCACCAACTTTTCATTGGTCATTTAGATAATGTGACGCATGCTGTCTGCGGAAATGAACCTGGACATTCTATCCGTGAAAGAATCTCAAAATCGTTCAGAAATGGAACATCACGGTTTTCATCGGACAGCGCGATATGTCGATTGAATATCACAGCAAATGCATCTCATGCCATGCCATTGTATTGCAACTACAAACCTTTTCTGAGCCTCTTGTTTACTTCTGCATTGCTCACAAGTAGTACTTGTATTCACTACATAAGGTCTCTGTGTTGCTGAAACCCTGAAAACACACAGACAACAGAATTATTCTTCCACATTAATGAACATTTAACAAAGAACTTCTCTGTGACGTTTGAGGTTTGTAGCTTTACCTAAGACAGTGTGTGATGAGGGAGGTGTTCTGCTCCACATCCACTGAGAGGTCTAGGAAGTCTTCATCTTTACTGCTCACCTGAATCATTAGCAACAAGATTACCCATCAGACAATATAAATGTACTTGTTCTAATTTGTTCTGTTGTCTGCTGCAGCTGGATTTTCAGCACAAACATAGAGTTCGTATCTCAACTGGGATGTGCAAGCCTGCATATCCCAAGTCAGTGGCTTGTCTGAATGACTAGTCAGTTGTGGAAGTTCAGGGTAATTAGCCGGACATGTTTTTAAGGGGGCTTGTTCCATGACGCCTTGTCTCTCAAATACAACCAGCCCTGTCCCTGTGAGATATTAAATCACTAGAGTACTACACACTTTAATAATGTAATATCACGAAGACTGGAAACCGCATCAGCTCAGCTAATGAATCATCAAATGAAAAACTAGACACCTTACAAGTCTACTAGATCTTAGGTAGATCTAACAGAAATCACGATATGGCTTAATGCAATTATCAAACTGCAAAGGCTGCGAGTTTCATTTATTAAATATATGCACTGTGTCCCACTCCTTTTACATATGAGCAGCTCATGATCTGAAGTTTTTGGTATCTCAGAGCAGCTTGGTTTGCACACGAACTCATCTCTGCACATGCTCGAGTTCTGAGTACCATGTAACATGCATTTTGGAATGTAGCATGGGCGAACCATCTTCCCAAACTTGCTATGATAGCAGCACTTATAAAACCAACAGTTTTCAGGTCCCCCACAGTTTCCCGCCAAAATAAAGCTTGACGTGTTTAACATTTTGAAATACTGCCATAATTATAAGTGAAGAGTTCAGATGCAAAAGCCTCTAAATGCCATTTGAAATTTTCTTCTAAAATGACCATTTTTATCAAGCTTGTATATTTAAGTTCAGTAATTTCACTTAAATGACAATTAATAGGTAATCTTCATTGCCATTTAAGTGAAATTACTGAACTTAAATATACAATCTTGATAAAAATGATCATTTATAGAAGAAAATTTCAAATGGCACATAGGCTGCAGGTCTTTATGCCCAAATCCGATTTTCTGACTATATCCGATTTTTTTGAGCGACCTGCTTACATCATCTTCTTAAAAGTGACCCATATCCGATTTCTGCATTTACACTATACACTGCTGAAGAAAACAGAATGTAGACGTTTTGACCCGGAAAATTAAGTAAAACAGCACGAAATGCAATGGATACAGATGTGATTAAAATTATCCAGTGTTTTTCTTTCCACAATATCTTGAAAAGACATCAAAACATTGGTCTCGTACAGCGAAGAAAAAGAGGAGAGGAGAGTCACTATAGCCACGAGCACTTAAAACGATGCCTCATATCGTGAAATGTGTTCAAATACGGATTTATTTCTGTAACAACCCTGCATTTTTGCCTGCACTCTTCACCCCAAACACTCAAAAGACATTAAACCTCCGCATTGCTCCACTGTGTGTATCCTTTCTTCCATCGCGCCTGTAATCGCGCACTTTTTAATGACGGACGACTCGCATTTACTGGGGAATATCCGATTTGTCTGCTTACATGGCACACGCAAATGCACGTATCCGATTCATATCCGATTTATTACCACATATGAATGAGGCCTGAATCCGATCTGAGAAAATCGAAATCCATGCGTTTTTTTCCTGCTTACACGTTCACCGGTCATATCCGATCTGTGCCACATGAGAGGAAAAAATCGGATTTGGGTCACTTGAACCATGCAGTGTAAACGAGGCCATAGTGGCTTTTGCATCTGAACTCTTCAAGTGTAATTTTACAGATGTACTACAAAATAAAATGACTGTTTTTCTTTATTTCATAAAAAAAAGTCAAATATTACAACAGTCATATTTTGTATTGTTTAATATTCTATTTATTTTAGAATAATAGTAATAATGTATTATTTATATAATAATAAATATTTATATTGATATATAAAAATCAAACAATTTTGGGACAAATTGTGCAGCCTTACAATCTAGCATAAAACCTTTCAATAAAACTGCGATCACAATTTTTAATCAGAAAAATCATCATCAATCATTAGATGCATTGTGAGACTGATGTGAACGATTCTACATTGGTGCATAAAAACAAAATACACAATAAAACAGTACATTAAAATGTATGATAGATCTTTTAATTATTTTATCTATAATATATTTATCTTATTATATATTGACTATATAAATAAAAAAAGTGAAGTATGTAAAAAAGACCATGCATGAATGCAATGAGGAAATGAAGTGTGGGACATGCTTGATTTTAAAAAGAGTTATTAAGTACAATAAACCAAGGAAAAGATCTCAAAACTACCACACACCCAAAGCGCACGCACATAAAGACGCCTCTCTCAAACAGCATGCGATCCCATTTTATAGTTCTCTTTAGTGCCTAATTGCTCTTTTTTTGAACCACATAGAATTCTTTTAAAATATCTGTCTTGATGAGTTTCCATATTAACATAGTTGTCTTAAGTGAACATAAACGTTGGGGGGAAAAATCTTATGTGTTACAATGTATTAGATGCATACCTTGGGTCCTAATAAACCTGTTGCTGGCTGTGTCATTAATTCAACAATAAAAGAAAAGAGGGAATCTTTCTTCTACGTCATATAACAACCGAAACACTTAACAGACTTCTTTTTTTTTTTCTCGAAACACACTGTTTAAAACTGTTCTCCTGTCACATCCATACAATCTCCCAGATTCTGATTAGTTAAAGCCAAAGAGCCAATGACATGGTCACAATAACTCACTTTAGGGTGTTTATGACTCACTCCATCCTCCTCCTACTCACCGCTTCACAGTTCAGGCACCGTGTCTCATTGGTCAGTGTGCCTTGGAAGATCTCGTGCACCCAGGTCTGCTGGATCTTTTCCTCCGCTTCACCCTCTCCTGTGCTGCTACCGCTTCCACCTCCTCCACTTCCACTTCCACTCCCACCATTCTGTACTACCTTTCCATTCTGCTGTCTCTCCTGGCTCTTCTCCTCCTGTAGCAGGTCTGCAATGGTGTTGAGCAAGTAATTGCAGAATTCCATGTGCATCTTGCTGCATGTCAGTTGTCAAACAGCTCTTTAGGGAGAGTAGAAGGAAGCATTGATAACATTAATTAGCTGCAAGTCTAATATATAAACAGTTAATTATTTAATAGCAGGTGCATTTCAATACATACACAGTGTTTCATGCATAGCTCATAGTAATTAGTTTATCTGTAGACAAACAGTCTTGGATCTTGGAATATACGTCTAGACTGTCTACATTCAAAACGTTAACAAACATATTATCTGGTATGGCAACATCTTTCCATTTCCTTTCACAGATCTCCAGGCATCTGAGGCCATCCTTAAAAATATTTTGGTTTGCAGTAACAGCAAAAATATTTTTAAAAAGGGTCGGTAGGTAGGTCGATATTTTTTTTTTCAAGATTCAATGTAAAAAAAAAGTACAATTTTGGTCATGGTGATTATGAATTTTAAAAAATGTGCATATTGTGACGTCACTGACTGTGTCTACAAACCGTGCATCCACTGCTAGGAGTTAATGCAACCTACAAATCAGAGACCGGTTACGTTTAGGCCAGTCACTGTGTGAAAAAAATTGAAAATAATTTTCATTGAATCGATTTTCCATGTCTAAAAACATTTCCATTTTTGTTTTTTTTTATATACATGAGATATAAGCGAAAACAAGTACAAACACATGGTCAAACAAAGATACAAATTAGCCTATATACACAGTGCTTTAATTTCAGGAAGGTCTAAAATTACTTTTCAGTTAAGTGTGTCTGATTCTGTCTAAAAAGAAATTTAATTTAGTAATCAAATGTAAAATGACACTGCATAGTTAATCATAGTTAGATTAATGCTTATTAAAGTTTAAGTTATCCATGCAAGAGCTGTGAGTGATTTTTCTCTGTCTTTTGTTGTTTGATTTGCATTACTGGCTCAATCGTCACATGTTTATTAGACTACTGCCTACTGACTAACTATTTACATCCATTTAAGACATAAACTGTGTTTAAGTGAATCTCAGAGCTGGTTATTTTTATATTTTATGTATATTTGATAGTAGATGCGCACATGAAGCCCAAAATGAGGCTATAGCCTACTTTTCTTGTCTCGTTGCAGTGCATTTGGAGCGCGCGTCGCCTCGTGAACAGCGTCTCTTGCGCAGACTTTTGTGCTTTTAATAGCTCTTTTAATGATTAAACGCGTCCGCAGTTTAGCAACAGTACAGACTGTATTTTACAACAATCACCGATCGTGCTGATTCTGACGGTAGGTTACCATTACAGGCGTATTGTGTCTCACGCAACCTCCTCCCCTTCACAGCGTTGTGCTGTCATTTCTCCCTAAAACTTTTAGGAAGAAATGACAGCACAACGCTATGAAGGGAAGGAGATTGCGCTAGACAGAATGCGCCTGTAATGGTTTCATCTGAAATTCTTCTTTTTATAATCTTTGAAAGCGGAAATCTAAAATAAAATTATAATAATATCCCAGATCTAAAGTGTAACCACGTTTGAATGTTTAGTTCTGTCCTCATTGTCACTCATTAAGCAGGGCTGTTGTGCGCGCTGTGGCTTCGGGTGAGAGATCGCTCTCTCTCTCTTTTCTGGACTGCCGCGAATAGCAAAATTGCATCACAGACAAATTGTTTAATATTATTATTATACAGAAATGGTTGATATTCAGCCCCGTTGCTCGTTTAATACCGGGTTTACCAAGCGGGAACACTGAATGAAACGAAGCGAACAGCCATAAAGCCTAGTGTGACACACGTAAACCAATGGTGTGAACATAATCAGATGACTGACGCCACAGGTTTTATTTAAAAGAAAGAACCTAGCCTACGTTTGTATGTAGACATAAGCAATTTTCACAATACTAACTAAAATATAGCATAATTAATATTATTTTATTGAATTTAGAATTAGTCGTTTGAAGAGTAAAAAAAAATCAGTCTGTCTTAACGCAAGTTACAACCGACAAGAACTAAAGGGAAAAAAAAATAAAATAATTGGGTTCGGCCCTAAATTGACAGGGTCGGGTTACAGGCAAACAAGAATATTTTTAAGGATGGCCTGAATAACATTCACCACTACAACAGTCAGTCAATATCCTGTTCTGTCAGGACGCATGATCTTTTCTCACCATTTTCCTTCCTCAGTCTGGAGATGAACTTCTTTGGTGGAATGACTTCCCACTTTCTTCTTTTCTGAGTTGCAATGCTGTTGAACAGGTCAGCCAGGCAGGTGAGCAGGTTCTCTTTGCGCCGCGGCTGGATCTTACAGGCCAGGCACTTTCTCCCGGAAGGCCGAGGCAGAAGTACAGTGCCTGCAGCACTGAGTTACAGTAGCAGGTGTTGCCAAACTGAGCGACCAGATTGTGATTGGACAAAGAACAAATCAAAGAGTGATGAAGGACATGTGATGACATACATGCACATATAACTGTTACATCTCCAATTAATGTCTCTGAGAATGAATGCAAACCAGTGCTGGAACAAAATTTGACCTGAACTGAGCTGGATAATGACACTAACATTGGAACATTGACAGTTCTTGAACTGAATTGAAATAACATTGAACTACACTGAGCTGAATAATGACACTTATCTTCAGTAGAACTGCTTTACAACTGATCAATTTTGCAACATTACCAATTACTTTTCAGTTTTTTTTTAAACAATCCATAAATGAATGTGACTTGAGTTGGATATGTGGAGCGTATTTATTATTTTATTTTGCTGCCTTTAATACACGCTTGCCAAATCTACCATTAAGGAATTACACAAACACATCCAAAGTGCTTCACAATGTAAAAGTAATATGGCAAAGTCATCTTCTATTTATAGCACACACACTGAC